>JAAXCT010001563.1:0-155860 GCA_012490785.1 Eragrostis nindensis
TCTACGCGGCGGCGACGTGCATCCTGCGCTTTATCTTCTTGGGAGGCAGAGCAGCACGGCATGGCTTTGGGATACCTCGGCGTCGAGCGGGAATGGCAAAAGTTGGGACTCAGGAGAGCATCCGTAGCAACAGGAGGAAGGAGAGGAAGAAGGGCAGGGTCGTCATTTCAGCCTGGTTTTGGCATTATGGAATGAGAAACGGTTTTAGTAGTGGTGTTTTGAGCTGCTCTACTTACTAAGGGCGTTTTGGAGATGGCCTCTTATAGTAGTGCTATTCTGGCAATTATCCCCTCCAAGTGGACCAATAGCAAGCCGTATTTGTACTTCACAAAAAGCAGTCTCAGATGATCAACAACAATCCTACCATCACTGATCCAATATCAAAACTAAGCCAACCGTTTCTTAAAGTTATATGGCTATCTAAGTCATAGGACTGAGCAAAGGCTGGCGTTTGGGCATATCCGTACAGTGGAGTAACCTAGTAAGTCTAGGTGATCTGCACCCACCAATAACAGTCCAAAACATTGCATATGATTCCATTGTTGCATATCATACAGGTCACCACTTGCATTGCATATATTTTGTCACTAATGATTTGACTTATTTTTCATGCAAATAGACCGAGGAAAAAATAAACATAGCAATTCACGTTAAATGCAGCAAACTACTTAAAAAAAAAACCCTTGCAAACATCTGTATAAAATAGATTAAGAAAGCATGCTCTGTAATTTCTCAAACCACATGTGTACGATCATGAGAGATACAACCCAACACATCGATACACAACCAGCTAACTGGTTTGCAATCAGTATATTGCTCCACATTAAATCCTCATTTTCTTCAAACCAAATTAGTCTTTCCTTTGAGAAAATTGTTAGATCACCCTCCATAGAAAAATTTTACCGTGCATCCAAACAAAAAAGCCATTTGAATGCCCAAGATAAATAAGGAATATGAATTATGAAAACACCAAACCTGCTCCCAACACTAATGGAACGGACATTAGACTACATTGTAGAGAAAGGAACACTACACAATCTTATAATCAGACACGCTTCAGAGCTGAACTAGCAAATACGTGGAGCTACTAATTCAGAACCCTTTAGCAACCAATCAAATTTAAACTAACAATACACAATTTTCCTCCTATTTGACATCAACAAATAAGTGGATGACCACTAAAATCAACACAAACATCATGATGATAACATACCAGTTCCTCTGAAGAAAAATAGCAATCAGAAACAAGCCAAGATATCACACACACACCTCGATCAACATATAAATACAACCGACTGTCTCTGAGATCAGCTAGCTATTGACCATCCACAACGACAGTTCGAGCAACCTTCAGTTCAGTCTAAATTTGGGAGCATACATAGAGATCAAGAACTGCAATCCCCCCCACCCCCCCCCCCCCCCCCCCCCCCCCCCCCCCCCCCCAGTTGGGAACATCGGGCACCCAATATCACGACATATATCTCAAAGCACTGCCTATGACCGATAAGGCAAAACTCAAGGTACTTATAGATAGGAGTAAGAGAAATAGCAACTCCGAACAAAGGAAACGAATACAGAATACTGTATGAACATTCAAGGTACAAGCCAAAGTAGATCTGTGAATGCATAAAGAATATTTGTAGAATCAACATATATGAATGGGTGGAAACATCTGTAGAATCAATTCAAGATATCCATATCAATGAATGAATCACCTATAAAGAGTAGCATCAACAGAAGTGTTAAGGGTATAAGACTCTTATCCCAACAACGTAGCCATATATAAAACAGTGATCAACGTAGCCATATATGAAAGAGTGAGCACAATGTGGTCATACAGCATATATCATGACCCAAGCATCTTGATCCAAACTGTCAACAGGTTGGTTGTAAGTACTATGCTCGACGTGACATGCGATCGAAGAGAGATCGGGTAAGTAAGTAAAGAGCGGAGACCTGCAATCAAGGTGGAAAGACTCACTGGATGTCCAGCTCTCCAAAAGTACATCATCCCAAATATAGTGCATGCAGCAACAACCAGCCACATAATGAACCCACCCTCTCCAAGTAAATAGAACACAGCTCCCTCAAACGCAACACTGGCACCAGAAAAGTCAACCTAGATACAATAGGAGCAAAATGGCGTAGATTGTGACCTGGAGTCTCAGAAATGAGTGCCACCGCTCCAATGCAAGCAAGCCCTGAAGCGACCCCAAACATTGCGATGAATATGAACTTCAGGTGAGAAAGCCAGCCACTAACCATGGTGCCAAGGTAAGCAACCAATCCAGCAAAAACCATCAGCACACACATATATAGGAAGCTCTCCCTGGTCCAAGGGTCCTGCATTTACATGGAGTGAAACAACACAAGGAATCAGTAGCTTATTTGAGAAAAAAATAACTATTACTCAGAAACATTAAGTCTTCACTGACATTTCAGTGAGAGCAATCAAATTCTGTAACAGTTCAGATCCATTGATAACAGAATAAAAGTAGCTATTATGTTGTACAACCATTAACAACATAAGGAATCGGCAGCTTATTTGTGAAAAAAATAGCTATTATTCAGACTACTGTTGGACAACAAATCAAAAAACAAGTCCATTTCCATGTGACTTCCTACAATGTGATGCTTCGTGTCATATGGAATTAGTGAACGCAGGTGTTATCTAAACTACACCGAGTTAAAATTTCAGCTTGCAAAAACCCTTTTCAGTGTCAAACTTCCATGTGGGTGTAATAGGCTGTAAGTTGACTTGCTAATACTGAGGTTGGATTTCATCACATAGTTCCAATTAGACATCTAAGATGGTCGCTGCGTCATGCGTGGGCAACTACTTTAGTTGAGATAAGACCCTGAGTTCCTGAAGGCAACCCAAGCAGCCCTCGCCATTCAAACTAGTGTTGTAACAGACATTTACACAAACACATTGTGAGCAGTATGGCAAACCTGCTGGTGCGGCGCCAGTTTCCTCGTCCGGGCCAGGCCAACCCTCCGACGCATGTTCCGCTTGCCACCACGAGAAACATGGACCCCCAAGCGACTCCTTCCTGCGTTGCTGTGCCTGCTACGGCTGACGGCTGGCTCCGCATGGTCGCCGGCCACGTCCTCAGTGATGATGTCGTCCGCCGCCATGGTGCGAGGCGAGATGCGGCCTCTGAGCAGCGAGGACGAGCCTATGCTTGCGGGCGAGTTGGGCGCAGAAACTTCGCTGGCGCAGGACACGGGCGACGCGGCGGGGCAGATGAGCGCGTCGGCGAAGCTCGTGTAGCCGAAGATGCTGG
Organism: Eragrostis nindensis; assembly: GCA_012490785.1. Taxonomy (NCBI): domain Eukaryota; kingdom Viridiplantae; phylum Streptophyta; class Magnoliopsida; order Poales; family Poaceae; genus Eragrostis; species Eragrostis nindensis. The sequence continues at coordinate 3,288 of JAAXCT010001563.1, forward strand.
CGCCGCTGGTTGGTGTAGACCGGGGCGGATCGACGCCGGTACGGGAGGCGTCTGAGGCGGCGACGGAGATGACGAAACCTCTGCGCGGAGATGCAAGCGTCGAGGTCGGCGGAGTGAGGCCGGTGTGCGCCGTGGCCGCGGAACCGGCAGTGGTGAGAGAGGGAAAGCCATCCGACTGAGGGAGATACGCACGCTCTCTCGGCGACGAAGAAGCCTGCGAAGGGGAACCGACGGTGCGACCGTCCTTCGCGGCGGTGGCGGCGAGGTAGATGGAGCGGGGGGGAGGCGTCGCAGCGGACCCGAGCCCGAGGCTGGCGACGGCGGGGGCCGTGGAGCTGTCGTCGCGGCCGCGGGGTAGCAGCGGCTCGGTGAGAGCACCGACCGCCATTGCCGGGAGACGTGCCTCCTCCGAACCGGTCTCCCCGATCCGAAGCTTCCAGAAGACGAATCGAAGGTGTAGCCGTGGAGGACGGCGCCCGCGCAGGAGAGGCGGGGGGAAATGTGATGGGGAAATTGGGGAAATTGCGACCGAGATTTTATGTCACCCGACCAGTGGGCCCACAGAATGCCCTCGTGCTTCAAAATTGGAAAACCACTGGACGGAATGTCCATGTAATTGGGCTGCCGATCCAATGTATAACTTGGGCTTTAGGCTATTCTTTCGTAACTTGGGCTTTAGGCTGTTCTTTCAGACGCAGAAACGGCGGCATATCGATCCGGGTTCGGACACGTACGGGATACTTATATATTGGGCCAAATTGGTGGCCGCCCGTGCACTCGAGTCTTGACCGTCTCTACTGCGTGCGTCGTGCTTGCCACGAATCCAGCCGTCCACCATGGTCGTGGTCTGCCCTCCGCCGTCGCTGTTCATGCCTCGCCACGCCGTCGACGCTTCCAGCGACGACGAACCAACCACGAGGTACTACGTCCAGCTCGAGTTCTCCGGCGACCTGCCCTCAAGCTCGCGTAACCACCACGTCGTCATCGAGATCACCGACGACGGCGACGGCGAAAGCGACGAGAGCGAGGAAGCCGACGGCGACGAGGAGCCCAGCGGTTGGGACCCCTTCAAGCACATCGACGAGCTGCCCCTGCGCCCCATGAGCACCTTCCGCAAGGCCTGCATCGACGTGCGCTTTCTAATGAAACTAGCTAATTTAAATATGACAGTTAGTTAATATAATCGAAGTCCTTTGATAAATTTATTTATCAGGCTAATTATATATCGTGCAGGTGGCGGTCGTCGTGGGCACGGTAGTGGCGGAGGCGGACCTCGTGTGGATGGCGCTCAAGGACCACAGCGGGAGCTGGTTCATCGCGCTGCCGGGCGTGCTGCCGCTCGTGCTTGTGTTCCTGTACATCGCAGCCTTGATGCATTTGGTGGCCACAAGACAGATCGAAAGCGTTGGGGCCCAAAGAGTCGAAGCCGACGACCAGCAAGCCAAGTGATTGAAGAGATCTTCTTACGATTCCTTAAGATAAGTGATGAAAGTTCAAAAGAAAAAAAAAAGACCACAGATGTCACAGACTGTAGACTCGAGCATCTCCAGCATGGACCTCAAAACAAAGCCCCTACTTTCGTTTTCCAGGCCGACATGTAAAAATAAGAGTCTAAAATTTAGCTTCAACTCCAGCAATAAACTAACTAAGATCCTATTTTGTGTAAGACCTAGTAAAAAAATGATGGGACCTATGAATGAGAGGGAAGATTGGAGGACCCTAGGAATGGGGGCTTGGAGATGGAGTTTGAGAGGGCATGCAAAATGAGAGTCCAAGTAGGGTCCCTGCTGGAGTTGATTTTTTTGCTCAACCTCCTAAATAATAGAGTAGGGGCCCAAGTAGGAGCATCTACAGCAATGGACCTCAAAACAAGGTCCCTACTTTCGTTTTCCAGGCCGGCATGTAAAAATAAGGGATCAAAATTTGGCTCAACTCCAGCAGTAAACTAACCAATACCCTATTTTGTGTAAGACCAAGTAAAAAAATAGTGGGACCCATGAATAAGAGGGAGGATTGGAGGACTCTAGGAATGGGGGCTTGGAGATGGAGTTTGAGAGAGCATGCAAAATGAGAGCCTAAGTAGGGTCCCTGCTGGAGTTGATTTTTTGGCTCAACCTCCTAATTAATAAAGTAGAGGCCCAAGTAGGGGCCTTGCTGGAGATGCTCTAAGGAGATGCTCTTAGAGCATCTCTAGCAAAAGCCCTTAAATCCAAGCCCTTACATGTCATCTAGGGGCCGGCCCCTACATTCAAGCCCTCACATTTTGCTTCCAACTTCAGCAGCACCTCTTAAATCTCAGCCCCTACATATGTGGGTCCTCCTCGTCAGTCTCTCTCACTCTTTCCCCTCTCCTTCCTCTCTGCCCCGAGCAGCACGAGACAATGCACGGCCGGCGGGTGGGCGCGCGGGCTCGGCGAGCGGCAGCTCCCCCCGCACGGCACCAAGGGCGGGCGGGCACGGGGCGGCCTGGCCGGGGCAACCGTGGCGTCGGCCGGCAGCACTTGGCGTGGCGGGCGGGCGAGGCGGGGCGAGGCCTGGCCGCGACGGGAGGCGGCAGTGGGTCGCAGCGGGAGGTGGTCGCGCACAGGGCGGAGCTCGTGACACGAAGCGGCGCGCTGAGCTCGGGGAGGTGGGATGGCAGCGAGCTCGGCGCGCGCCCAATGCGAGGAGCGCCCGATGCGAGGAGGGATAGCGGCGAGCTCGGCGCAGCTCCCCGTCGTTCTTCTTCTTCTTCCTCTCTGCTCGCGGACGCAAGGGCCAGGCCGGGTGGCGGGTGGCCGCGGCGGGGAGTGTGGGCAGGGGAGCCGTGGCAAGCGGTGTGTGGGCGCTTGGACGGCGCCGCCATAGCCCAAGCAGTAGCCGACGAGTGAGAGGAAGAGCAGTGAGTCCGGAGCGAGAGTGGAGCTCGTGCGGTGGCGCGCATATCTTGACTGCAGTGAGGGAGGCGTCGCGGGAGGTGGTGAGGTAGACGGGCGAGGCGGTACCGCGGCCAACGAGGCAGGACAGGTGGAACTCCAATGGCGCGACGGAGCTCGGCAATGGCGCGAGTACCTCTGGAAACGACGGAAAGGGACCTGTTGTGGCTAACAAAGGAGATGAAGAAATTTGGATTGGATGGGAGCTAGCTGCGAGCGTGAGTTCCATGGGCTTGGATCTGGCTGCAAACTCAAGCTCCATGGGCTTCGATGGCGGCAAGCTGCAACAAACTCCATGAGCTTCAATGGGGACAAGTTGCAGCAGCTTGAGGAAGAGGAAATGAGGACATTCGGAGTACTTTTGTGCTTGAAGAATTCGATTTTCTCTCTTCCAACGCAGATTTGATAAAATCGTGACTAGATTTGGAAGAGGCAAGGGGAATTTTGAGAGAGAAAAATGGGGAATGAGATTCAGAAGAGGAAAAGATTTCACGGCTGTACGCATGAGCAGAGAAGAGAGAGAGGATAAAGGCTTGACGAATCGACGATGGGCGGGGACGAATCGATGCCTGCTCTAGCCTGGGGGCGCCGCAGCTTGGCCATCTGGTGGAGCTCCTTGGCGGCGCATGGGGTGGCCATGGCGCGCGGCGTACAAGGAGGAGTGGGCCAGCGGAGGGGCGCGGAGGCGGGCTCGTCGGCGCGCGGAGGGGTCGCGACCTCGTCAGGGGCACGGCCATGGCGCCAAGCGCGAGGAGGAGGGGCGGGGCAGGAGAGTCGCGGGGGAGAGGAAGAGAAAAGAAAAAGGAAATGAAAAAAAAAACGTGGGACCCACGAATGTAGATGGAGTTTGAGAGGGCATGCAAAATGTGAGCCTAAGTAGGGTCCTTGCTGGAGATGATTTTTTTGCTCAAACCCATAAATAATAGAGTAGAGACCCAAGTAAAGGCCTTGCTGGAGATGCTCTTATACAACTCAAACTCGAAAAAAAAAGGAGTCTTTGAGCGTCTCTTCCCTACCTCTCCTACTTGAGAATAAGGGTGAAACATATGAATGTGGTGGATCTAAAAGTCCTCAGTGGGTTTCCAGAGCTCCGTTATCTTGGGTTGGCAACACCATCCACGGTGTCAGTGAATATACCTGCCAGCGATTGCTTTTTCCAAAAGTTATTACCAGAACTTAAACATAATGCTATCTTTTTACCAAAAAAAATACTGTTAATAGGTCTTGTAATATTGGAGATGAAAGACTCTTGCTTAATGTGGCTTACCAAAATACGCACGGGTTGATGAAATAATAAAATAAAATAAAATAAAATCAAGAGGATTGGCGAAGGTGTGGTTCCCGTCGGCCCGATGGACCCGACGCACCGTGGTCGAGGGCGTGCGCGGCAATTCCACCGCCGCGGCGAACGCCCCCATCGTCCCATGACGCCAGATGCACAACGCTGGCGCCTCCCCTGATGCCTCTCCCCTGATGCGCGCGAAGCCCCGTCGCCACGATCCTTCCGGAATCCCAAACCGGCGACCTGCGGGCGTAAACCGTGAATGAACAGACGCTCTGGCATCAGTATTGTAAATACCACTGTTGATATTTGTGAGACAGGTAATGCTGGAGACGTGTGTGCTGTTAACAAATCAAAATCCTGAGTACAGTACATAATAAAACCTCTCGCCCCGCTACATTTTGCTGCAGCGAGCAGCACTGCCGCATTCCGCTGTCGTTGCCTCGTACATGAGCACTCTAAACTTGTTCATGTGCTCCGCCCGCAAGCAAACGGCAACGGACAGGCCACCGTCTCCATCCACGTCGGGAAAGACGACCGCCACACCCTCCTTCGCAATCCCCGCAGGGCCCATGAACGCCGGCCGGCCCCACCCAAAGTCGGCGCCATGGATGGGCATGCGGACCCAGCTGGTGATCACAAGGTTGTACCAGAAGGTGTCCTCCCGGCGCTGCGCGATCGCCGTCAGCTCTCCCGGCGGCAGCCGGTTCAGGTAGTCCAGCGCCGAGCGGCAGTACTCGCGGTCCACCCTGTCCAGCGCCGCCTGGATGACGCCCGCCGTCGCCGCCGCTGGCCCGCGGGTCACCGTGCCTGCCTCGGCCATCGGTGCTGCGTGGAAGATGACGTTGCCGTAGAAGCCGGTGGGGATTGGAGGGTGCTGCAACCGCGTCCGCCCGTCAACGGCCGTGAGCAGCATGGTCGGCTGCTCTGGCGGCAGGCCGCGCGCGAGGGAGACGCAGCGCCAGATGTGGGCGGCCACCACCGCGAACGTGCTTAGCCGCCGTGGCGGCGGCGGCAGCGGCGCAGCAGCACCAGATTCGTCGTCTCCGCTGGGGAGGCACCGCGAGCGGAGCCGGGCGAGGTCGGAGCGGGTGAGCTTGAACATTTCGACGGCGGTGGCAGGTGGCGTCGTTGATGACGACTCGTCTGAAGCTGGGAGGAGGAGTTTGGCCGTGGCGGGCAATGCCGGTGGTGGAGGCAGGTACTCGACGTGTCGGAACGACGACGGAGTTGGCGGCGGGTCGCGAGCGCGGAGGAGGGTGCGGTCGACGGACGGCGGCACGGAGGAGATCTGTGCTCCGCGGCAGAGCTGAGACCATGAGTTGATGAAGTGCGCGGTGGACATGCCGTCGGAGACGCAGTGATCCGTGCCAATGCCAAGGCACACACCTCCACATCTGAAACGAGTCACCTGGAGGAGAGGAGCACACATGACAAGGATGAGTTTACAGATTCCGCCATTTCAACTCAACGCCGCATTTGGAATTTAAATTTCACAGGATGACTCACTCGATTAATTACCTGGATCAGAAGGAGCGGGAACGCAGACACGTCGTCGGTGTACTCGACGGTCGGGACCAGGCGCCGGAGCTCCGTCGTGGCGAAGTCGCCGTAGTCGTCGACGGAGATGTCTGGCGCGTCGGCCTCGACGAAGAGCGCCCCCTCCCCGTTGCATTCGATCTCGAGCCTGCCGTCGCCGTCGCGGCCGAGGCGCCCCGCCAACGGGTAGAACAGCACGAGGGCTTCCGCCAGCGCGCGCCGCATCCGCTCGCCGTCGAAGAAGGGCTCCTCACCAGCGGCCGGCACGTCGCCGCCGCCCGCGCGGTAGAAGCGGACGCTCGGCGTGTGCTTGCCCGGCGACGCGAGGTCGAGGGAGGAGAGCCACAGCTTCCGGCGCGGCGTCTCCTTCGCCGGCCGCACCAGCGTTGACTTCCTCACCGTGATTCTTCCCATCGTCATCGATCAGCAGCTGTGCACACTCCCACCAAACAACTTTAAACTCATTAGCACGCAATCAACGAATCCCTCAATATAAACCGAAACGGGAAACAGAGAAATTTCAAGTAGAATGGCAGCAGCAGCTAGCTGTTGGCGGAGAGGATCCGAGATTCCGGTGTTTGTGTTTGGGTTTGTGCGAGCCTTGCAGGTGGAGGTTTTTTTTTTTTTTTTTGGGTAACGTGCTTCCACTCATATAGTTTATACTGACACTTCCGACTTTTTCAGAAAAATAATATTGATACGTAATCGGAGTGGTGGAATTTATTCTCGGCAAGTTGGCTGTTTCGAACGTGCTTGCGCCGCCCCTCGTGCATATAATTAGCGTGCGTCCTTCTTAACATTATCTTTTGGGGCCCTCGCCAAAAAAAAAAAAATCTTTTTGGGTGCCAGTGCCCATCTTGTAACAAACATATTGAGCAGATAACAGACATATACAAGTGCCAATAACTCGGGTGTCGAAATGAGATTTGAGCAAATCACTAGTAGTGAAACTTGTAAGGTGATCCGTGCAAATTACACGGGCTACAGGTGATATAGCTTCTCTATTTTTTTTAAAAAAAATTGTAAAGACAACATGTTGATGTTTGTTGGACGAAGATGCTTGGGCGGCTTTAGTTTTGTTTGCTTTTAATTGGCAGGTGGCCCTCCAGGTTCTGCACTGTTTATACAAAGCAAAATAGCTTTGGTACGATGTACGTTTTTTAGATAAAAGAAACTTTTATTTCGAGGTGTAATGTTCCGGCCTATGCACAACAGAGGTACATATAGCCTTTTACATGATAAACACAAAGGTGGGCTGATACAAAATCATCTTTGAAACTAACAAAAAACAAAAAAAAAATCTATCATCTATCTCAGCACCTCTGTAAGAAAATATTTTCGCTGCTTAAACAACACTTGAACATAGTACCTATAAGTAAACATCTTCCCCCGTTGTTACATCTTGCTGCAGCGGGCAGCAGTGCATTCTCCTCCTATGGCATTGTACATGAGCACTCTGAACTCGTCCATGTGATCCGCCCGGAGGCGAATGGCAACGGACACGCCGCGGTCTCCATCCGCGCTGGGGAGCACGAACGCCACACCCTCCTTGCCAATGCCGCCGCCGCCCATAAACACCGGGCTGCCCCACCCAAAGTCGGCGTGACGGACGGGCATGCGACCCCAGCTGATGACCGCAAGGTTGTACCAGTACGTGTCAGACCGGCGCTGGTCGAGTGCCGACAGCTGTTCCGGCGGCAGTTGGTCCAGGTAGTCCAGCGCCGAACGGCAGTACTGGTCGCCGCCGTCCATCCTGTCCAGCGCCGCTTGGATGACGCCGGCCGCCCCACGGACCACCGCGCCTGCCTCGGCGACCGGCGCCGCGCAGAAGATGACGTTGCCGAAGAAGCCGTCGGGGAGATGCAGCCGTGTCCGCCCGTCGACTGCGGTGTAGAGCACGGTGGGCTGGTCGGGTGGCAGGCCGCGCGCGAGGGAGACGCAGCGCCAGACGTGAGCGGCCACCACCGCGAACGTGCTCAGCCGCCGTGGCTGCGGCTGCGACTGCGGGGAGGCCGAGGAGCGGAGCCGGGTGAGGTCAGAACGGGTGAGCTTGAAGATGTCGCTGGCGGTGGTGGTCGACGACTCGTCTAGAGCAGCAGAGAGAAGAAGCTTGGCCGTGGCGGGCAACGCGGGTGGTGGGGGCAGGTACTCGTCGTGCCGGAACGACGGAGTCGGCGGGTCGCGACCGTGGAGGAGGGTGCGATCGATGCAAGGCATGGGAGAGACTGGAGCTCCGCGGCAGAGCTGAGCCCACGAGTTGATGAAGTGCGCCGCCGACACGCCGTCCGAGATGTAGTGATCCATGGCGACGCCCAGGCAGACGCCTCCACATTTGAAACGAGTCACCTGTGGCACATTTGAAACGAGTCACCTGTGGAGCAAGTGAAGTGACAAGTTCGTGCAAACCAGAGTGAAAAATTTGAACCGTACGTAGCGGCATTGGAAGTTTGCAGATGGATGACTCGATCGATCACCTACCTTGAGCAGTAGTGGTAACGCGGAAACGTCGTCGGTGTACTCGCCGACAGCCGGGAGGAGGCCGGGGAGCTCCACGGTGGGCGCGAAGTCGCCGTAGTCGTCGATGGCGGTGTCCGTCGCGTCGGCCTCGACGAAGAGCACCCCCTCCCCGTTGCAGTCGATCTCGAGCCTCCCGTCGCCGTCGCGGCCGAGGCGCCCCGCCAGTGGGTAGAACGGCACGAGGGCCTCAGCCAGCGCGCGCCTCATCCGCTCGCCGTCGAAGAAGGAGGAGGTTCCGGAATCTGCCACGCCGCGGCGGTAGATGCGGACGGTGGTCATGTGCATGCGCGGCGCCGCGTGGTCGAGGGAGGAGGAGCCACAGCCGCCGGCGCGGCGTCTCCTGCGCAGGCCGCACCGTCATCGTCTTCCTCACCGTGATTCTCGTCGCCATCTTCATCTGGTGTGTGTCTGGGTGAGTTCTATAGCTCTAGGTGGAGCAATTTCAAAAGCTGTAGCTGGCCGTGGCAGTGCTGTTTCTAAAGGTGCTAGCACTTCTTAATAACTGACACTGCGAATCTTTCAGATAAAAAAAAATCCGGATAGTGATATACTATTTCGGTGGAGTTGATCTCTGGTCTCGACAAGTTAGCCGTTTCTAACGTGCTCGTAGTTGTTAATCTGCATTCCTTCTTTACAGTATTTATCTGCACATCTTCCGTGGGCATCACACTGGTTCCTAACACTTCCTTTTTCCTTCAGCTAGCTGTTCGATCGCCCCCACCAAACAACTCAACTCATAAGCACGCAATCGATGGAAATCCCTCAATATAAAACAAAATCAGAAATAAAAAAACATTCAAGCACATGCAGCTTGTTCGCCTTGTCTGTTGCTTATCAGCAGCTACAGTGTTTACAGTTATTTCTTCAGCAGCCGTTACAGTGTTTACAGTTATTTCTTCAGCAGCCGCTACAGTAAAACAGCTGCAAAGCAGCCTGCCGAACAGGCCCATGATCACTTACGCAGAATAACGTTCTTAACATATTCCTTCTGATTTTAAATTGTTAATGTTTGATCATTTTTAAGTTATATTTGACCATTTGTCTTATTCAAAAGTGGCGCCAGCCAAAGTTACTACCTGCAACAGAAGAAGTGGCAGCGCAGACACGTCTTTTGGAGCCAATCCATGATGGCTGACGCTGACTTTGGATGGGGTAGGGCGGTGTTCATGGGCCCCGGCGGCATTGCATAGTATATATTTGCTCGAGGCCGGATCACATGGAGAAGATCAGAGTGCTGTTGTCGAGGCAACAACAACGAAATGTACTAATCGCTGCAGCAAAATGTAAAGTGACAATTAAACATTTGAGTTGACATGCTAGATCAATTTGAGTAATTTTTATTTTCTATTAGTATATATTTCTTATTTTCTTTTTCTGAATGTGATGCATTTTCATGTGCTTTGATTGTAAAGACAACATTTTTTTTCCCTCGAAAAAAAAGACGACGTTTTTTTTAATGAACAGGAGGGGCAACCGCCTTTAACATGTTGATGTTTGTTGGACGAAGATGCTTAGGACTGCTTTTATTATTGTCTCAGCAGTTGGCCCTCCATCTTCTGTCCTGTTTATACAAAGCAAAAGCCCCTGGGCACGTAAGAGCATCTCCAGCAAGGCCCCTAGTTAGACCCTTACTCTATTATTTAGGAGTTTGAGTTAAAAAATCAACTCCAGCAAGGACCCTACTTGGCTCTCATTTTGCATGCCCTCTCAAATTCCATCTCCACCCCCTCATTCCCAGGGTCCTCCAATCCCACCTCTCATTCGTGGGTCCCACCATTTTTTTCTTTTTTTTTTCTCTCTTCTCCCTCCTCTTCCTCCCGCACGCCCCTGTTTTTGATCTCGCGTGAACTCGCCGCCCTCGACGCGCCGGGCCTCCACGCGCCACCCTCCACGCGCCGGGCCTCCTCGTCGCCGGGCCTCCACGCGCCTCCTCGCCGCCGAGCCTGGTGCTGGTGGAGCTGCCGCGGCCGCGCGGCGGAGAGGAGCAGCAGCAGCCGCCGGCGGCGGCGTCCGCACGCGCGAGGCCGTGGCGTTCCAGCAGCTCGCGCTCGCCGCCCTCGCCCGGCCACGCCGCCCTCGCCCTCGGCTCCGACGTCCACGCACCTCCACACGGCGGCCGGGCCACGCCGCCCTTCTCCTTCCGCGGCCGCCATGCGCTCGGCCTTCTCCGCCATGCGCTCGGCCTTCTCCTTCCGCGCCAGGGCCACAAGAACCGAGGCCTCCCATACTGGATTCGATCGATCAAAGATTGGGTTGACTTCTCCTTCCGCCACACGCTCGGCCTTCTCCTTTCGCCTTCTCAGCATGATTCACTTCTCAGCAATATTAACTTGAGTTGCTTCTGCTGCTGTGGTGTTCGGCCGATCTGTTTGATCAAGATTGGGTTCTGAGATCATGTTGCAATGTCCTCTCTGTGGTCAAATTAAGAAAGCATGTTCTCATGTAATTAAGCATACTTACTTCCACTTTTAGGCAGTAGAACTCTCTCAAAGCTGGAATGCTACCTGATTAGTCCTGGAATGCCTGAACATGTTTGCATGTACTATTATTTTTTTTAGGCAGTAGTACTCTCTCAAATGTGCTTGAATAATTCTGTCTTCTACCTGATGCCTGATGCTGAGTGTATTGTAAATTGACTACAGTTTCTACCTGATGCCTACATTTTGTTAAACATGGACTTGAGAGATAGTATATATGGATTGACTCTGGTCCCGGCTCCAGAGTTGTTCTGTGACTTCTGTCGATGATGCTTATGCACAGAAAAAACTGGATAGACACAATATGCACAGAAAAAACTGATATCTACTTGGCTTAATTACAGAATATGCTCACTGTAGTTAAATGTTCTGAGATTGATAGGTGAACATGGGGTCGCAGTCGATCAGCTCCTGATTCTTGTCATGCCTTGGTGACAGCTTCTGACCTGATTCTTGTTCTTAAGTTTATTTGTTAGAATTTTAAATTCCTCCGACTTTAGACCTGATATCTACTTGGCTTCACTTCTTGAACATCAGCCTTGAGCTTCTCAGTGGATAGACAATAGTTAGGCCTGATATGTGCTTTGGGTTAATTACAGAGCTGTACCTGTTTCCCATTCAATTACAGTGAGTTGATCATTCTAACAGTTAGGTGATGCAGAGAACTGCAAAATGATAGGTTGAACTGCAAACCATAGTATGTTCCTGTAATAATGCATCAGCCACTACTAGGTCTACCATCAGCCACTAAATAGTATGTTCTTGTTAGCAGATGCAGGCAGTTTTTTTAGGTACTGGACCTCCAACATAGTTTATGCTAAGATGTCATGTTTCTTCAGTGAGAAGTCGAAATAGAAAAAATTGGGAGATCACTGGTTGTGTGCTGTACCTGTTTCTTCAGGAGATCACTTCAGTGAGAAGTCGAAATAGAGTCGGATGTCAAGATTTCATCAAATGTACATATAGATTTCATCAAATGTACAGTACAAAATCATCTTGAGAGAAAATCTAGTGTTCCATATATGGATGAGATATCAGAAGACATCCAGTTGAGGTTCATCAAAATCCAATTCATGTAGCTTGTGCTGTGGAAATGGTGAACAATGTGTAACAGTATTCAGACAAAATAATTTATTTTCCCTTTTAACTCTCGGCTCTTTCTTCACCTTCCCATGACCAGGAAAACATGCCAAACGACACTTCACACACTGAATTTTTAGCTTCACATCAGTCTACTGACATTTTTCATTGAGGGTGCACCCAATTCCACGTGAAGACGAGCCTTTTTGATTGAGAAACAGAAATTTTATGAGGAAAAAATCAAACCTTCGTCACATGAGCTTGCTCCGCTTCTGCTTGCTTACTTGATTCTTCGACGACAGTCCAGCAGAGTTGAGGAGGCCAGCAAGGCGGACGGCAGGGCCGAGGGACGCCACCCGTATCCGTATCTCGCCGTCCCTTGGAACAAATTGAAGCCGGTGTCCGGGATCGATGGCGTCCAGCACCAGTCCGGGATCGATGGCGTCCAGCATCGAGTCCTCGGCGCGCGCGCCAGCGGCAGAGTTCCGGCGGCCTGTCTCAGAGACCTCGCCTCATCAGCTGCCGGGGAAGCGAGGCGAGGCGAGCAGGGAGACGAGCGCGACACGGGAGCGGACGCCGCAGGGAAGGAGACGTCGCGGCGGTGGGCGGCGGGCGGGCGACGGGCGGCGCCGCGGCGGTGGGCAGGCGCAGGCGGGCGTCGCGGCGATGGGGAAGGAGACGACGGATCGAAGCGAGTTGTTTTTACTCTGACAGATGGGTCCCACACAAAATAGGGTCTTGAGTCAGTTTATTGCTGGAGTTAAAGTAACATTTTGAGCTCTCATTTTTACAGGCCAACCCCCAAAATGAGAGTAAAGGCTTAATTTTGAGGTCTATTGCTGGAGATGCTCTAACACCTCTCTCCCATTCACATCTTGCTGCAACGAGCAGTAGTGCATTCTCCTATGACATCGTACATGAGCACTCTAAACTTGGGGGTGTTCGGCGCACCCCCTCTAAACTTTAACACCCGTCACATCAAAAAGAATCTTACTATTTAAACATATTTTTATTAATTTAATGACAAAACCTATGTCACGACCCCCCCTCTAAATCACGAGACGAATCTAATGAGCCTAATTAATCTATGTTTTGCTACAGTGATGCTACAGTAACCATCGTCTAATCACGCCTTAATTACCCTCATTAGATTCGTCTCGAGATTTCGAGCGGAGTCCTGAAATTAGTTTTGTAATTAAACTTTATTTGTAATCACAATATTCATTGAAAAAACCCTCTAAAGTTTAGACCCCGTGCGCCGAACACCCCCTTGTCCATGTGCTCCGCGCGCAAGCAAATGGCGACGGACAGGCTGCCGTCACCATTCGCGCTTGGGAGGACCCACGACAGGCCCTCCTTGGCCACGCCAGCGGGGCCCATGAACGCCGACCGGCCCCACCCAAAGTCCGCGTCATGGACGGGCATGCGAACCCAGCTGGTGACCACAAGGTTGTACCAGAAGGTGGCCGCCCGACGCCAGGTAATTGCTGAAAGGTCCGGCTGCAGATCCAGGTAGTCCAGCGCCGAACGGCAGTAGTCGCCGTCCATCCTGTCCACCGCCGCTTGGATGACACCCGCCGCCGCCCCACGGACCACCGCGCCTGCCTCGGCGACCGGTGCCGCGTTGAAGACGACGTTGCCGAGGAACCCGTCCGGAAGAGGCAGCCGTGTCCTCCCGTCGACGGCGGCGATCAGCATGGTCGGCTGCTCCGGCGGCAGGCCGCGCGCGAGGGAGAGGCAGCGCCAGACGTGGGCGGCGACCACTGAGTACGTGCTCAGCCGTGGCTGCGATGGCGATGAGGCAGCCGAGGAGCGGAGTCGGGCGAGGTCGGAGCGGGTGAGCTTGAAGATGCCTGCGGCAATGGCGTCGTCTGGAGAAGAGACGGCGAGGAGCCGGGCCGTGGCGGGCAACGCGGGTGGTGGAGGCAGGTACTCGACGTGTCGGAACGATGGAGCCGGCGGGTCGCGAGCGCGGAGGACGGTGCGGTCGATGGACGGCGCGGAAGAGATTGGTGTTCCGCGGCAGAGCTGAGCCCACGAGTTGATGAAGTGCGTCATCGACATGCCGTCCGAGACGTAGTGATCATTGACCACGCCAAGGCAGACACCTCCACATTTGAAGTAAGTCACCTGGCCGGAGAAAATGCCAAATTTGTGCAAACCAGCGTCAAAACTTAATTTGAACGGTAGTGGCATCCTTCTTTGTTGAATTCAAAGTTCGCAGACACCTACCTGGAACAGAAAAAGTGGTAACGCAGACACGTCGTCGGTGTACTCGCCGACAGCCGGGACGAGGCGCCGGAGCTCCAAGGTGGGCGCGAAGTCGCCGTAGTCGTCGACGGTGGTGTCCGCCGCGTCAGCCTCGACGAAGAGCACGCCTTCCCCGTTGCAGTCGATCTCGAGCCTCCCGTCGCCGTCGAGGCCGAGGCGCCCCGCCAGCGGGTAGAATGGCACGAGGGCTTCCGCCAACGCGCGCCGCAACCGGTCGCCGTCGAAGGAGAAGGATCCCTCATCGTCTTACCGTGGCGCGCCGCCCGCTGCCGTCCGGGCGCGGCGGCGGTAGAAGTAGACGCTCGGCAAGTGCATGCGCGGCGCCGCGAGGTCGAGGGAGGAGAGCCACAGCCGCCGGCGCGGCGTCTCCTGCGCCGGCCGAACCATCGTTGGCTTCCTCACCGTGATTCTTCCCATCGTCATCTTCGGCTCCGTGAAAAGGTACAGAAACAAATCGGAAAAGAGAAATTTCATGGAGATGATGATCACGTCGAATGGCAGCGGCTAGCCGTTGCCGGAGATGATCTGGTGTGTGTCTGTGCGATTATTGCAGGTGGAGTAATTTATATCGTGCTTCCGCTCATATGTAACACTGCCGTCTCTTTCTGAAAAAAAAAGGTTCTTGGACACGTCATACTCATAGGAGCGGTTGACTTAGCTCTCCACAAGTTGTCTGATTTGGCCATTGGCTACTATCATTGTAGGGTTTCATTTTTGTTGTTTCCAAATGTCCACATGAGCGACAAGCCATTTATTTGATGATTGAAATAAAATAACCCTTTCCCTTGAAATAAATAAATAAGTAAATAGAGACGCACTGTTCTGATACTTGGTCATTGCTTCTTTGTTTAACTAGCACGAGCTTCATGCATGTTGCATTATATCCCCTTGAACCACTCCCTTGATGAGTTGATCGGTAATTATTTGCAAATTGATCTTGCGCGCACACGCCTTCGAAAATGATTGTACAACCCAGCTATGTTATAAAATCCACTGAGCCACCGTTCAAAAAAAAAAAATCCACTGAGGCTTGTTTATTCAGTCGCATGATGTTAGCTATTGGTTAACAAATATAACTTGTCTCAGCGTGGAGTGCCACAACTCCCACACATTATTATGCCTGGCTGTATACACATACGCCCCAACTTGTTTTAGCATAGAAAATCCAAGAAAATCGGAGGGAATCAGCTCATGGGGTCCTAAAGACGAGCCCATCTCCTCTCCGCTTCAGAGGAGTCGTCGACAACGCCACTTGCCACAGCTGTCAGACCTCTTCTTCCAGACGGCCACTTCGGCAATGTCTTCTTCACCACGGCTCCCGACCCTGCGGTTAAGCCTGACACCGGAAGTAAATGTAACATATTGTGCCCGGTGACGGAATCTTCCTGGGTCTAGTTCGCGGGTGCAGTCCGATTCAAAATCTCTGCGCTCGCGTTCCCCAACCACCGCATGAATCCTATGGCCACGATAACACCCGCGCCCTAGCTACGTGGTCGTCAAGCCGCTGTACCATGCCTTCCCGTACAGCCTTGGGCTCAACAACTGGGTTGGCATGCCAATTCATGACCCTGACTTTGGATGGGGTAGGCCGGTGTTCATGACCCCTGGCATTCGTCCTCCCAAGCTGATGGAGACGGCAGCCTATCCGTTGCCATTTGCTTGCGGCCGGATCACGTGGAGTTCAGAGTGCTGTTGTACGAGGCAACAACGCCGGAATGCACTAATCGCTACACCAAAATTTAATGTGAAGTGGCAATTAAACATTTGAGTCGACATGCTAGATCAATCTGAGTAATTTTTATTTTTCATTAGTATATATTTCTTATTTTTTTATGTACTATATATGTGATGCATTTTCATGTGCTTTGATTGTAAAGACAACATGTTGACGTTTGTTGGACGAAGATGCATGCATGCTATAGGACTTGTTTTATTTGCTCTTAGCAGTTGGCCCTCCCTCTTGTGTGGTGTTTACAAAGCAAAACGCGCCTGATAATTAATTAAATCCTCTCTCACATTTTACATCTTGCTGCAGCGGGCAGTAGTGCATTGATCTCCTATTATGGCATCGTCGTACATGAGCACTCTGAACTTGTCCATGTGGTCCGCCCGCAAGCAAATGGCAACAGACATGCCACCGTCTCCATCCGCGCCGGGGAAGACCACGGCCACACCCTCCCTCGGAATCTCAGCAGGGCCCATGAACACCAGCTGGCCCCACCCGAAGTCAGCGCCATGGACTGGCAAGCGAGCCCAGCTTGTGACCCCAAGGCAGTACCCCATGGTGCCCGCCCGGCGCCGGACGAACGCCGCGAGCTCCTCCGGCGGCAGCTGGTCCAGGTAGTTCAGCGCCGATCTGCAGTAATCGCCGTCCATCCTGTCCAGCGCCGCTTGGACCAGACCACTCGCCGCCGCCCCACGGGTCACCACCGCGCCTGCCTTGGCGATGGGTGCCGCGTAGAAGACGACGTTGCCGAAGAAGCCGTCGGGGAGAGGCCGCGGGTGCAGCAGCCGTGCGCGCCCTTCTACGGCGATGAGCAGCATGGTCGGCTGGTCCGGCGGCAGGCCGCGCGCTAGGGAGACGCAGCGCCAGGCGTGTGCGGTGACCACTGCGAACGTGCTCAGCCGCCGTGGCTGCTGCGACTGCGATTGCGAGGAGGCCAGCTGGGAGCGGAGCCGGGCGAGGTCGGAGCTGGTGAGCTTGAAGACGTCGACGGCAATGGCGGGTGTCGACGGCGTAGGGAGGAGGAGCCGGGCCATGGCAGGCAGCGCCGGTGGTGGAGGCAGGTACTCGACGTGCCCGGAACGTCGGCGGGCCGTGAGCGCGGAGGAGGGTGCGGTCGATGAAAGGCGCCGGAATTTGGGTTCCGCGGCAGAGCTGAGCCCACGAGTTGATGAAGTGCGAGCCCGACACGCCGTCCGAGACGTAGTGGTCCGTGGCGATGCCCAGGCAGACGCCTCCGCATTTGAAATGAGTCACCTGCATGTGGATCGAGCAATCAAGTGACAAATTCATGCGTGACTGCAAATTAAACCAGAGTAAAAATTTGAATGGTACGGAGTAGCAGCGACATCCTTTGCTCCTGCTGTCCTGCATGTCCGGAGCTGAGTTTTAAAAGTTTGCAGATGGATGAGAATTCGATCACGTACCTGGAGCAGAAGCAGCGGCAACGCAGACACGTCGTCGGTGTACTCGCCGACAGCCGGGACGAGGCGCCGGAGCTCCACTGAGGGCGCGAAGTCGCCGTAGTCGTCGACGGCGGTGTCAGGCGCGTCGGCCTCCACGAAGAGCACCCCCTCCCCGTTGCAGTCGATCTCGAGCCTCCCGTCGCCGTCGCGGCCGAGGCGCCCCGCCAGCGGGTAGAACGGCACGAGCGCTTCCGCCAGCGCGCGCCGCATCCGCTCGCCGTCGAAGAAGGAGGATCTCTCATCGTCACCCGGTGGTGCCACGCCGCGGCGGTAGATGCCGACGGTCGTCGTGTGAAAGCGCGGCGCCACCAGGTCGAGGGAGGAGAGCCACAGCCGCCGGCGCGGCGTCTCCTGCGCCGGCCGCACCATCGTCGACTTCCGCACCGTGATCCTTCCCATCGTCATCTGCAGCTTGCCGTTCGATCGCCTCCACTAAACGACTCAACTCATAAGGAATCAATCAATGAATCCGTCACTAGAAACAAAATCAGAAAATAGAAACATCATACGATCACGTACGTCGTAGAATGGCAGCAGCTAGCTAGTTATTGACTTGTTGGCGGAGCGGATCTGGTATTCTGGCGCGAGCCTCTTAATTTGTAGGTGGACAGCGTGCTTCCGCTCTGCTTTCCTTCTGAATACTCGTATATATAACACTGACGACGATCTGACTTGTCTTACGGGAAAAAAAAAACACTGCCGGCTCTTAGGGTAAGGACAAAGGTGTTGTCTCATAGTCCGCCTCATAATCTTCAGACGGTTCATCAGACCACTTGTATAATGGGTGATTGTTTTAGTTGTCTCGTAGTAATTGCATCTTTCCTTAATTTGTGGGTGAGCAAAGGAATATTTATGAGTTGCATGGCAACTATAACTCCTACAATGGTGTGTAAGCCATCTCATACTCCTAAATTTTAGCGTATGAGGTGGTTGCTTCGCGAAACAACCACCTCTTTCTCTCACCACCATCTCTCTCTCTTCCACCTCATCAAAAATTCTATATAAAGTTGCATGAGACGGGCTGTGAGTCTGCTTACGTGTAGCATTGTACCTGCCCTTAATGTACTACTACTTGCCATCTGTTAAGTAAGTCCTTGTCCCTGTTTAATTTGGATGGACTAGAACTCATTCTAGAGCAATAAATAGATATAGAGATAGCTAGCTTGAAAGACGAGTCTAGAATTCCTGTGTCTATACATTCCTCACATTCCAGTTAAGTTGTTCAAGGAGATTTAAGATTTACTCAAGCAAATGCATGCAAAAGCTTCCATTGTATTTGCATCGGGTATTTTCTCTCTCTTCTTTTTGCGAGAAAGGGTGAGATTTATCAGATCAGAAGAGGGTCAGTCAGCTGCTACCTGGGCAGCAGCAAAATCTGGAGCACGATCAAGCCAAACATCGGGGTCGTCTCAATATAAGAATTATTTGCAAGTAAATGTGCAACCCTATTCTGATCTCTATACCAATGTGAAATCTCAGCCTCTCTAGAAAAAATAGAGATGCATTGTTGTGTGTCTTGTCCTACTTGGTCATTGCTTCTCTGTTGCTTTCATATTAACTAGCATGAGCTCCATGCATGTTGCATTATATCCCCTTGAACCACTCCTCTTGATGAGTTGATCGATAATTATTTGCAAATTGATCCTACGCGCACACGCCTTCGAAAATGATCGTACAACCCAGCTATGTTATAAAATCCACTCTCGGGCTCGTTTATTCATTCTGAAAATGCATGATGTGTTAGCTATTGGTTAACAAATATAACTTGTCACAGCGTCAACTCCCTCGCATTAGTATGCCTGGTTGTATACACATGAGCCCCAACTTGTTTTATGCATACAAAATCCAATAAAATCGGAGCGAATCTGCTGACCAGATCATCGAAGTCCTAAAGACGAGCCTATCTCCTCTCCGCTTAAGACGAGTCAGTCAACGATGCCACTTGCAACAGCTATCGACATTTTCATGCTCACCTGCTCAGATCATCTCGTCCGGTTTCCGTGAATGGGCAACAACACCAGAATGCACTAAGCGCTGCAGCAAAAATGTAAAGTGGCAATTACCATTTGAGCTGACATGCTAGCTAGCTAGATAAAGTAAGTACTTTTTATTAGTATATTTTTTTATGTATATGTGATGCATGTTCATGTGCCTTGATTAATCGTAAAGATAACATGTTGATGTTTGTTGGACGAAGATGCATGCTAGCTAAGATTGCTCTTAGCAGTAGTCTCAGTGTGCGATCCGGGTTGTTGTGCGCTGTTTACTACAAAGCAAAAGCTCCTGGGTATGTATCGTAAACATCTTCCGGGCCCTATTACATTTTGCTGCAGCGAGTAGTGCATTCTCCTATGGCATCGTACATGAGCACTCTAAACTTGTTCATGTGCAGATGTGCTCCGCCCGCAAGCAAATGGCAACGGACAGGCTCCCGTCTCGTCTCCATCGGCGCTCGGGAGCACGAACGATAGGCCCTCCTTCGCGATCCCGCCAGGGCCCATGAACGCCGGCCGGCCCCACCCAAAGTCCGCGTCGTGGATGGGCATGCGAACCCAGCTGGTGACCACGAGGTTGTACCAGAACGTCGCCGCCCGGCGCCGCGCGATTTCTGATATATAGGTGGCCGGCTGCAGGTCAAGGTAGTCCAACGCCGAACGGCAGTAATCGCCGTACGTCCACTGTCAAGTGTCGCTTGGATGACACCCGCTGCCGCCGCCGGCTCACGGACCAGCGTGCCTACCTCGGCAACCGGCTGCCACCAAAAGTGAGGCAATTGCAAAACAACCATCGTTTCGGACTCCAATTGTGTTTTCACCATTGATTTCAGATTTTGCAATTTCACCATCAGTTTTGAATCTGAACAACACTTCTACCACAACGCTGTTAACTTGTTTGCACAAAGATAAAATTGCCCTTTTGCAATTTTATCACAGTTTTGATCTTTGTGCATCAACCACAATTTTGACACGAGACATTGCAATACATTGTAATTTTGACGCCGCGCCTGCTCGCAACTGCACCCGCCTGCCGCTGCCGCCGCCTCCTAGGGTTAGGGTTTAGTTGGGAGAATGAGAGAGACAGAGGACTCGACTCAGGCTGCGGGTGGGAGAGAGAACGAAAGAGGAGGGGCAGGGAGGTCCAATTTCTTTTCCCATTTGTTTTATTTCGTTAATCGAGGAGCTCAAAGTGATGGTAAAACGACGCATTCGGGTTTGAACAGCAACTAGCCTATCAACCCGTGCGCCTGCACGGGCTAGGAATGGATCATAAGAATTTATGAGACAAAATATATATTATTGACTCTCACTATTCAACATTAGGAAAGAGCTTTAAGAAAAATATCAATATTTCCAGTTCCTTTTTTCAATATTTCTTACATAATTTGTTATAGTAATAAATGTACATCAATCATATTTCTAATATATTTATCATATACATTTATACTTAAACTTCAAATGACAATGTGTATTTTTGTTGAAACAATTGAGGAGATCAAACTTTAATTAGTAATGAAAAAAAAACTCTAAGTGCACATTGGAATGGAATTTGGTTAGTTGTTGCACCCAAATGAGATAATAACAGAATTAGATAACCACACATTCATACATACGTGCTTGATTTTGATATTCTTGCATGTCTGATGCTTGCGGGATAAAAGGTACCATGTTTTCAGGTGGCCGAACTTTAACGCTTCTCCCGTACTGTCTAGGTAGCAGTGATTAGCATCCGGATAGGTTTTATGAACATAAACTGATGTTAATACGGACAAATAGTACATTGTATAGACTTGGTCGTCGTGTCACCGTTTCCATTGGCTTAACGAAACAAATTTCGTTATCTTGAGCGTCTACAGCAAGTCCGCTAAACTGGCGCTGGCATGTAGGCAGGTATTTGGGCATTGATGAATTACTTTTACTTCTGAATGATCATGCAAATTGTTGATCGAGATGTGTACATGCAACACGGTTTTGATATGACCACATATGCCTAATTAAGTAGCCATTTCGATGCTAAATTTTCTATGGGTGTGAGCCTCTTCATCTCAAGTAGTATGCCTATTACCTATGTGGACGTCATTACTTACTGACTTACCACAGAAAAGGATGTAAATTTGCATGGCTGTTGGTTGCTCCCTCCTCATGCATAAACATGTCTGCCAATTAATTGTAAGATGGTTCATTAGTTCGGCGATACAAACCTTATAAGAGCTCAATGTTGCTCTACATGAATAAACAGTAACGATTCAAATAAACGTGTGGGTATGTGTGAAACCATCTGCTAGCTGATTTCTAATATGTAAGGATGTCATGTTGTCAAATATGATCTAAGATTTCCATGCAAGCAGGGCAAGATTTTCAACACAATGTTAATTAGTCATTGTACTGAACTGTACTAACCTGCATTCACATTCGTCTCACTGTTGATGGCGATTGTGACTTGCTAGTGGAGCACTGCTGTACAGGAACATCTTCGATCGTATTGTTAAGATACTCATGATCTATCCGTGAAAGCCATGCATCATATGCTGGATATATCATCTTGGACAAAGACGATCTCTTTAGAATGAATAATATACAAAGGGGAGAGCAAAAATTAGAACGTCACCAGGTAAGTCAATATGGAAGAAGCGTCACATTTAAGATCTACATCAATTTTAATCGCGGATCGGCAGCTAATGGGACAATCTGCAATGAGGAGGCACTGCTTCTGAATCTCCGCAGTTGCTACAACACCTAGACCATGATCTTCTTTCCTGACCTAGATTAAGGCAATACTCAAATAATAATGAACACGCACTGCTTCTAAATCTTATCATATACTCCCTCCGTTTTTAATATATGACGCCGTTGACTTTTTTCGTTACATTTGACCGTTCGGCTTATTCAAAATATTTGTATAAATAGCTAAGTGTATAGGTTAATCTTAAAGTGTTTTTGATGATGAATCCAATAATATTCATTTCATATTCAAAAAGTAATTATTTAAATCTATATTGTCGGTCAAAGTTCAACGAAAAAGTCAACGGCGTCATATAATTAAAAACGGAGGGAGTATCAGCTACAACACCAACATGTAAACCTAGATTAGTTTCGAATTGATTTTTCTTTTCAAATTCACCCAGCTTACCACATGGTTAGGACGACGGTCATCTTGATGAGACAATCCAAGGTGCATGTGGCTGCATCGCCTGCCAACGATAACATTTAGAGCTTGCTTGATTTATCTCTTCCAAAGCAGATTGTCTCGGCCATAGCGAACCTTCTCACACCGTCATGCTGTTGCGCTAACCATTCTACGCTAGTATCGATTCCCATCACATCGCTTTATCTCGACATACGGGATCGCAAGGATTAGTTCGATACGTTTCTCTCTCTTTCTTTTAGAAACCGGTGAACGATACTTGACAGGCAATAATTGAGAGAAGACTACGTATTAGCGGTAGTTCTGGGTTAAATTTTTGTAATGGCAAAGTGGGTAATTTGGAGGCAAATTTGATCCAATGGCTCTTTTTTTATATTCTACCTACTCAACGGCTAGATGTTTTGCTTTTTGTGAGAATTTCTAGGATTTTTCTCCGATTAACTAGCCTCTCAACCCGTGCGCCAGCAAGGGCTAGTAGAAGTTTGTTAGAAGTCGATTATGTGTTCAAGATTTTGGATCTAGCACGGAGTATGTTTATTTCTTACAATAATATCTTTTATAACGGCAAATGAATATTACTGTTGTTTTTAAATATAATACTGGAAATATATTCTCTTGAACAAAAAACGTGCTGCCTTGGATGGGTAATGAAAGGGCTATACAAATCACACTATATACAGAAAGTATCTTCCTTACAACTTGTCATCTATTGTTTAGTCGTATACAAAATGAATGTTTTTTTCCATAGTTCTTAGTCTATTGAAAACTCTAAAATACAAATAACGATTTGCTTTGTTTATGTATTATTCTCACTCTTGTTAATCTCTTGCAATAAAACTATGGACATCGGGCGACTGTGGCAAGTTTTTCTAATGTTTCTATCGAAGGCCTCATTCCGATCCCCTTGCTCTGCTTTCTTGATTATTTTCTTGATATCCAATTTTGAGCCCCGTAGCTGCTGTGATAGTGTTACTTAAAGATCCCTAAGGTTTGCTGGTCGGCCCAGCTTATGCCTTACTTCATTCTCTGACATGTGGATAACAGTTGTAATACACAAATCTCCTGTTTCTAGTTTCGTGTTACCATCTCGTTTTCTGCGCAAAATTATAAATAAGTATTCTTTTGAACTTTCCACGGTTTCCAGATAGAGAGACTAAACCGTGTTTTTGGGGAATATACCTTCTCGTACAACAAATGATTTAAGAATCTTCGTCTCTAAGTTTAAACAAATGCTCGCAGTTGTCTTTGTTCTTGAAAGGTAATTAGCAAAGCCACTGTTTTCTTGTAATGCCAATCTTCTCTTCCCAAACTCCCTCGTACAATATCTTGGAGATCTTCTCTTTCTGCTAGATGTATAATATTGACCTTGGTTGCAAAATTATAAAATTATTCTCGTACAACATTGCTTTGGCTTTGGGATGTATTCGACAGATGAAATTTTCTCTGCAAATTCTTCATGCACTATGATAAAAAATATGAAACTTCTTATTTATTATTATGACTTGATCAAAGTGGCCGTAACAATAGCAATTGTTTTGTATTAATCAGGACATAATATGTGTATCCTATGTGGTAGCAAAGAAAAAAAAAAACTAAAGTCACGTAACATCACCTGCAAACATCTAGCAGCATGAATGAGCTAGCTTCACAGTATTCTTTCCTTTCCCGTCTCTTTGTTCTTCTCTCTCGTGCTTGAACTTTTCTTCTTGCCTTAGCCTGCTTATGGTCAGTGGCAGATCAATCGCCAGCAGCGCCATAGCAAAGGTCCTGCTTTGGATTAGCAGTGGGAGGGCAAGCCGCTAGGTCACAGCAACGCGACTTATGCAGAGTAGCAGCAAGGGCTCCTCCATCTTCGGCGGCGAGGATACGGAGTCGCGCTTATCATTAGCTGTAAAGACATAGGGTGGTTTCTAGGGCATGGGTACATGCACAAAATTGAGGAGACCATACAAAAGAAGGAAACAGACGTGCAGGACCTGGAGATTAGACCCAAGGGCCAGTGTTGTCGATGAGAATTCTATGATTTTTAAGGTTTTGGCTATTTCTTCATAATTTTGAATTTAACGATTTTTCTACTCATAATGACATGGTGGGTAATTTATAAATAGGTGTTAGGGATTTTTCGACTCATAATGGCATGGTGGGTAATTTATAAATAGGTGTTAGGGATTCTTTTGACTATTTTTTTTATAATGGCATAGGTGGGTAATTTAGATCATGTTTGATCTAAAGGCTATTGTTTATTTTATTTTAATTTGTACGGTCAGATATTTTGCTTTTTTGTGAGAATTACTAGTATTTTCTTCCGATTAACGTGGAGGCACCGAAAGGAGCCTCCAATTAGTAAATATAAGATAAGATAAGATGGTGATTTTGCAAAATCTAAAAAATGATGGTTTTCCAGCAATTTGCCTTTGGAATTGTGCCTGAAACGCCATTGTCCCTAAAATGGGAAAGAACCTACTACATCTTGCTGCAGCGGGCAGCAGTGCATTCTCTTGCTCCTATGGCATGGTATATGAGCACTCTAAACTTGTCCGTGAGGTCCGCCCGCAAACAAATGGCAACGGACAGGGTACCGTCTCCATCCGCGGTGGGGACGACCATGGCCACACCCTCCTTGGCAATGCCGCCGCGGCCCGCGAACACCGGGCGGCCCCACCCAAAGTCGGCGTCATGGAAGGCCAAGCGAACCCAGCTGATGACCACGAGGTTGTACCAGTAGGTGTCGGACTTGCGCTGGTCGAATGCCAACAGATGTTCCGGCGGCTGCTGGTCCACGTAGTCCAGCGCCGAACGGCAGTACTGGCCGCCGTCGTCCATTCTTTCGAGCGCCGCCTGGATGACGCCCGCCGCCGTCCCACGGACCACCGCGCCTGCCTCGGCGACCGGCGTTGCCCAGAAGACGACGTTGCCGAAGAAGCCGTCAGGGAGAGGCAGCCGTGTCCGCCCATCGACGGCAGTGTACAGCACGGTCGGCTGGTCAGGCGGCAGGCCGCGCGCGAGGGAGACGCAGCGCCAACGTGCGCGGCCACCACCGCGAACGTGCTCAGCTGTGGTGGCGCGGCTTCGCTTCTGGTGGGGGCCCCCTGCGATGACTGCAAGGCCTCGGAGCGGAGCCGGGCGAGGTCGGAGCGGGTGAGCTTGAAGATGCCGCTGGCAGTCTTCGACTTGTTTGGAGCAGAGATGAGGAGCTGGGTCGTGGCGGGCAACGCGGGTGGTGGAGGCAGGTACTCGTCGTGTTGGAATGACGGAGTCGGCGGGTCGCAACCGCGGAGGAGGGTGCGGTCGATGCAAGGCATGGAAGAGACTTGAGCTCCGCCGCCGCGGCAGAGTTGAGCCCACGATTTGACGAAGTGCGACATCGACATGCCATCCGCGGTGTAGTGATCCATGCTAACACCCAACGCAGGCACCTCCACATTTGGAATTAATGAGTCACCTGGAAGGAAGTTCAAAAATTGAGTTTCACCAACTCTGCCATTCCTCCGTAATTCACCAACCAAAACTGTCGGAGACTTCACCTGAACCACAAGGAGCGGGGACGCGGACACGTTGTTGTCGGTGTTCTCAACGGACGGGTAGAGGTGCCGGAGCTCCATGGTGGGCGCGAAGTCGCCGTAGTCGTCGACGGTGGTGTCAGGCGCGTCGGCCTCCACGAAGAGGGCCCCCTCCCCGTTGCAGTTGATCTCGAGCCTCCCGTCCTCGTCGCTGTGCCCGAGGAGCCCTGCCAATGGGTAGAACGGCACGAGGGCTTCCGCCAGCGCGCGCCTCATCCGCACGCCGTCGAAGAAGAAGGATCCCTCGTTGTTACCCGGTGGTGGCACGCCGCTGCGGCGGTAGATGCAGACGACCGGCATGTGCATGCGTGGCGCCGTGAGGTCGATGGAGGAGAGCCACAGCCGCCGCCGGGGCGTCTCCTGCGCCGGCCGCACCATCGTTGACTTCCTCACCATGATTCGTCCCATCTTCATCTTCAGCTAGCTGTTCGATCGCCCCCACCAAACGACTCGACTCATAAGCACGCAATCAACGAAAACCCCTCAATATAAAACAAAATCAGAAAAAAGAAAAAAAATCTCAAGCACATGATCACGTACGTAGAATGGCAGCAGCTGGCTGTTTTCGGATCGAGTGGGATATGGTATTCTGGCGTTTGTGTCAACTGTGCGAGCCTTTAATTTGTAGGTGGAGAGCGTGCTTCCGCTCCGTTTTCCTTCTGAATATATAACACTGACGGTCTGACTTCTCTAAAAAAAAACACTGACGGTCTGACACTGCCGGCTCTTACAGAAAAAAATAAAATAAAGAAAGGAAGACAACGAGCTGATTGGTCCTTGTTTGCTTGCACGTCGTATTGGCATCTGTTAATTTGGATGGACTAAAACTCATTCTAGAGCAATAAATAGATTGAGATAGCTAGCTTGAAAGACAACGAGTCTAGAATTCCTGTATTTATACCTTCCTTATATTCCGGTTAAGTTTTTTTTTTTTTTTTTGCGAGTGAAAGGGGATTATATTGATAAAACAGCACACCACAAGAAGTTTACAAAAAACACCCTGGACGCACTGTAAATTACAACCAGCCCCTTGCACTGGGGAAAGACTCGAAACAACCCGCCGCCGTCACCGTCACACGCCGGAATCCGCCGGACTCCACCACCCATCTCCGTCGCGAACACCAAACATTGGACATGCCTCAAAAACCAGCACTCAGATCTCCTCCAGAGCGCCCGTGCCAGAGCTGAACGGACATCGGCCATCGACACACGGATAGGAGAAGAAGGAGCTTTACCCGGCGTGGAGATCATCACCACCGTCGACGGCCACCAGCAGCCGGAGAGAAGAGTCAACCCAAGACTCCTGTACAGGGGCGCCGCAACGGGATCCCCAACTCCACAAGCCCTTCGCCGGCACCGGAGCATAGCACCGACAAGGCGAGGTCGAGCTCGGGAGACCTTATTCCACGCCGACGACGACGCCACCGCCACGCCGCCACCAGCCGGAAACCCAGCCCACCACACAGCATCTCCGGCAAGCTCGTCGCCGTCGCCGACGCCTCCGCCACCAGATCTGCCGCGGGGAGCAACAAAACCGACCATCGCCAACAAGACGATGCCGGACAACCAAACCCTAACTACCTAACCTACCCTACAGCTAAAAGGACCCCACACCACGGCGAGATCCCGCTTCCCCGTCCTCTCCGGCGCCGACGAGGCAACCGGAGAGGAGGGGGAAGCGAGAGATCCGGCGCCGGGCCGGAGTCGCGCGCGAGTCGCCGCTCTTTACTGTAGCAGGAGATAAGGGAGAAGGGTCGGGGAGAAATGAGAGCCTCTATATTCCGGTTAAGTTGTTCAAAGAGATATAAGATTTACTCAATCCATTGTATTTGCGTCAGTTTTTTCTTTTTTGTGAGAAAGGGTGATATTTATTGGATGACAAGAGGGTTACAGTCGGCTGCTACCTCGGCAGCAGGAAAGTATGGAGCACGACCAAGCCAAACAGCGGTGGTTTGTAAGTGTGCAACCCTATCTATAACAATGTGAAATCTCAACCCTCTGTGCTCATCAACGAGCATGAATGTCTTCTTCAGCTGAAGTGCCACATGGGACCTGTTGGTCCTGTTCTTCGCGCGTGATCTCAGCAGCGTGCAAACTCTTAGTCCCTCTCCAAGATGATCGGTGCTGCTGCCCATTGGATGGCTAGCTTGGTTCCTTCTCTGCAGGCCAGCTGCTCTGCTTCCTGAGCATCGGAGCAGTCGAACAAAACTTTGCACGATGAGAAACAGATGCGTATCCCGCGCAACGACACCAGCACATGATTTGACAGCAAATGCAAAAGATTGCTCAATATATGCTTGAATGATTAATTTGATCTGTCATTTTGCGTTTTGTTGCTTGTTATTAGCTTATCCAAAATAGATATTTTCTGTTTCGTTGTTTGTTTATGTTTTTTCTTGCCTCTCCCTTGGCCAGATCTTTATGTTGGTTGGGGAGATCTTGCCGCCAGTGGCGGAGGTTCATTGGAGCCAAAGGTGGCCAGGGCCCTCCCTGGGTTTTGAAAAATTGCATATAAGTCCTTGATTTGACCATGTAAATGTGAAAAAAGATGCAAATCTGGCCCTCCTGGCAAATTTTCTTAACTTAGTGGCCTCCCCTGACAAGTTGTTCAAGCTCCGCCACTGCTTGCCACTCCACACTTGCGCTGAAGACGACGTTGCCGAGGAACCCGTCAGGGAGAGGCAGCCATGACCGGCTGTCGACGGTGGCGAGCAGCATGGTCGGTTGTTCTGGTGGCAGGCCGCGCGAGATGGAGATGCAGTGCCGCGGCTACCACCGCGAACATGCTCAGCCGCGGCGCTGGCGAAGATGGAGCTGCGCGCGGAGACGGGCGAGGTCGGAGCGTGTGAGCTTGAACATATCTACGGCAGTGGCAGCTGGTGGCGTCGACTCGTCTCAAGCAGAGAGGAGTTTGGCCGTGACGGGCATCGCGGCTGGTGGAGAGGAAGGTACTCGACGTGCTGGAACGACGGAATCGGCGGGTCGCGAGCGCGGAGGAGGGTGCGGTCGATGAAAGGCGCCGAAGAGATTTCAGTTCCGCGGCAGAGCTCAGACCACGAGTTGATGAAGTGCGAGGTCGACATGCCGTCCGAGACGTAGTGATCCGTGGCGACGCCAAGGCAGACGCCTCCGCATTTGAAATTTTTCTCGAACGCGCAGGAGAGCTGCGTGTCATTTCATTAAGGAGAAGAATAAAATTTTACAATGCCCTACTCGGGCCGAGGTTAGTGTGAAGTTACATACGCACCGGGTACATTGGGTTTACAACCACAGGAAAACACTCTCCATCTATGGCATGATCTCCTTCAATCTTTTCGCTCCGGCCATTTTCCATTCAACCGACTCCTCGGTGATGGATCGGATGATCAAGGCTGGAAGTGGCTGTTCACCATCAAACACACACCGGTTGCGCTGTTTCCAGATCGCCCAACAAACCAAGATGACCAATGTGTTGAATCCTCTTCTCTTCTCCCTTGGCACCCTCTTTTGGGCGCGACGCCACCACTCCTTGAGGCAACCCTCGTCCATCGTCGGAGTGACGTGCTGCAGCCCTACCATCCTGAGAACATTGAACCATACCTCTCGAGCGACGACGCAAGAGGTCAGCAGATGTTGGACGTCCTCTTCTTCTTGATCGCAGAGCGGACACCGCTCCGGGTGTTGTAGCCCTCGGCGCGCGAGGCGGTCAGCTGTCCAACAGCGGTTCAGGATGGCCAACCATATGAAGATCTTCACCTTTAGTGGTGCCCAGGTTTTCCATAGCCTCTTGTATGGCTCGAAAGTGACAGCCCCAGTGAAGAAGCGTTGATAAGCCGATTTTGTTGTGAACAAACCAGATGGCTCCGGCGTCCACACATGTCGATCGCTTTCGCCCGGAGTAAGAGTGAACTCTTGTAGTACAGCCAAGAGTTGAATCCCTTGCCACACCGCCAGCACAGATGGCGCTCCCTGGATGTCCTCCCTCCACCGGTTGTCTACAAGCGCCTCGGAGACAGTTCGCTTACGCCATCCTCTTTTCTTTACATAGGACATGAGTGCCGGGGCTAGCTCCATGATGGATTTACCATGTATCCATCTGTCAGTCCAAAAGAGTGTAGTTCGTCCATCTCCTAGATTGGTTGTGACCGAGATTGCAAACAAGGCTCGAGCATTTGCAGGGACTTGTACCCCAAGTGTCGCCCAAGGTCGGTGTGGTTGTGTCTTCTCAAGCCAGAGCCATCTCATTCGCAGTGCCCAACTCAAAATTTCCAAATTATGAATGCCAAGGCCGCCAAGGTGTAAAGGGCGCGTAACTTGCTCCCAGGCTACCGGGCAATGACCACCGCGCAAATCCTTGCGACCCCTCCACAAGAATCTTCTTCTGATCTTGTTAATCTCTTTGATAACCCACTTTGGTACGTCAAGCGCGATGAGCACGTGAATGGGTACTGCTGTGAGCACTGCTCGCACTAGGATTAAGCGCCCTGCCGTGGTCATGAGCGCTGACTTCCATCCAGGCAACATGTCTGCAATCTTGTCAACAATTGGCTGAAGATCCGCCTTTGTGAGCTTCCTCACCGAGAGCGGTAGTCCCAGATACTTGCATGGGAACTTTGAGATTTCACAAGGCATGTGTCCTTCTACCTGGTGCACTTGATCTTCATCACATTGGATTGGGATGATGGTAGACTTGGCCATGTTAGTGCGCAGCCCTGAGGCATTCCCAAAGGCAAGAAGGATGTCCTTGATGAGTGAGAGATCACTGTCCACCGGTGATATGAAAATAACCACGTCGTCGGCGTATATTGACATTCTGTGATCGAGCCGCCTTGCTGCTAGGGGCTGCCACAAGCCAAGCTCCTCCGCCTTGGCTACCATTGAGTTTAGGACACCCATCACGATAATGAACAGCATGGGGGACAGCGGGTCGCCCTGCCGTAGCCCTCTTCGGTGTTGAATTAGATCTCCGGGGCGGCCATTGAGCAACACCTTTGTTGACGACGTGTGGAGGA
This sequence comes from Eragrostis nindensis, assembly GCA_012490785.1. NCBI lineage: Eukaryota > Viridiplantae > Streptophyta > Magnoliopsida > Poales > Poaceae > Eragrostis > Eragrostis nindensis. The sequence continues at coordinate 34,251 of JAAXCT010001563.1, forward strand.
GGTTGCACAGCATTGTTCTCCATTTCCCACCGAAGCCTAGATGTGAGAGGACTTCAAGTAGGAAAGCCCATGAGACCGTATCAAATGCCTTTGTGATGTCAAGCTTTAAAAGTAATCGCAGCTCCTTCTGGCGATGTAGATGTGTGGCCATCTGGCGCACCAGCATATAGTTGTCGTGGATGCAACGTCCCCTCACAAAGGCACTTTGGTTGGGCGCCACCATCGATCCCAACCTCGGAGCCAGTCGCTCGGCCAAGATTTTGGTCACAAGCTTGGCAAAGCTATGCACAAGACTGATTGGTCTATAATCCCCAACCTGAATTGCATCCTCTTTTTTTGGAATTAAGACCATGAACGCTGAGTTCAGCATGTGTAGCTTTCGGCTATCCCCCTCATGTAAAGCACCCACGGCAGCCATCACATCATTTTTTATGATAGGCCAACACACCTTGTAAAACCTTCCGGTGAACCCGTCCGGTCCGGGGGCCTTGTCCATCGGCATCTTCTTTATTACATCCCAGACCTCTTCCTCGGAAATAGGCGCGTCGAGGCTTGCTAGATCATGAGTTGATTGGTAGAAGGCCGGCAGGTTCAATGTTTCTGTCCGATGCTCCGGCTTCCCCAACAGGTTATTGTAAAAATCCCAAACCGCCATCTCTTTGTCCTCTTGTTCAGTCAAGATGTTATCACCGACCTGCAGCTTGGCAATGAAGTTTTTGCGCTTGCGGTATCTTGCATGGGAGTGGAAGTAACTCGTATTTGCGTCCCCCTCACTCAACCAATCAATTCTTGAACGGAGGCGCGCTATTGTGCGTTGTAACGAAGCAAGCGCCAGGCAGTGTTGCTTGACATTCCTGCGCAGCCATGCTTCTGGTGGCGATAGACCTCTGACGTCTTGGGCGATTTCTAGTCGGTGAAGAACCTCACGCGCCTGGTCGAGCTGGACGGCTACATTACCCACTGTTTTTTGGCTCCACGACTGTAAGCCGCGACTGGTTGCCAGGAGTTTCAAAGCCAGGCGTTCCATTGGGCAGGCTGCCATCGTGGTGGTGGAGTTCCACGCCTGCTCCCGCCTGCTCCACAACCTCCAGGAAGCCTTGTAATTGAGGCCAGAAGCTCTCGAAATGGAAACGACGCTTCCCAGCCATGTTGCTGCGTAGCCCAAGCACAAGTGGGCAATGGTCAGATATTCCAGCTGCTGTGCTTTGGAGGAGATAGTCCGGGAAGATATCCTCCCAAGATGACGTGCAGAACACCCGGTCGAGACGGACGAGTGTGGGCGCTGATCTCTCGTTAGACCACGTAAAGCGGCGTCCGAGAAGCTCGATTTCCCGAAGCTCCAGTTCATTGAGTGCTCGACGGAAGCGCCCCATCATTGCTCGATCAACGTTAGTGTTATTCTTGTCCTCCGCACGATAGATCAAGTTGAAGTCGCCTGCAATCATCCAGGGGCCTGGGCAGGCCGCGCGCACATCTCGTAACTCTTGTAGGAAGATTAGTTTATGTGCGTCAAGTTGTGGCCCATACACTCCCGTGAACCACCATTCCTGACCATCGGTATTTTGGAACAGCACCGAGGCCGAGTACGAATCAATTCTGGAAGTGATGGCTTGGCATGCGGATCCTTTCCAAGCTATGAGTACACCTCCTCGTGTGCCGTCCGCCGGCAACGCAACATGGTGATCGAAGTCAGCCCCAAGTGCAGAGAGTAAAATTCTGGTCGACATGGATTGGACTTTGGTCTCCTGCAAGCAGACCACATCTGGCCGCGAGGAGCTAACCAATTGTCTCACCGTGTCTCTCCGCGATTTCCTATTTAGACCACGCACATTCCATACAAGTACGCTAGCAGCATCCATTGTAAAGGAGAAATACAACCAGGCTTACAAGACCTCGGGCTACAGCATCAAGGCGCAGCTAACACTAGCTCCGCCGAGCGAGCCTCGCAGTCGTCTGGGACTGTCCAACCGAACAGCCCCGCCAGTGCAGCGATCTGGGCGCTTGAGAGGGGATGGTCGAAGAGGCGCGCGTAAGCTTCCCTCGCTTCCGGCGTCATCTGGTCGCATGACGGAGCAACGCCCAGTCTTTTCATGATCAACGCTTGGGCTCGTTGTAGTGAGTTGTTGGAGTAGCCTGCTTCCGCAATTCGTCGGCTGCGTCGCACCGTCGTGGTGGCTGGCTGTTCCTTTCTTCTGCGCGGCTTCCGTGGTGGGGTGGACAGCAGGATGGGGTTGGACCCCGTCGGGCGCTTGATGGACTCGAGGAAGCCTTGTGCCAAGTTGGACGACGAAGCTGCCGCGTCTTCAGTGCCCGGTTCAGGGGCACAACTCTCCAGCTCAGTTGGCAATAATTGGGCCCGTCTTGTGTCAGCTACCTCGACCTGGTCTTGAAAGGGCAGACTGCTTCCCTCCAAGTGTCCTGCCACATCTTGAGTCGGCCCAAGGCCGTCTTGAAGCTGTGCGTCGTGGGCCGGCTGAGTGGGCCGAGCCTGCTGGTCCTGCCCCCCGGAGTCCGCAGCGCCAATTGCCTGGCTTGGCGCCAAGGACGAGCAAGGGGTGCAGCTGCCAAGTCGGGAAGCTTCCTCAAGCATGGGGTCCCAAGCTGGCAAGGCTGCCTGTTCTGCACCCGGCTCAAGGTAAAGAGTGGGTTCAAACAGCGCCACTTGAATGTTGGGACCCGCCAAGCTCGCATTCCTTGGAACTGTCACCTGCTCGCCATCAATTCTTGGTCGTTGGGGAACTGCTGCTGGGCCCTCCTTCATTAATGTGACCGGTGGAATGCCGGAGGACCGCCGGAGATCGCTCGGCGCTGGGGTAGCCGAGGCCTCAACAGCAAGCCCGTCGACGGCTCCACGGCCCTCCGGAGAGGGCGTGTCTTCCACGGCCGTTGCAAGCCGCCCCTGCCTGGACCGGCGTCGCGCACGTCGTCTCCGTTTGGGGTGCGCGCCCGGCGACTCGTCATCACTTGAACCATCAGATGGCGGCGTTGGCGGCGGGGACGGCGACGGGGTGTCCGGCGGATGGCGGGCCAGCAGCCGCCGAACTTGGATGTGCACCTTGTACTTGAGCGTACAGCGCATCGGCTCAAACGGTGACTCAGAATCCGTTGGCTCCGGGACTATTAGAGTTCTTGTGCTTGGAATAAACTCCGGGCGGACTGTCCATGCAACAACTCGATACCTGGACTAGTCGCGCCGTGTAGCTGTAGCCGTCTCCAGGCCGACACTCTCGATGGAGCAGAACGGACGTAGGAGGTCAGCCGCCGTGGCGTAGTTCCACACGTGCGCTGGGATCCCAGACAAGTCGATCTGCACCTTGTGGTAGAGGGCGCCGTGCTCCGCGTGTGCCACCCGGTGCCAACGCCGGAGCCCCAACATGAACGCCGCCGTGTGAACCGTGTGGTCCCCCTGGAGCACGAGCTGGAACGCGTCGTGGTCCGGCAGCAGAAGAATGAAGTCCTCTGGTGCCGAGCGGTGAATCTCCAGCCTATCTTCATCAATGTTGAATCTGGTAGCAATGGCGTGGACAGCCTCCTCCGGCGTGACCGGCGGGCGGGTGCCTAGGATTGTCACAAACACCGCTTGGTACTCAAGTTCCGCCTTCCACTGATCAATGTCGTTTGTGCGGTCGATGTAGCAGACATCCACTGCGTTTTGCCGGGACACAGCCTCAAGAGCCATCAGCGGCGAGGCCGGTCTCACCGGCGACGGCGGCGGCGAAGGCTCGGAGGGTGCACCATCACCGCCACCCCCGGTTCCAGCCCCCCGCCTACCGCGTCCTCGCCCACGGCGTCTACGGCGGCGTCGCTTCTGCGACTGGTCCGGTGCAGGACCATCCCCATCTGCCGGAGCGTGCATGCGAGGGCGGGGCTGGGGGGCGGAGAGGGGAAACTGTCGTACCGGCATCGACGGCCGAACGGTGTGCTTGGGGAGGACTCGAGGTCGGCTGCACTCGAAGGATCTGTGGCCAGCTCTGCCACAACGGAGACATCTTGTAGGTTCGCGACACTCCGCCTTGCGATGTCCCTTCTCCAAGCAGTTGAAGCATCGGCCAAGCATGTCGGCAGGGATCCCGCGCCGCCGGAGCTGGGCCGCCATCTGCTTGCGACCACGCCTAGACCTCACCACCTGCCAGCCATCCGCATCTGGCGCAGCATCCTCGACCCTGTGGATCTCGGAGCGCAGCCTGATGCGCACCGGCGGCGGCGGAGAAGGAGAGGGCGGCCGCGAGCGTGGAGCATCAGGAGAGGTCTGCCGAACCACATCGCGGTAGGAGGCGCGCCGAGGAGCCTGTTGATCGAACTGCACGTCGCCGGAAGGGGAGGGGGTCGGGCTATCCTTCCAGCGCAGGTACTTCGGGCGGCCTGCAGAGGAGGGATAGAACGGCGGAGCTTCTGGGGAGAGACCTGAGGAGGTGGGTTGCAGGTGTGTGGGGGTGGGCGCCGGCGCCGGAGTGGCCGCCGGCGAGGAGCTGGTTGGGTTGGGGGAGGAGGGGAGCGGAGAGTGGGGAGCCATCTTCCGCTGATCTGTGCAAATGACCAATTTGTGCAAACCATACAGCGTCAAAAATTTGAACCGAGGCGGAGAAGAGAAATTTCTAACAGATATATTATCACACGTCGAATGGAGAGGATGTGGTGTGTGTCTGTGCGATTCTTGCAGGTGGAGTAATTTATGTCGTGCTTCCGCTCATAGGTAACACTGCCGGCTCTTCCAGAAAAAACAAAAAGGTTCTTGTGCGCGTCATAGGGGTCGTCGTTGACTTTGCTCTCCGCAAGTTGGCTGTTTCTAATACTTTTGGCTCCCGATGGTGCATGCTCGATCGCCCGGCAACGTCTGTTGGAGCACCATCTCCGATCCCCTCTCTGCTCCGGCGACGCGCCTTGCCCGGACGGACTGCTGTACCTCGGCCCTCCAGCTTGCAAGGCACAGGATGCCGACGGCTGCGACGTGCGCCCGATCTGAGCCGCACTGCCAGATCCGACGGCTCAAGTGAACCAGGGGGCGGTCGCTATTTCGAATAGCGACCCTCTCCCTTGGTCACACCGGCCGGCTTGGCCACGGCTCGCCGCAATGCCGCGACTTTCCTAAAGTTGTTCGCTCCCGTTCTCATTGCGATGCTGAGGCAACCGCATCACGGCTCGAGCGCACGTCCGAGGCGTCCGTCGGCGGAGGTGAAACCGGCCGCCAGCGTCTGGCGGGAGCTGCTAATTTCCAGTCGCAATTAATGGCGCGTGCAGGACGGCCGGCGGCCGCCACGCGCGTAGCGGCGCATATAGGCCTGCGCGACGCTGAGCGAGTTCGCAGAGGCTACCTCAGCAGATGCCGCGGCGGCGACCTCGCCGCGCGTTGAGGCGCCACCGCGCCATCGATCATGACAGGATCGCTCCAGCCTGTAGCTCACTACGTACTTTTGTCACGAATAAACCACCAGGCCTAGGTGCGTTCCAGGCGCGTGCCGCGTCCGATCGAGTCTGTTCGTCAGTTGTTAGTGCGTTGTGGAGTTAGTTGGGATTTGGACGCGGTCAGCATCATGCAGAGCACGGAAGGGCGGCCCACGTCTCGGGCGCAGGCGCGCATGGCGAACTAGTTCCGGGTCGTGCGGATCGCGGAGAGAACAGGCCGGGCATGGAGTTGGTGCTCCAGTGCCTTGTGTGCGTCGCCCAGGCCTATTTAATTATCTGCCCGTCTTGACTCCTCCTGTGTAGGTCCCTCGCATTGCAATACAGAAAAACTTGGCGTTCGTCGCCATTGCCGTGCGTGCTGGCGCGAGCTTCCCTCGCGTTCGTGTAAAGCTCGATCTGTGTGATCCTGGTTCCAACATACCTGCCTCGCGTACCTACCTCCTCGCCGGACGTCCCAAGCGGTACGAACATCGGCCGTCTAGCTTGCACGGCTGTTCCTTGGTCGGAGTGCTCAGATCGAGCGTTACTTGCGTCCTTTTCCTTTAATTTCCTTCCTGCTGGAGCCTGGTCTTCGTGACGCCTCGCTTGCAGTTTAGGGGACGTTTGGTTGGCTGCCATATTTTACCACACTACATATTGGCTGCCACAGAAGATTGGCCGGTGTTTGCTTGATTGCAAAAAGCTGCGCGGCTGCCACTATTCGTTCAGTTCTTTGTGGCGCGGCATGCATGGCGGTGGCAGCTTGTGGCTTCACTTCACACCTGCAAATCTGAAAATGGTGCGTGGAACGGCAGATGCAATCCATTGTCTTCCAATTTGGGTGTTGTGGCTTATTGTAGAAGCATTTTTTAGATAAAAGAATCTTTTACTTCGAGGTAAAATGTTTCGACCTCTGCACAACAAGGTACATCAATTCTTACATGTCAAACACCAAGGCGAGCTGCTACAAAACAGCATAAAAAACACCTAAAAACAAAGAAAACCCTAACATCAAGCTCAACACCTCCAACATCCTATGATGTCGATCAATCACTGTTATTGCAGAAGCATGGAAGAGAGAGACCTTAGCTGATCAATCAGTTAAACTGCCTGCCACATGAAGTTTATATTGGAACAACTAATTCTAATAAAACAAATTTGTAATAGTTCCTTTTCCAAAACGGAAACTGATATCGTTAAAGGCAGAGCAAGTGCTTTTGATGTCACGTAGAGCTAAGAGACATGCAAAACTTCATTTTCTCAGCAACTTGATGAATTCCATGCTGAGCTTTTACTGGATTTTTTTTTCTGAACTGGATCTTTTACTGATTTGCAAGAACATTGCATTGTACTTTGCAAAAGAGAAAGCATTGCATTGTGTAGAAGTCATGCCTGCAAAGCTGTTGGTTAAGAGAATTTTTTTTAAAAAAAACAAACTGTTGGTGCAAGAGTATACATACAGGTCTACAGAAGCCAGCCCAATATCCTAGTAAAACCAGGCCGCTCCGTGGTTGTTATCGAGTTCCCAATATAGGCCCATATAATCCTCAAGGCCCAGGATAAGCTGGGCTTGGCTCAACATCACCGGCCTGCCTCCGAGCTCGGGCATCTGCAAAGCGAGCAATTCCGAAAGTGCGTTTTAGCTCGACGCAGCTGGGAGTGAAATGAATGGCCATCTCCACCTCATCCCCCGCCTTACCTCCCCGTCTCCGACTCACCTCCACACCACCGCCGCCGCCGCCTTCCCTCCTCTCCTTCCCACTGCCGCCATCACCTTCCCCGCCTCCCGCCCATGTTGCCCTCCGCGCTGCCGCTGCCGCGGACCCGCGCGCCGCGCACGCGGCCGCGGTCAAGTCGGGCGCGCTGGGCGCTGACGCCCGCGCCGCGAACGCCGTCATGTGCGCGTACCTCCGCGCGGGCCGCCTGGAGGACGCGCGGGAGGTGTTCGACCGGATGCGCGCCCGCGACGCGGCCTCCTACAGCGCGCTCATCTCGGGCCACGCGCGCCTCGGCTCCCCACCGCCGCGGCCGCCGAGCTCCTCCGCGGCATGCGCCTCGCGGGCCTGGCCCCGACCGAGTACACTTTCGTCGGCCTCCTCACCGCCTGCGCGCGCCGGGGCAACCCGCGGCTCGGGGCCCAGGTGCACGCTCTCGCCGCCAAGTCCGCCCTCTGCTCCGGCTCCGGTTCCGGCTCCGGCTCCGGCTCCGGGTCCTCGCTCCTCGTCGACAACGCGCTCCTCGGCATGTACGTCAAGTGCGGCCGCTTCGGAGACGCATTGAGGGTATTCGACGCGATGGATGAGGAAAGCCGCGACGTCTCCTCGTGGAACACCGTGCTGGCCGGCCTCGTCGAGCTGGGCCGGCACGAGGAGGCGTTCGAGCTGTTCGGCGAAATGCGCGCGAGCGGGGTGCGCGCTGACAGGTTCTCGCTGTCGTCGCTTCTGGTCGCGGCCACGGAAGGGTTCGGCCGGCACGAGGGTGAGGCGGTGCACGCGCTCTCGCTCAAGTCCGGGCTGGAGACGCACCTGAGCGTGGGCAACGCGCTCATCGGGTTCTACGCCGAGCACGGCGACTCTGTTGACGACGTGGTAAGCGTGTTCCAGGGGATGCCGGTGAAGGACGTGATTTCCTGGACCGGGTTGCTCAACGGATACATGGAGTTCGGCTTGGTTGACATGGCGCTGGACGTGTTTGATCGGATGCCAGAGAGGAACTTTGTTACATACAACGCTGTCCTGACTGGGTTCTGTCAGAACAAGGAAGGCGTGCGAGTCCCGTTTGCGAAGAAGGCAGGACTCCGAGGGCTTGCCCTGTTCAGGCGAATGGTGGAGGACGGGCTGGAGATTTCGGATGTCACGGTGACTGGTGCCTTGAATGCCTGTGCTATTGCTGCAGATAGGAAGGCGAGCGAGCAAGTTCATGCTTTTGTGCTCAAGTGTGGCTGTGGCTCTAGTCCTTGGATTGACGCTGCGTTGATAGACATGTGCATCAAGTGTGGCCGGTCTGGAGATGCACATCTGCTATTTGAGCAATGGCGCCATGTGGAGAGCTTTCACATTGCTTGGAGTTCTTTGCTGCTGGCTAGTGTCAGAGATGGGGAGTATGAGAAAGCATTGTCAACATTCCTTCGAATGTTCAGGACCAGTGATGTTCAGTTCATTGATGAGTTCATGCTGACTGCAGTCCTCGGCATATGTGGCTCTTTGGGTTTTACTGAACTTGGAAAGCAAATGCATTCCTTTGCTGCAAAGTCTGGGCATTTGTGTGCGCGTGGAGTTGGCAATGCGATTATCAGTATGTATGGCAAGTGTGGGGAGTTGGAAGATGCAGTCAGTTTCTTTGAGCGGATGCCTTGTCGAGACTTGGTGTCATGGAATGCACTGATCACTGCCCATCTTCTTCAACATCAGGGAGAAAAGATATTGGACATATGGGCTCAAATGCAGAGATTAAACATCAGGCCTGATTCCATTACCTTTCTTCTGATCATATCAGCTTGCAGTCACACAAGCTCAGACTCTGCAGACAAATGCAGGGAATTATTTCTTTCTATGACAAGCTCATTCGGGATCGAACCTGCCATGGAGCACTATGCAGCGATTGTTTATGTCCTTGGCTGCTGGGGCCATTTTGATGAGGCAGAAGAGCTTATAGGTAGCATGCCAGTCAAGCCTGGTGCATTGGTTTGGCGGTCTTTGCTGGACAGCTGTAGCAAGTGCTCGAACATGACTGTTCGGAGACGAGCCATGAAGCATCTTCTTGCACTTGAACCACAAGACCCGTCCACATATGTGCTGACATCAAATCTCTTCTCTGAATCAGCAAGGTGGCACAGCTCCGAAAACACAAGGCTGGAGATGCGCGAAAAGGGAATGCGCAAGATTCCAGCAAGGAGCTGGACGTTTCATGACAACATGATTCACTCATTCTTCGCACGGGATAGATCACACCCACAGTCCAAGGACATATATGCCGGCCTGGACGTGCTGATCCTCGAGTGCATGAAGGCTGGGTATGAACCGGACACCACCTTCGTCCTACACGACGTCGAGGAGTACCAGAAGAGGCACTTCCTGATGTACCATAGCGCGAAGCTGGCTACCATGTATGGCCTTCTAATGGCAGGCCCAGGGCAGACTGTCCGTGTCATGAAGAATATCCGCATGTGCGGCGACTGCCACTCGTTTCTGGAACATGCCTCTGCTGCTACAGGTAAAGAGATCTCGTCAGAGACTCGTCTGGGTTTCACATTTTCAGGGGAGGGAAGTGTTCCCTGTAGAGGATAGGGGACTGCTAGATTGGTACCAGTTTTGACACTTTTGCAAGTTAGGAACTATAGAAGATATCCTTGGGTTTTGTACATCACTTTTGTGTTTCTTCAGAAGCGTAAAGCATTCACGTAAATATTTGTAGAGTTTAACATCTTGGTTGATTTTATTTCAGTTTTCTAACATGGTGAGTTGATAGTCAGATTGGGATCTAATGAACTGTCTTGTTTGAAATTTGGAGCTTATTACACCTAGTAAATATGATGCTTTTGGTAAATGAGTCTAAATTAGGTGTTGGCACAGTGCAATAAACCTTTGTTGATACTAGCTGACATGTCATGTAATTTCTACATTTCTTGATTACGACATGTACTCAAGCTTGCTATTTCCTATGTTAAATGCTACTTGGTCCCTCGCAAAAAAAAAAAAAAAAAGCTACTTGGTGAAAGAAACAAATATCAAAGAAGCCAAAGGCTAAACTGAAGAAGCGTATCCTCGGCTAAAGTAGAAAAATTTGTTATAGAACAATTTAAAACAATGCTTCCGCAACACTATAATGTTGGTTTGTAGTTATTAGTATCAACTGTAAAAAAGAAACATCTAAAAGTGCTTGTAACACATAAAGAGGCACACTGTTTTATTGATGATAGCACCAAGTTTGAAATGACACGTACATAGAGGGAAATGCAATTGAGAAACCAAATCCGACTCACTCTGGGTACAATTTATTTGACCAGCAAGCAAAGATAATGGATCGATGAAAGTAAGAAACTAAGGACTGCAACACAAAACTCCAATCGCACACTACACTGAATGAAAAGAACTAAACAGGAAGTTGGGCATCACTAGTTGCGGCGGCGGTCGCGTCGGCGTCGTCGAGCCTGTCCACAATGCCGGCATGCGCGAGCATCGCCCAGACCAACGTCACCAGCTGGCCGCCGCGCGAGATGGCCTCGGCGTGTTCATCCAACTTCTCCGACGGAGCGATGTACAGGATCATCTCCGACCAGAACCGGGCCAGCGCCTCCCAGCCCTTCCCCGGATTCAACTCCTCTGCGAGCCTCACGCCATTGTTGAGCACCTCATGCTGGAAGTAGTGCTGATCTCCTGGCACCGACGTGGCCGCGCGCTTGGCAAGAACACTAGCAGCTTCCTTTTTGACAGCCTGGTGTAGGGTCTTGCACCATTCAACATCGTCGGGAAGCAGCTCGGGGCGGTAACACACCAAGTAGGCACAATACTGCGAGAGGCAAACCGCAGCGGTTTTACATCTCGCAAGATGATCCGTTAGCTGCTGCTGCGGCCTCACCTCAAATATGCTGGTGGCGATGTGCCATGCAAGTATGGTGTCAGCAGCACCTTTGCCGCCGCATGCCGACCGGGCGTCTTCAGAGTCGGAGAGGGGAGACCGTGGTAACCGAATGTGCTGTAGCAGAATACGTGTTGTTACGTTCAGTGAGATAAAGGCAAAGTGTGATAAATTGAGAGAGCATGACACAAGAGGATTGGAAAAATGCATTCCGTACCTTGTCGCTTGCCAGGCCTTGAAGTGCCTTGAAGATGGCTTTCTTCACCTCGCTCGGCACCTTGATCTTCTTTTGATTGGGCAAACGGACAAGACGCCTGAAAAGGATTGAAACTTCCCATGGGTGAACACCAGTAGCTTGCACTGACTCATTTTATCATCCCAGTTGTTCAGCAACCACTCGCATCTCAAGTACTTGAACACAAAGGCAACAAATTTCGGGTAGCGAGTGTTTCTGCGTATGAGGACTACTTTAGTGAAGTTAGAGCATACGTAGGACACAATCTCCCTGATCTGAGAAATCAGAATCACTGCAACAATGAAGCCTATTGGCACGAAATCAAAGTACTTGTGTCCGATACGAATCAAAGCGTAGCCTCCTCCTCTGCCTGGGCACTCCACTAAGTGCATAGCCTGCGAATCTGCATATCCTAACTGGTCCCATGTTTGTTTCATGTACAGAAACACATATAAGCAAAAACCGATGCTCAAGACCTGATTGAAGACACTGATGAAAAGAAACTGACGGGTGCTTCGCTTGAATCAACGGGAGTAATAACGGAGAAAGGAAGCGGCCCTCGCGTCGCTCGCTCCGAGCGGCTCGGGGGCGACACACCCGCCGCCACCCAGCCCCACCAAACCCTAGCCCGGCGTGGCCGCCGCCGCCGTCGACGGCGGCGGCGGCCGGCGGCGGAGCCGAACAACCGGCTTCCGCTGCGCCCCATCCGTTTCTCCCTGTGCTCCCTCGCCTCATGCTTTTTCTTCCACATCTAGACCACCACCTGCAGCAAGGATTCGAATCCATGGTGTTGCGAATCTCGTGCAGGGAGAAGCTACGAACAAGAGCACCTATGGTGCTGCTCGTCCTGCCTTGGTGTAGGCGGGGAGGCCATTCCTCCATGCGCTCCCACCAACACCTCGGGACGCTGAGGTGGACGGGAGAGGTCGGGTCTCCCTGCCGACGGCCAGATCCGCATCCCTGGAGGCCTGATGCGTGTCCCTGGAGGCCGGATCCACCACTCTGATGGTTGGATCCAGGCGCTCCGCCGCGTTGGGCGCACGGGCTCGGCACAAAGTCCCCCGCCTTCTTCCCGCTGCAACCGTTCGTGCTGCCGGTGGTGGAGGAGTACCACGAGTCTAGGACTCCGGGGTTCCCTGCCGTCTCCCGTCCAGATCCAGTCGGGTGAGGTGAGCTCTGGGCGAAAGCCCTGCCTGGCTCCTGCCGGCGCTGGCGACGGCGACGCCTGTGGGCGCCGCTCATCTTCTGAAGACGTCGTATTTGAGCTACCTTCACCCTGCTGCTATCGTGCCTTCCGGCTATGGTCCATGTCGGGCACGATGGTCGTGCCTAACGCTCCACCCCTTGCCCAATGATGGTCGATTGCGCGATCATGGTGGTCGTGTTCCTGCCACCGTTGCTGAGGTTTGAGGGATCTTACAGCCTGTCTGCAGTAGATGTTACAGGGATTTTGTAAGTGTTCTTGCTTCTCCTCCCAGATGGGTCATGTCTTTGGCCTGTGGTCTTGGCCTTGTGATTGCTTTCACCATGGTTCGGTGGGTGCTCGCCGTTGGCGCCTCTGCTTCGTCGTCGAGCTCTTTGTTGATGGTGCCACCAAATCAAATGCCGGTGCGTCCATGTCTACTGGCCCTCCCTCCTTTGCGGATTCCTCCCCGCAGAGGGCGTTGGATGGCGGTTAGTGGAGCTCGGATGTGCTAAAGGTGTCTTCGTCAGCTTCAAGGGAGATTGGCGTTGTTCGGCTCGCAGTGGTTGGCGTGCTTCTCCCCACTTTTAGTCCCCACTTTGTTGGGCGGCCCTCTCGTCCTTCAAGGATTCCTCCCCTTGTTGGAAGGTGGAGGGTGACAACACGGTGGCGCAGCTACGAGAGGTGGGTGGCGGTGCAATGGCCATTGTGGTGAAGACAAGCATGTTGTTCTATGGTGGTGCTTTGTCGACAATTGGTGATAGCTTTTAGCATGTGCTCAAGACTAGGGCTAGTTTGTTGTTGTTTTTCTTGTTCTTGGTGTTTCGTCGCTTCCATTTGTATGAGCCCGTTATGCCTTGGGCATGCTATTGTAATCTGTGGTCTGCCACAACTTTGTAACCATTGATGGACGGGCTCCGGCCTGACCCCAACATATCAATGAATTCAGGTGGGGATTCTCTCCCCCCGGTGACATTCAAAAAAAAAAAAGAAACTGACGATGGAGAAAAGGAATAGACATGGAGGAATAGTAATAGTCATGGAAGAACAAAAGCTCATTTGCAATCACTCTGAAAACCCTACTATAATCAGCACCCGGCAGGAGATACGTGTGCCAAAAAAAACTTACGGGCCTTCGTGAAGCCAGCCTCAGAAACTGTGTACTTTGCAAAACGGCACCGTAGCAGCTTGAACAAAGCAAATGAAAAGCACAGGTCATTAGCTTCTGGGGTTGATGACCCCAAATAATGGATATCCCAAACTTTGTCCAAGGTCACTAATTCGGATCCTTTCTTTGTCTTTATCATCTCACGACCACTTCTATTTTTTGAGAATGTGCAATGCATGCATTTCATTCCACTTGGCTGGTGCTCGGTCCCATTTTTGAAGCTGTAACCATGAGGCTCTTCCTCCAATGTTATAGGCCCCCCTTCCATAACTATAAAAGGGAAGGAGGAGGCACTACATGCCCTTCTACTGGCTGATCAGACATGTACGAGCCAATGAGCTGGGGATTACGTCCAAGCTTAAATGACCCTCGAGCCACATAATATACTCGGTACTTCTGATAGATTTTGACAAGGGTAATGGCAACGAATACTATAAAGATTTTTGTCATTTCTGACGATATCTTATCTTCTCTCCTTAAGAGGATCTGTGCACGACGACGTATACCAGCATCAATGAGACTTGTTGCAGACCTCAACAACGTCCCACCCATAAGGTATGTAACCCAGATAGCCTTAATTAACAATTCTGTGGAGGGTTCAATGTTTCTACCTTCTCTTGGATCACCGGCAACTACTGCAGAAGTACTAATACCAACAAAAACAACAAGTCCTGTCCATAATACAACTAGGAAGTTGTGAACTCTACCCCAGCTGGTCGATTTTGCTATCACACCATTTATGTAATAGGTTGTTTCTTCCGCGGTACCAGTCATTGCAGTGCCGGCAACAATGGAGGCGATAGGTAGGAACAAGGTGTTTGCTCCCTTGAAGATGAAGCCAATAATGGGGTGGCGCCGGTACCTTGGAGCACAAACACCTATGAAGACCACGACTCCCATGATGATGGCATTCAACAACATGATGCCGTTTACTTGCCACATCTGTTCAGATTTTCTCACGCGCCTACTGACTTCATCTAGTACCGCATCAGGACACGAGAGGGTAGATGATCCATACGGGACCCAGTTGGGCTGAAAGTAGTGAGTACGTGTTAGAGCAGATCACTGAAAAATGAATGTGAAACAATGATATGCTACACGCACTACTAGAAATCCCAATGTTCCCTCAGTGGAGGTTTCATTCTAAGATGTTTAGTTACATTTTTTTTTTATGATGTGGCAAGGAATTAAGGCTACTCGTAATGGGAGATTTCATTTTATTGTTTCCAAATATGTCACATTGGCAACAAGACGCTTACTTGATGATTAAAATAGGCTATGCAATGCACTGTTTCAATTTTATTGTTTTCAAGAAGTACATGAAAGACAAAACTGTGTTTGAAATGGTGTACATGTGGTTTTATCTAGATAAGCTTTCATCTTTATCCTCAATAATTCTTTCACACGTCAAAAGTGCTGCCGTGATACCAGTGACAGAGCGTGACCGAATATTGAGAGGGGGGGGGGGGGGGGGGGGGGGGGGGGGGGGGGGGGGGACGATCCAGTGCTAATTATTACTTGCTGCTGCAGTTTCTGCTATATAAGGGCTAAATTTTGGCACCGGCAGTCAATAAAACTTAGAAATAGTTGAGGAATCAGGGGGCTGGTTGCCACTACATAGGAGTAGCCGATTCATGCTTTATTTCTCACTGTCACACACGTAACCACTAACTGGTTTAACCTAGGCCTTCAGAAATATTTTACAACCAGGAGGGGGGGGGGGGGGGGGGGGGGGGGGGGGGGGTTGGGGTTGTAGCCTAGGATGGTCTCCAAGAGGCTCCGTCCCTACGTGACACCTTATTTAATGAAAATGAAACTCCCATCGACGGTCGCCTGAAAGATAGATGAAAGGGATTTCATCTAGATAAGACCATTGATGTATGCACGGTTTCTATAGTAGCTTGTCTCTTGCATGTAATTCTTAGATAAAACAACAAAAATGAACAATAGAGCTGTTTCGATCATCATATAAATCTTTTGGTGCTTATGTGACACCTTTGAAAATAATAATAAAACAGTCCATTAAAAGTAGCCTAAGTGGCTCTAGGAAGGGAACTAAGGTCATAGGGAAAAGAAAAGCTTTTCCTTGGAAGGATCTGTCCACGTGGGACAATGAAGCCACGTAGGACAGAGTTCCCAACCGTGCAAAATACTGCAGTAGGGAAAGAAAGCTTCCCTAGGAATCTGCATGAAAAATCGTAAGGGACATTTGCCTTCCACGACAAACACGCCCTAAAAACCTTTATAGGGAACCTTGTTCCCTACGTATTTTCTTTTTTTTTTCTTAGTAATTATTGCTGCCGGGAACATATGGGGATTTCTAATAGTGACGAGGTGGATAAATAAAACCAAATGATCGTCTCTTGGGACAAATTGAAATAAAGAGAGCTGATGTTGGCATGAGAAACGTACCATGGTGAATGCTGCACTGAGAGCACTGCGACCCTCTACACTTGGCGCCTTCTGGAATGGTCTCAGTCCAATCGGTTTGCTTTGTACCTGGAGGTGACTGCTGAGGATGAAGTCTTAATAAAGCACAGCTACAGTAGTGACCCTGAGATCGGCTCCTGTAGATGCATGTATATATATACCGTGGAGAACCTTTTGTGCTCCTTTCTTTTCTTGACGTCGAGTTGTTGGTCCTATTCTTTTTTGATGACCTCCTCGGTCAGTCCTTTACCAAATGAACCTCCTCTCCCCGTTTGACGCCCGCAGGAGGCGGCGTAGCCATTGGCGCACAGCATGCAGCATGTGGCCTGCAGTCGACTATATCCAGTCACATGAAATGTGTAGTGTTTAGTCGGCTAATTCAAATACTTTTAAATGCATGACACCATATATAGGGCTAAGAACTTATTTACAAGAGATGACTTACGGTAGCTACTGCCTTGGGATCTCCGAAGCCTTGCATTCGCTGCACAGGGCAGGGTTGTCAACTACCCGAACTACCCCCATAAACAGGGTCCGACATCAATACCATCGACAACCAGAGGTGAAGATGAATCACTCCCATCTCTAATCTAGTGCGGCTCAACCTGAAAGCAGGATTGGATAGTCACAAATAGGTGTCTGGTGCTGGTTGTGTAAGGAAGTCGCATCTTGTGGCGATTTATGTTGCTTAGCCCAAAAATGTTGCTCAGCCCAGTTCGGTGTATATAAATGTGGACGTTTGTTTATCGTTGATGTCGGATAACAGGGTAGCAGCTCGCATGACTAGTTAGTTTGATTAAATGGGGATCAAATATACTAATGCATCCTTATAGTTGATCTAATGCATCATTATAGTTGACCCGGCCTGAGTTGGCTTGACATCGAGATCTGCTCGAAATAGTAGTTCATTAGATCGACCCATGCAACGTATTGCATCCTCAAATACAGATCAGCGTGAAGTGCTTAAGATGGCTATGACCAAGACTTCTAATAAAAATTCTTGATGCAGTAGACATGATAAGATTTTATAAATATTAGATCTGTACTGTTATAAATGTCATCGAAGTTCTAAGTTTGCTTCGGCTAAGGCATACATATTTAACTAGGCGAATACTCGGCGCTTTGTTGTGGGTACTTTAGGTTGCACTGAGACAGATGATTGACAAGTGTAGGGCAAAACATTGGAATTTTGTAGTTTTAGGTATGGATAGTGGCGGAGCGTGGGTTGCATTCAAGGACGGGCCAACACGAGAAGACTTGCACAGAAATAAGAAGAAGTCAACAATAAACTGTATATTCGTAGCAGATGCCAATAATGAAGAAGCTTTGGAGAGAACCAGTGCTGGTAAGATGCTCAGAAAGAATTAGGGATGTGATTAGGTATCTGTTGGATTATAAGTGAATTGCCCACTTGTCCCTATGAGCTTAAGCTTTTGGGTGAACTAGCAAGATGGCCCGCGCAAATTGCGTGGCTAGATCCGCTAACTTAGCTATTTTCTATAATAATTTTATCGTATTAGATAATTTGCATGTCAAAATTTTGCATTATACAAAAAGTTGCCTCAGAATTATTTTAATTCAAGTCACAGATAAGTCATAAAAATAATATACTCGCAAAAAAGAAAAACATATGAACTTTCACCCTTATCCGATTAATTAATCGTTTCTTTCTTTCCTTTTTGACTGATATTATTTGAACTTCAAGTCTTTTGAGGCTTTTAGAGCCTCCACATTATGATACCTTCTTTAAGAGCCGAACTCTATTTATTTCTTCTCATTGCCCAAAGGAACCTGTCTCTCGCCTTTGCTCTAAGGCATTTCGATTGGAAAAAAATCATCGGTATGCTTGACTGAATAATTCAGAGATGGAATGTAATATACCTTAGTATACGCTTGACTGATGTGCAAAGTCATCACCCATCAGTAGGAGCAAAGTTGGATTTAATAGAGTCACTTGATGTTGTTCTTGACTTTATATCTGTTTCTCTACCCTAAAGCAAACGGTATATGTCGCTTGCCAAGCCTGCAACTTTAGTTACCTTCTGTAGAGTCCATTAGGTCCCCCTTCCTCTCTCCCAGTTGTTTGCATTGCCGCCATGTAGTGCGCCATTACATGCCTAAAAGCAGTCATAAAACTTGTGGTGGATCGGCATTAACATATTACTTTTCTTGGTGTTCTCATCAGACCCCTGTGGGAAAAAATGTCTTCGGATCACTTCCTGAACATCAGCTCGGCTTGATTATTTATCTTACGATGAGCCGCCGAACAGAACGAAGTCTAGAAGTAGTTAGGCTTGGAGTCATGCAGTGCGATGTACGCCCGGCGGCGCCCACGCTGGTCACGACCTCGACCACGCAGGTGGAAAGGCAAGCGATCAGGAGAAGGACCGCGGCAGCGAGGCCCCAGCGTGGAGTTGTGCCCTGCATGCCTGCTTTTAGTATCTATCGATTTCTCTAGGACACCCCAGAGCTCCGAGCATCTCACTCGATGTGGCAAGATCGGTGCATATATCAGATGGGAATCGGAGGTTAATTTTCCTGCAATCTTTCCTTGCATGGATGATTGATTGCGTCACCTTCATGCTTCATCCATACTCGACCAACCTCACGAAGCAGTTTGATTTTCTCTTTGGGAAGAATCGACCAACCTCATGGCTGACTTTCTCTGTTTATTGGCCCTTTGTTGCTGCATGCAGACTTCAGACGTGATTTGCACTCTCCGATGTCGACAGCCTGTAGCATTAGATAGACCACGGCAGCAGGACGCCTTTGACCACGACGGTGTCGCCGACCAATCTTGGTTCTTCATGGCAATGTGCCGTTGTACCTTCTGCATGCATTGAGAAACCGACGACGGTGTACTGAGAAGACTACAATGGTCCCCATGGCTTCTCGCGATGTCTCAATGCCTTGAGCTCTATGTCTACCTGCCGATTCTTTTTTTTTTTCGAGTACGTGCCGATCCTTATTGTCGCTATGTGGCGATGTGTGTCCCAATTTGGTCTGCCAACCATGCGAACGGCCAAATGTTATGCATGCGTCTAGGACTCTTTTTCTTCCCTAACAACTAGAATGGCTGCCCGCGCATTAGCGCAGCTAGATTTGTTAAACTATTTAAATTATTTTTATATTACAGGAGTTTGAACATGGTTTATTATTATTATTATTATAGTAATACATTTTCAACATAGCTAAAATTGTTGGAGAAATTGCTCACCGACTCTGTTGATTTGAGTGTGTGATGAGTTATTATTTATCTGAATGTCATATTGAAATAACCAATATTTATAGGTACCATACATGTAAGGTCATCATTGTGGTAACTGTTCGACAAAGATACATGGTCTAAAAAAGTGAACATGTAAGTTTTGTGTAAGGGCTAGAATAAAAGATGAATAAGGGGAACAA
Organism: Eragrostis nindensis; assembly: GCA_012490785.1. Lineage (NCBI taxonomy): Eukaryota > Viridiplantae > Streptophyta > Magnoliopsida > Poales > Poaceae > Eragrostis > Eragrostis nindensis. The sequence continues at coordinate 53,634 of JAAXCT010001563.1, forward strand.
TATAAAATAATAGATATGATATGAACCCAAATCATAACATATCTGTATCTTTTATTAAACCAAGCAAATTGAACAAAATTGATGTTTTTCTCTACAATTTTAATAATCCAGAACTACCATTTTTTTATAATTTGTTTCATCATGCTCCCTCTACTTATTCTAATCAATTGTCCTTCCATCAGCATTCTTTCATCTTGGACATGCTTCTATTTTATTTTTTGTTAGTTTTAAAAAATAGGACACATAACATAATTTCAACGAAACAAAGACACAACATTAATAAAAGTTATGCAATATACTTTGAGGAAATAAACAATACCTATTAATTTTTTTAGATTAGCCTGTAGCCTGTAGTGACGAACTTCTTAAGTTTGTTTCACACATCTCGTCCCTTGCACTTTTAAGCTCTTTGCAACAACGCATGTTTGCTACAGGAGACCTTGGCTGAATATTTTAGGCTTTTTATAATTATTTTGTTTGTTTCCTTTTTTTTACAGACACGTCATACGCATGTTTATTACCTAATTACTTATTGAAGATAAATATTGTTAGTGTACCATTAAGGAATTACATATTTAGAAAATAATGCGTTGCAACTCATGTTTCAGCTAAATTATATATCGATGAAGAAAGACTTTGGATTCTAATAAAAGGTTCATTGCGAGTAAATGTGATTTAAATTATTATATTATTTATATTTTCATGTGGTTTTCTAAGGTGTATTTCCTAACAATTTAAAGAGAAGATATATTCTTTCACTTGAATTTTAATTTTTCACTTGTGTTTAGAATATTAAAATAGATTTATTTATTAATCTAAATTTGAAAAAGTGAGTAATCTAGAAATAGGAATTAGGTTTATTTTTGGCTATTTTTATTATTCCAAATTTAGCTATTTTGACTCATATTGGTATGGTGGGTAAAATAGAAATAGGAATTAGAGGTATTTTTGGATATTTTTTATTATTCTGAATTTACTTTTGGACTCATAATGACATGGTGGGTAATTTAGAAATAGATGTGAGGGGTACTTTTTGCTAGTTTTATTATTCCGAATTTAGTTAAATTTTTTTATCATAATGGCATGGTGGGTAATTTAGAAATAGGTGTGAAGGGTACTTTTGTCTACTTTTATATTTCGGATTTAGCATTTTTAACTCAAAATGGCATGATGGGTAATTTAGAAATATGTGCGAGGCTATTTTGGCTATTTTATTATTTCGAATTTAGCTTTTTTTGAAAAAATATTTGTAGGGGTTTTGTGACCAATTGTTTCATAATGACAGTGCTGGGTAATTTCTCTTCTTATTTTCTCGGATTAACGTGAGAATTTCTAGCATTTTAGAGCAAATGGCGGCTCCGTTTCGTGGTCAATTATATATATAATAGATGTGACGTGGGTTTCTTTATTTTTTGTTCCGGATTGATGTGTAGACTCTCTCCTTTCCTAAACTCATATCCTTTTCCTTCCCTGACAATGTGACGTGATATTATTTATTTTTTAATTCTGAAATTATGGGCATATGCTTGTAACATGGACTCCTAATCTTGGCCGTTCAATGTTCATAAAATCCAACAGTTCACATTTTTGTTTTTTTCTGATTAACGTGAGATTTTCGTGGCCTTGAGAGCGAACGTGGTGGCTTCTTTTTCTCTTCAAATACTAAGATAATAGATAGATTGGTTGAGGGAGTGTTAGAGTATAAGTGAATTGCCTATCTTTCTACATCAGCCTAGGTTTTTGGGTAAATTAGTTTACTTGGTGCATGCAACTATGGTATCATGGCTTGAAGTCTCGTTCGAATCCTGCCGGACGGATTTATTAAATAAGTGCTGCTCACTCTAATATTCATGTTTGCAGCTTAAAAGAGCCTGCATATGTGTCAGACCCCATTTCTGGAATCTGCTGTGCATCCTGTATCAGTCTCTGGATCAGTAGCTGATACGCACAAGAACACAGATATGATAATCAAAAGCATACTTTGAATAAGTAAGGTACCTGATATAAGACCCTTAGTGGCGGCACGACTAGGATTCCAAACCATCCAAGTCCATCCGAACGACTAACGGTGAGGCAGACAGCTGAAACCATGGCCCAACGCCACAAGCAAACTTGAGAAGCACAACCGAAAACCCAATCGTCGTCGTCTTCTACGAAGTCTTCTCCTACTAAACCAACATTTGCAAACGCGTGAGTACATAAGGTACTCAGCAAGCCCTACACTACACAAGGGTATATATATACCTGCATATTTGGTTTTAGCAAGGAACAGGCTGTATGGTTCATTTGCAGCAAGCAACTTTTATGCAAGGTTCACTAAAGCATATGAAGGAATTCTTAGATAAAACAGAGAAGTAACTGTCAATATTTTAGTTGATTGGCCCTGGGGGAGTATGAAGCATTCCCGCCAGTTCCTAAGTTTTAATTGTGCCTTCTGACCTCAATGGTCATACCGACCAGGCACTCTTGCCATCACTTCCAAAACACGAGCAGACTACTGCTCACTCACACTCCAAGGAATGAGAGGTGGCTAATCCAACGTGCGCCACAATAATGTGTCATATGCCGTGACAACGTCCATCCGGATGAATTTTACACTCTGCAGAGGTTGTACATCTTTTCCCACGAGCTACGCACCCTTTGCAAGGGGGTACGCAACGCTTATTCCATCTCCTCTGAGTAGTCTCACAAGTCCACCACGAAATCACACCCAGGGGCTTGTGACATGAAAGGTCACTGTGACTTGAGAGGTCACTGGCACGTTACTCAAGGTACATCGTGCTCCTGTAACAAATAACAGGATCCTGTAACAAATAGTAGGACATGCGATATTCCCATAACTGATAGCGGGATCCCCGTAACTCATAGCGGGTTCCGCAAGCCGGACCACGGGTACGTTTCCCGCATCTTTTCCTGAGCTTTCGTTGCCTCTACTGGCCTCCAGGTGGAACTTGCAAGAGCACCAAGAAGGTAGGGTAAGTCCTTCCCATACAGGTTCCGTGGTTGTACGGTAATCATTATGTTTACGGGCGTCAGAACTGGTCCTTATGTGGCCGGGCAAGCACCAGATCTCCCACACTAGGGGACTATCATACCATCAACCTCTCACTAGTGGCCTTGCCCGCAAACCAACCCATCCCATCATCACCGTCACCAACATCATCATCACCTAACACAGTTGTGCTACTCCCAACCCAAAATATCACACACACCACCAAACTCATTTAACACATTCGTAAAAGTAAGTATGTGAGCAAGGTGTGGCAATGTAGAAACATTGCGAGGGGTCCTAAGCATTCTAGTAGCAAGATAAAAGTGCCATCATAGAAATGATGGAACTATCCTAGGGTTCTCAAGGTGACAGGTAGACGAGGGTGAACAAGGATTCAGATATTAACGTTAAAGTAACAGACATCAATATCAATAAACAAGTAGGACAATAACTACACAAGCAGTAAAATAACAAGTAATGCATAATTCGAGAGTAGGCCTTATAGGTGCATTGCGAAAACAGTAGGTTCAATCATGATCAAGGAGAAGTAGAGCTTGCCTGAAGACGCTATCCTAATCTTCCGGTTCTTGGTCCTCAGATCTTCTGTCGAAGTTGATATCTTCGAGTCCTCCTCTTAAGCTTGTATCTTCTGTCTCGTCTTCGGGCTTGGATTCTTTAACTCATCCTCGAAGGTTGGATCTTCCTTGACTTCTTCTGGCCCTTCCTCGAATCTGCGTAAGCTAGCGCATAGAAACATTACGTATAAACAACTACCGCAAAAGAAATAAAGATCGAAAAGAACCAATAAAATCCAATTAATTCCAATAAGAAGAACCAATAAGAAGAATATAAAATTCCAAGAAATGACTATGGTTATGCAGTGCACATTGTGTATACAAGATTATTTATTATGAGTTATATTCATGGCCTTATAAGGGCCATATTCACCTAGACAAACTATTAATTACCTAATTTCTCTTAAAAGAAGCAATGGTGCAACCTTATGGTGAGGATGATGAGATGCATATGCTTTATTGATGGTGATTGCGTGCATATCTAATATATAAACTCTAAGTTATTTCTATTAAAGATCATGGGTGTTTTGAGGAGAGGGTGTGCAAATGCAGACATGTATATAAATCTAGGCATGCATGCATGCATTAAGGGTTACACAACCTATGGTTTGAAGGTTATATTTTATATGCAAGCATTGATGAGTTTATTAGCATAACTAAAGTTATCATTGAAATCTATCATGATTGCATGCAGGCATTAACGTACTTGTGCAGCTCATGCATGCAATGCTGTATGCAACATGCAAGATGTTACAGAATTATTTATCAGACACTACTGAGCCTACTGAAATAAAGATGTTGTTTATCTAGAAGATAAGGACTTGCATGAGATCTAGTGCATGATGGTGCTAGATTAACTACATGATCCAGTCATGACATGCACGAAGAAGGCAATAAATAATGACAGCGAATGAAATACCAATAAAATTCTCAAATAACTGACACCAAATAAAAGAGGTGGATGAATCAATAAACTAGATAAATGGCGAGGACAACATCGGATAAGGTTTGATTAAACGATAACTGGGCTAGGCTAGGGTTAAAGTTAGGTCGTGATGAAAAGAGGTTACTACACTTGAGGTAGGACGGTACGACGGGAAGAGGTGGAATGGTTCAGCAAGAGGGGTTAGGTTCAATACTAACAGATGAAAGAATAGTTGCGCTATGCGAGATCAGCGAAGAATGATTTGTCAAGATAGGATTTATCGGACGAGAGGGAAACTTAGGGTATCGGTGACTTGTAGTTCCGGTATGGAGCTCTAAAAGCAGTACCAAAAGGTACTACGCGTTTCTATGAACGCGTAAGCGCGAGAATCGCTCAAAACGGAGCTCGGATGGAGAAGATATAGGCGTTTAAAGATTCTAGGGGCTTATCTATAATTATGGAAATGTTTAGGGACCTTGGTGCAAAAAGGTAGGGACTAAAAGGTAATTACTGAAGAGTACAGGGGTGTTTCTGTAAAAAGATAGGGACCTAAACAGAAATAGAATAAACTAGAGGGGCTTATCTGTAAAATGTACAGGACCCGGGAATTTCCTAGATTTTCTGGAATTGTTTCTGTATTGGAAAAGAAGAACAGAGGCTGACATGTGGGACCGGATGCACAGTGCACTAGATTCACTATGCAGTGAACTGGGTGTATGGGCTGTGGACCGGGGGTGTGTAAGAGTCTGTGGTCTACAAGAGCCGGGTGCACAGAGAGAAAAGGAGAGGGCGTGCGTGGCTGACTGGCGGGGCCCGCGGGCTGACTCCGGTCAGGGGCAGCCGGAACAGGGTCAAAGCGGCAGCGGCTCGCCGGCAGGCTCGCCGCCGGCGGCTGGGCTGCCGGAGATGCGACGAGATCATGATGCCGGGGATCAGCGCACGACGGCGGAGCTTTGGGAGGAGCTTGTCGTCGACGGCAAGGGCGCGGCGACGCGACGTCCCCGGAGGGGAGAGCGGCGCCGAAGCTTGACGGAACTGCGGGTGCGCGCGAGTTGGATGAGCTTGTGCGGTCGGGGAGTTGCGCGCGGCTTGTGGCGGAGCTGGTGGGCGTCTCGGGTGAGAAGGACGCGGCCGGGAAGGCGGCCGACGCCGTGGTGGCGCGACGGCGATGGGCGGCGCACGGCGGGAGCTTGGCTCGATGAGGGGAAAAGAGAAAGGAGAGCGGGGAAAGGGAGAGGAGACCTCGGGGATGCTCACCTGATGCGCAGCGTGGTCGGGGTTTGCTCCGGCGGCAGAGATCGACGGCGGCCGGAGTTGGAAGAGAGAGAGTTAGGGTTAGGGTTGGGACAAAAGGAGAGGGACGGCGCAGAGGGAGAGTGCGGCTTAAATAGAGCGAGGGAGTGAGCTTCGTGGCGAGGGGATAAGGTCAAAGGGCCATATCCACCGCGGCGGTGGCGTTCTTATCCGCCGGCCATCAATGGCGCGGTGGCCTTATCCTCTTGGGTTTAAAGGCGGCAGTATGGGCGCGGTACGGGGAGCATGGGCGGCACATGCACGCTGACGCGAGCTCGGCGTGGCTACAGGAGCTGCACCGAGCTGGAGGACGAGGTGGCGGCACGTCGGCGTTGACGGCGGACGCGTCGGCGAGCTCGGGTGAGAGGGCGGCATGAGCTGGAGGTAGGTGATGATGCAGTTGGGCTGGGCTGTAGTGGGCCGGGGAAAAGAAGGGAGAAGGAGGCCCAGTCGACGAAAAAGAGTGAGGGAAAAAGAGAGGAGTGGCCTGGGCCGGCCAGAGGATGAGGCCCAAAGGGTTTTATGGGAAGGAAAAGGCTTTTCATTTTACTGGAATTTCGATTTGGTCAAATTTGAGTGGGATTTCAAATTTGAGGGAAACAATAAATTGAGAAAACTCTCGATAAAACAAATGAAGGTCCAAAAATGCATATGGTGAACTTTATGCAAGGTTTAAATTCCAAATTTTGAAATTCAAAGTGTATCTGCCAAGCTTGAAATATATTCATTTTAATTTGTTGTAAAATTCAAAATGGTTCAAATATTTAGTGAACTTTAAATGGAAGCAAACACTTGAGCACATATTTATATTTTTAGAAATTGCATATTCTCACTAAGTTTGAATTAGTTGTTTATTTTTATTTTGAAAATTCATATCAAGGGGAGAGTTAGAGAAAAATTTAAATTCCTAGTGATTTTTATTCCATTTCATATTTGATCTTAGATTCGGGGTGTTACAATATGAGTGGGAGTGTTGGAGTATAAGTGAATTTTCCACTTGTCCTCATCAACTTAGGCTTTTGGAAGAATTGATTGGCGCATGCAACTCCATATACAGGCCATGCACGACGAGTGGGAACTGGGAACTGCCAGACAGCTCAACGTACATCAGTATGTCAGGCCCTAATTGGGTATAAGATAAATATTTGGAAGGACAGGTCTATTCAAATTTCTTATGCTAAATTTCTGAAACATAATATGTTTTCCCTACTGCAAACCCAACAACAGTGTGTGCGGGGAGATGATAAGGGCAAATGTTTTGCACATGAAGGTCATGCTCCCAGCCTCCCAGGAGAAGTGCTGCCAATGCGAAACACTGAAAATTAAAGTTGATGGTGCATATATTAAGAATACCGGGTCAGCTGCGTTTGGTGTGGCTATACAAAGTGATCATACAGGGCAGCCGTTGCTTACTGTTTGGCATATTTGTGTCATCATATTGTAGGGATGCGGAAGAAGCTGAGGCTACGGCCTACCTAGAGGGGATCAGGTTGGTTCGATGATAGGCTTATCGAGCGACAATCCTGGAGTACGGATATATGCAATTATGCATCGGTTGTGGGAACTTAAAGGCAGATGGCACTTGTTGGCGCTTTATAGGTACCCATTTATATGACAAATATGGTATTTTTAATACCTTATTATGTTATTATTGCTAACAATTAAACTTGTTATTATATATATGCGTAGTTTCGGTGTATTTGGAAAGGTTTGCAGAAAACAGGTGGAAATTGAGAAACTACGGATAAAGAGCTGCCGGAGGCCCGAAGAACAGAGAAATTAGAGGCCGTGCGGTCGGCACAGCCCCCGTGCCGATCGGCACAACAGGAGTCGAGCCTAAACATGAAGCCCACTCAGAGAATATGAAGCCCAGATAAAATATCAGAGTCGGAGTCGGTGAAGTCCAGCCCATAATCGAATTAAACGAACTATAAAGAGGAGATCTTGGTCGTGAAACAAGGGAGACGAGGAGACAGATAGAAGTTTTGACCTAGCTTGAAGGTTGTGGCGGCGAAGACGGCGATCACCGATCATCACCACCAAAAAGGAAGATTGTGCCGACCGGCACACTGCCGTGCCGATCGGCACCTGTGGGTCCACGCCAAAATCCTGCGTCCTATTGTAGCCATGTTCATGTGTTGCAGTATGATGCGTGAGTAGATCTCATATTCTCTCTGTGGCGAGGGAAATCTGGTTATGTAACTCTCACACTTACAATACTCTTTTGATGTGTTCGGTCTATGTGATGCTTTTATTTCGTATCTGATCAATACGTGATTATCACATAGTGCAAGAAACCAGTGGGGAGCTATTAACCCTTGTCGTGACAGGATCGGGGCGAACGAAACCACCATGTCTTGTAGAATACTAAACCTATCAATTGAACAATAATCCAAGTTGCATGCCAGTACCCCAAACCATAGGAGAGAATCCTTTTCATAACCTTGTTACAACCGTAGGTTCTTTCACCTCTAAGTTGTTAATCATCCTCTCCGCACACACATCCTTGCTATATTAATTTAGTAGTTTAAATAATAGTTTAAATCCTACTGTTCTCTGTGGATTCGATATAACCCTTGGAATACTCTAAGGGGAAGTGCTACAACTGTACACTGTCCACTTGCGGTATATAAGTTAGGTGCGTACAAACGACCAACAAGCACGTTTTCTGGCGCCGTTGCCGGGGAACAAGCCAGTTCTTTTACTATTTGTTTATTCTACTAACCTCTGATCCTCGCTTTTCTAGTTTGTTTTGTGTTTCTTTCTGTGTTTTCAGGATGGGTACTCCTGAACCGGCTCATACGGTTAGGGAGCATTCACTACCGTCTCCAGGATTGCTGATTCCACAAACTTCTGATGAGAAAGTCACTGCTTCGTCATACGTTCTCAACCCGACCATCATCAGTATGGTTGAGAACAGCAAATTCTCTAGGACGAAGGACGAGAACCCGTACACACATCTGCAAGATCTGGAAGTTCTCTGTCAGACCTTTAAGCATGAAGGAGTGCCTCAGAATTGATACAGATGGTTGCTATTTCCATTTTCTCTAGATGGAAGAGCTAAGGATTGGTATAAATCTGCAGCCCGTGAAGCTAAAGGAAACTGGGATAAGCTTGTAGGAAATTTCTGTTTGCATTTCTTCCCGCTTCCGAAGGTGCAGAAACTGAGAAGAGAAGTGGTTAACTTTGAGCAAATGAAAGAAGAAACCCTCACGCAAGCATGGTTGCGCTTCCAATCTTTATTGAAGCAAGGGCCCGATTTGGGCATGGATGATAACTTGACTGCGCAGACATTCTACATGTCTCTCGAAGGAACCTCCAGGATGCATCTGGATAGTTCGGCTGGAGGGAGTTTCCTCGACTTAACTGCCACTGCAGGTCTGGATCTTTTGGGTAAGATATCGAAGACTGAAGCTATGCATAGGCATTGGGAAGAATTCCAAGAAGATCCAATTCCTCTTGAAAAGTCGACGCTAGCAAAAGGTTCTTTTGGACCAAAAGCTGAAGCGGAAAGCTGTACAGTATCCGAAGTCGAATTAACAGTAAGGACAGAAGAACCAGTGCAAGATGATCTGAAAAGACCAAATCTGAAGAGGTGCCGACCAGCACAGCTCCGGTGCCGATCGGCACACGTGAGCCCTGCGTGCTGACCGGCACAATCCTTGTGCCGACCGGCACGAGGCCTTCTGTTAAAGGGATTTCCAAAACTGAAGCTGCAATATTAGAGGAGCATGAAAACAGCTTCGTGAATAAATTCCCAAGACCAGTAGGAGATCCAACCTTGAGTAATGCTAAACCGTTGGACGAGTTTGAACCGTTGGATTGGATTCCTATAGATTTCAGCTCAAATCTGCTAAGTATGAGGAGAACATATGACCCAAGGTATGCCTCTACTACAGGAGTTCAGTATAACTTCCCTAAAAACACTAGAACTTCAGAAATACTGGACAATGTCATCATTGGTGAAGTATTGGGGAAGTTGTATAAGGATGATATGGAAATTGATCAGATGGAGGTTCAACAAGCAAAGAAGCTGTTTGATAGTTGTTTTGTCCCGTCGCCGTATGAAGGATTATGCGGAGTATATGCAGTTGGCCTTACAAAAGGAACAGAAGTTGATCCTTACATACCGTGCGAAATCGGGCATAGAAGCTTTCCTAAAGCACTATGTGATTTTGGTTCCCGCGTCAGTTTGATGACGTATGAAGCATTCATGGATATGCCTTATGACATAAAAGGAAGATTGCTAGGAACCGAGCTTGAGCTAATCATGGCGGATGGAAGGAGAACTAAACCACTGGGAGTTATCAAGGATATGAATGTTGAGGTAAAAAGAACGCTATACCAGTGGATATTTTTGTTCTTGATAAAGGTGAAGTTGGAGTTGAAGATATTATTTTGGGAAGACCTTTCTTGAAGCTTGTACAAGCTGTTATTGATGCTGGAAAAGGTCACCTAAAATTGACTCTGGGTGGAGAGGAAGTCCTCTTTGAATTCAAAGACCCACCCGTCGTTCAAGAAAGTGAAGACCCACCCTCTCTCCAAGAATTCTTTACAGAAAAGGATGAAGAAATCAGTACAGGATACTCAGATCCGTTGAATAAACTGTTTGAAGAATCAGATAGGGAAGAGGTCGAGATCCAAGATGGTGCCGACCGGCACACAGACTGTGCCGATCGGCACAGTGGTGGTGCCGACCGGCACAGCATCGAAAAGCCTCAATTTGAGCCTTTGGGTAATCTGGATCCTGGTGCAGCACCAGAAGTAGAACTGAAGCCACTTCCTGACGGTCTGAGGTATGAATACTTAGGCAAGGATAAAACTTATCCCGTCATCGTCAACAGTGTTTTGACTAAAGAAGAAACAGAACGATTGCTTGCTGTTCTGAGGAAATACAAGAAAGCCATAGGATATAGTATTGATGATATCAAAGGAATAAGCCCAGCTTTTTGCACACATAAGATCAATCTTGAAGAATCAGCCAAGCCAGTTGTTGAAGGCATGCGACGATTGAAGGAAGGCATGAAGGAAGTTGTAAAGAAAGAAGTGCTGAGACTTCTTAATGCAGGAATGATTTATCCTGTTGCTGATAGTGAATGGGTGAGTCCAGTGCATTCTGTACCAAAAAAGGGAGGACTGACAGTTGTGCCTAATGAGAATAACGAGTTGATCCCTCAACGAACAGTTACAGGATGGCGAATGTGCATTGATTACAGGAAATTGAATACCGCTACAAAGAAAGACCATTATCCATTACCATTCATTGATGAGATGCTTGAAAGGTTAGCCAAGAACTCTTATTTTTGCTACCTCGATGGTTATAGTGGTTTCTTTCAAATTCCTGTTAGACCTGAAGATCAGCATAAGACCACTTTCACTTGTCCTTATGGAACTTATGCTTATCGACGAATGCCATTCGGTCTTTGCAACGCACCAGCCACATTTCAGAGATGCATGAATGCTATATTTGCTGAATTCATTGAAGACATTATGGAGGTATTTATGGATGACTTCTCTGTTCATGGTATTGATTTTGATCATTGCTTAGCAAATTTAGAGAAAGTACTAAAGAGGTGCGTAGAAGTTGATTTAGTTCTTAATTGGGAGAAATGTCACTTCATGGTAACCGAAGGGATTGTCTTGGGGCATGTTATTTCTAACCGAGGCATTGAAGTAGACAAAGCTAAAACATCCACAGTTGAAAGGTTGCCACTACCTACTGATCTTAAGACTCTGCGAAGTTCCCTTGGACATGCAAATTTTTATCGCAGATTTGTCAAGGATTATTCAAAGATTGCTAAGCCGTTGACGAAATTGCTGCAAAAGGATGTTGAATTTGAGATGAATGATGAAAGACTTACCGCATTTCCGAAGTTGAAAGAAGCCTTATGCTCTGCACCTATTATGCAACCTCCGGATTGGAATTTACCTTTTGAGATTATGTGCGATGCAAGTGACTATGCAGTAGGAGCGGTTCTTGGACAGCGAAAAGAAGGTAAAGTACATGCTATCTACTATGCTAGTAAAACTCTTAATGACGCCCAGATTAACAATACAACAACAGAGAAAGAAATGCTAGCTGTCATATTTGCATTTGAGAAATTTAGATCCTACATCCTCAACTCTAAGGTCATTGTCTATACGGATCATGCTGCTATTAGATATCTTGTCTCTAAAAAGGAGTCGAAACCTAGATTACTTCATTGGGTTTGATGTTGCAAGCATTTGATTTGGAGATTAGAGACAAGAAAGGGATTGAGAATTCAGTAGCAGATCATCTATCTTGTTTGGTGATTGAGGACAAGGAAGGATGCATTGGTGATGCCATGGCACAAGAGCAATTATTTAGAGTTAAGGATTATCGAGAATCATGGATGCAAGACATCATAAATGGATTCACAGGGAAGCTGAATGATTGTAGCAAGAATTCAAGAAAGAGGATTGTCTGAAATGAGGAAATTCATATGGGATGATCCTTATTTATACAGATATTGTGAAGATGGAGCTTTTCGAAGGTGCGTACCTCGCGAAGAACGCGAAAGCATATTGGAAAAGTGTCATTCATCTGAGTATGGTGGACATATGAGCACTTTCGAACCCAAGCAAAGGTATGGGCTAGTGGATTTTATTGGCCTTCGATGCATGAAGATGCGAAAAGGTATGTTGCTAGATGCCCCCAATGCCAAAGAATTGGAAATGTTAATGCTCGTAATGCTATGCCTTTGAAGTATAATTTGCAAGTTGATATATTTGATGTTTGGGGCATGGATTTCATGGGACCGTTTGTTAATTCTCATGGTTATGAATATATTTTGGTTGCTGTGGACTATGTGTCAAAATGGGTAGAAGCACTGCCATGCCGAGTTAGTACAACTCATGAATCCAAGCTGATGTTGAATGAGTGCATATTTCCAAGATATGGTGTTCCGAGAATTATTATAACAGATGGTGGAACTCATTTTACTGGGAGCGAGTTTGCTAAAACCTTGAAAAAGATGGGTATTGAGCATCGAATTGGAACAGCCTATCATCCACAGACCAACGGCCAAGCAGAAACCTCTAATAAGCAGTTGAAAGGAATTCTCCAGAAAATTGTTACAAGAGAAGGAAAAGATTGGTCAAACAAGTTGAGTGGCGCACTTTGGGCTTATCGCACAGCATTCAAGACACCAATAGGTATGACACCCTATCAATTCGTCTATGGAAAGACTTGTCATTTACCTGTGGAGTTAGAACATAGAGCATATTGGGCGATCAAAGAGATGAATTGGATTTAGATGCTGCCGCAGTGAAAAGAAAGATTCAAATTAGTGAACTCGAGGAAATGTGTAACGCCCTGAAAATTTACCCTAAAAATTTAAATACAAATCGAAACTGTAATCGGAAGTTTTCAAAACTTTTCAAAACCTTTCCTCTCTCTCTTTTCCGTTCTGAGCTGTTTCTGGCCCATCTTCCCGTCTCTCGCGTTTCCTTCTGGCCAGACCTGCCTTTCCCCTCTCTCTTTCCGGTCCGGCCCAACCTCCACGAGTCCCAGCCCACCTGGCCCAGCCTGCCTGCCTACCTCCATCAATCCGCCTGCCCGCCTCGTCCCATCAAGCTGAGCCGCTCCAAACGCAACCCGACGCCCCGCACTGCGGCTCCGTAACGCCATCACTCCTCCTGCCTGAGCCGTCCCGTCGCTACTGCTCGCGCACGCCGCTTCGCTCCACACTTCGCTCTGTGCCACTGCCTCTTCAATCTCGTCGGTCTGCGCCAGCCACGCCGCGTAGCGACGCACTGTCCAGACCCCGCTCCTCTCTCTGCAGCTCGCGTCCCCTCACCCAAAGCCGCACGCTAAGCTGAGCCGTGCCCACCTGCCTGTGCCGCTGCCGCTCCCGTCTCGTCACCACTGCTCGCGCGCGCCGCAAGCGACGCACCGCCCGAGCCCCACCGTCGCTGCTCGCCCAGGCGCGCCGCTGTACGCACAGCGACGCCGTCGCCTCAGCGCCACCGCCGCGGCGTCCGCGACAAGCTTCCCTCTCCCTCGCCTCCGGCTATAAATAGCCTCTCCCGCGACCTCTTCCGCCACCGCGCTGCCCAACCCAACCTCAGGTGAGCCTCTCCTTCTTCCTTCTCTGCTCCCTCGCGGACAGAGCGCCGCCCGGTCGATCCTCGTCTCCGAAGCCGCTCCACCCCAGCTGAGCTTCCATGGAGCTCGCCCGTGCTCCACTCTTCCTTCCCTAACCGCTCAATCGCCCCCTCCCTCGCCCAATCGAGCCACCACCGAGCAGCCATGGCCGCCATCCTCTGTGGTCGTCGCAACCGCCGTTCCCCGTGGCCTCTCCTCAAATTGACGCCTCAAATGGATGCGCCATAGCCTCCTCCTTCGATTCCCCCACTTCCCGGCCGCCTTCCTGCCCTCTCCCCGTGTCGATTTTGAGCTCCTGGCGTCCATCCATGGCTGGCAGAGTCGAGGAGGAAGAACTCCTCTGTTCTGTGCTCCATTCCCGCAGCTAAGTTGGGCTGACCAGCTTATCCATCCAGCCATTAGTTAATCAGGCCATAAGCCCATAAACCTCCCCCGCAGGCCCATAAAACAGCTACGGCCCACCCACTAATCAGGCCCTCCTAATCGCCAACACCACCAGCAGCCCACAGCACGTGTACGTGCTGTTGTTTTCTTTTCCGAATTTATTTTCGGATTTAATCCATAGCCTTCAGTCTAAAATTGATATCTCACTCGTCCGAGCTCCGATTGACCCGATTCTTCCTCTAAATTCATCTAAAATCAAGCTCTATCCATTCCTACCAGTTTCATCTTTTATAGAGCTCATCTTCTATTTCTTTTGTATTTATTTGTGTTTGTTTGCTTGTTTGCCGGTCGCGTAGCTAACGGAGAGTACGAGTACGCGGAGGAGGAGGAGCAGGAACCAGGAGCCGAAGACTTCGAGCAGGAGCTTCCCGAGGACGTCAACGAAGGCAAGTCACAATCCGTTTTCCCTTTGATCATATTGCTCCTATGTTTTTATAAACACTATCCGTAGCAGCCATTTTATTGCATGAAATGATAACCTGATGATTGCAAAACCTTTGTGTAGTATGACCAAGACCACTGAGCCTTATATTACCTGTCCTATATTATTCCCTGTTAAACCTAGGATATCCATGTATGACTATTATTTACGCATGGATGATTTCCTTGTTATAGAAATGCTTAGGACTGTGTATCACTAAATGCTCTACTTATATCTAGATTTTGCAAATGTGAAAACCGTGATTGGTGTTGTGTGGTAGTAGTAAGGTTGGGTGATAACTAAAGAAAGATGAATGAATGAACTTGGGTTAGAGCTGAGGTGATCCTGATGATGTTTATGGAAGATTAAGTGTCGCCTCTGTGGTGTGCTTATGATAAGTGATATGGGAGATGAATGCCGCCTCTGTGGTGGGTTCATATATGTGGAGATGATTGCCTTGGCTCGCATAAGGACCGAGTTGCTTGTGACATCCTACCTAGCCGTTTATTTAGTGCGACCACACTACCGTGTATGCGGCACGGCTTAGTCTAAACCCCGCCAGCTAGTCTGTTAATCGCCTGGAGGCTGGAGATGCAATGGGAGCCCATGGAGCAGGTGGACGTGATGCAGACGTGTGCGACCCGGTCGAGGACCTAGATCAGAGGCTAGACCCCTGGATAACTCCCATGGCGATTAGTCGGGACGATGCTGTGATGGGTAATGGCTTTGTGAGTCTTCACACCCACGTCATGGGTGGCTTGTGATGCACTCAGATTGTGGGTACAGCGTACAACCTCTGCAGAGTGTTAAAATCTATTCGAATAGCCGAGTCCACGGTCACGGACATGGCTTTGGTTCGGTCCAAGAACTAGCATGGGATGGGTGCTTATCTCCTTGATGTGTGAGTTGTTTTGAGAATAGGTCCGGCCTTCCGCCGAAGGTTGTCGTGGACGGGGTGTCCGGCAACGTAAAACTTGACCAACCCCTTAATATCTTAATTTGATGCTTTTGCTAAAATGCTTTATAAACTGAACCCTTGCATGTGTAAAACTTGCTTTATTGCAATGTCAAACCTGATGGCCTTTACCTTGCTACTGCCAAATGCATACCTTTATCCATTGATGGTAGGGTAAGGGTTGCGACTTGCTGAGTACCTTTGTACTCATTCTTGCTTGCTGATTACAGAGGAAGATCCAGACTTCGTCGACGCCGACGGTGAGGAAGACGATTAAGCTTGGTCTCGTCCGCACCCGAGCTGCCTGTGGCATTAGTCTACCGCTTAGTTGCTTCCGCTATGGTTGAAGACCTAGATGTTATCATCGGGGTCTGGTTTGTACTTGTTGTTTGTTATCTTTTGATATTCTTGTTGCTTATCGATCGACCCTAGCCAGGTCGCGACTTGTAATATCACCTGTTGTAAGACTTGATTGTACCAGCGACTGATCCAGGGACTGGTATAATAAAGTGTTTTAGCTCCTGGGATAACCGGGTTGCTTCAGGTGGTATCAGAGCCGTGCTTGGCTGTAGGACGTGACCCTAGGCTTGGACGCTAAAATTATTTGCAAAAACTATTTTGGAAAACTCCTTAGCTCTTTTCCTCTCTTTTGCAAAACTCTCATTTAATCCCTCCTCTGCAGATGGAAGAAGATGGATGGGTGACCGATTACTGCTTGGAGACCCCTGGCTTTCCAAAGGTGCTACGTGATGCCATGGTCAGACTTAGCATTATGGAGCCTGCCGAGTATGTTGGAAGAGAGTATGAAGAGTTTGGCACTGAGCGCTGTGAAGTCACCATTCACATTGGAGCCAGTGATGACCACCCGGAGATGAAGCCCTGGAACGTGACTACCACTGGGTCACGCTTCGCAGACACCTACCAAGCTGTGGCACGCAAGGCCCTTCGGTACTTGTGCCAGATGTATGAGAGGCCTATCGGTCGCTCGCCAATGAGGTTTTTCCCTCCCATGGAGAGAAACCGCCCCACTTGGCTTGCAAGGATGAGGACAATAGAAGGCCTCAGAATGGCTGAAAGAGACCCCACAGTGGTTGCCATGACCCGTTATCTGCTCGCCTTGGATGAGCTGTATGACGGAACCGCAGCCAGACTGCGAAGGTGCATCACTCGAGCCGAAGAAGCTGAGACACGAGTTAGGACCCTACGTGTTCAGCTCGCTGAAGCCAAAGCTCGTGAAGCAGAAGCAGAAAGCCGTGCTGTTGCTGCTGCAGAAGCCTTGAAGTCAGCAGAAGACCGCTACAACAAGCTCGTCGGCACTGCCTATCTCACTGGGCGTGCCCACTGCAGGACTCTGCATATCCCCGGAGTAGGAGAACGTCCCGTTTTGGATGGGACTCCTATCTGCTCTGCGGGAAGCAACATCAAGAGGAAGTACGCAGAAGATCTTCCTGCACCACCGCCCTCTGAAGCTGAGGGTAAAGAAGAAGAAGAAGAAGAGCCCCTCCCTTTGACCCAGCCTTTTCCAAGGGAGAATGAAGATCGCCTCCCCACCGCTTCGGATGAAGATTCCCCAGTTAGAGGCCTGGAAGATGCCTCCAACCTCATGGATGCCCAGGACCCCTGAGTGTCTACCAAGATGAAGATCCAATCATCGTGGGATGAAGCTACCGGTCCGAGTTCAAGAAAGTGTCTGTGGAAGTCTGTACCCCCGAAGTTTAGTTTGTCCCTTGTAGTCGCAGTGTAATCGCTAGTAGCTCTTCGCTAGTGTTGTACCCCCCCTGTTGTTTTAGTGAATCTGTGAGTGCTGCTTGTTTGTGTGAATTGCTTGTTGTGTGTGCCAGCGAGGCCCTTGTGCCTTGCGCCCTTTTTATAAAAAGAAAAAATAAAAATAAAATAACAGAGAGAATTAAATGATAACATGAAGAAGATCTTAGGTTTTTCTCTCATCTTATGCTCTTTCCCCCTTATCCTCAAAACAGATGCCGCCAAAGCGCTCTGCAAGGATCCAGCAGCGCCAACGGCGCTAGCGCAACAACCGTAGGGAAGAAGAAGTAAACCAAGATGCTGAAGTTCAAGCTGAGAACTCCAACCATGGACCGTTGCCTAACCCTCCGCTCACCACCCTGGCGGAAGTTATGGCACAACAACCCGTCTGTTGGAAGCACTTGTGCAGAACAACAATAACAACAACAACCAACGCCGTCAGCAGCAAGTGCATGGTTTCCAAAGTAAGATGGCTGAGTTTGTCAGAATTAAGCCACCAACCTTTGGAGGATCTGAGGACCCACTCGAAGCTGATGACTGGTTAAGAAACATCCAAAGGAAGCTTGATGCTATCAACTGTGAAGGAAGAGACAGAGTTCTCCTGGCATCCCATCAACTCACTGGGACAGCCTTAGCCTGGTGGGAGAACTACTGTGAAGCCACTGATGACCCCACAACCATCACTTGGGAGGAATTTGTGGAAGAATTCCGCCGCTACCATGTTCCAGAAGGTACCATGCAACTCAAGGCAGATGAGTTTCGTAGGCTGAAGCAAGGAAGCATGTCTGTTAATCAGTACATCCGCAAGTTCATTGAACTTTCTCGCTATGCTCCTGAGGAAGTTTCAACTGACAAGAAGAAGCAGAACAAGTTCAAGAAAGGTTTATCTGGAGAGTTAGGAACCCAGATGACTCCTCACATCTATCCTGACTTCAACACCCTGATGAACCAGACCATCCTGACTGAAGAAAGGATGATAGAGATGTCCAAGGAGAAGAAGCGCAAGTTCGCAGTTCATGAAGTCCGTCAGCAGGAAAGATTCCAGAGGCCTAGGAACTCCAACTTCCAAGGTCAGAAGAGTCAAGCCCCAATGCAGTTCAGGACTCCATCCAATGTCTCTCGTCAGCTCAGCTTCCCTCAGAAGAGTCAGAACAATACCAAGACTCAGCAGTATAGCAGTGGTCAAGTGACCAACCAACCCAAGGCTTGCTTCAACTGTGGTGACCTTAGCCACTTCATTGCCAACTGTCCCCACAAGAACAAGCCAGCTGTTTCCATTCAGTCCAACACTGTGAATGGGCCAAGGATGTCTGGAGCCGCACGTGGAACCAACCAAGTCTCCAACCAGCCAGCGAAGACACAGCAGTCCTTTGGACGTGCCCGCGTCAACCACATCCATGCTCAGGAAGCTCAGGACGCACCCGGAGTTGTGCTTGGTGAGTTTCTTGTTGAATCAGTTCTTGCAACAGTTTTGTTTGATTCTGGAGCATCGCACTCTTTCATATCATCAAGTTTTGTGGAAAAGCATAAAGTACCTACAGTACTGCTTAAAACCCCCTTAATAACCCGATCACCCGGAGCTGACATCAAGTGTCACTTGGGTTGTTCGCGGATAAGAATCACCCTAAGTGGGGTAGCCTTTCTAGCTAGTCCAGTGGTACTAAAATCCAAGGGAATAGATCTAATCCTCGGAATGGATTGGTTAACCAAGCATGATGGTGTCATAGCATGTTCAGATAGAACAGTTACAGTGACCAACCATGAGGGAACCCGAGTAGTCTGCCAAGCCCTTGGAAGTAAACCTGACTCGATGGTGTTTACCATGGAAACCAAGACTGTAGAAGAAGTACCAGTGGTGAATGAGTATCCAGATGTGTTCCCTGAAGAGTTACCTGGAATGCCACCAGATAGGGATATTGAGTTCATCATTGACCTTATCCCTGGAACAGCCCCAATAGCCAAGCGACCCTACCGCATGGCAGCCGCAGAGTTGGCAGAACTCAAGGAACAGTTAAGAGAACTCCAAGAAAAAGGATATATCAGACCCAGCTCTTCCCCCTGGGGAGCACCAGTTCTGTTTGTCAAGAAGAAGGATGGAAGTATGAGGATGTGTGTAGACTACAGATCCTTGAATGAAGTAACCATTAAGAACAAGTATCCTCTGCCCAGGATCGATGACCTGTTTGATCAGTTAAAAGGAGCCAAGTACTTCTCTAAGATTGACTTGAGGTCCGAGTATTATCAGCTGAAGATCAGAGAAGCAGATATCCCAAAGACAGCTTTTGTGTCAAGATATGGCCAGTATGAGTTCACAGTTATGTCCTTTGGATTAACCAATGCACCTGCATACTTCATGAATCTCATGAACAAGGTGTTTATGGAAGAATTAGATAAGTTTGTCGTTGTCTTCATTGACGACATACTGATCTATTCAAGGAGTGCCGAAGAGCACGAGCAACATCTGAGAGTAATTTTGGAAAAACTCAGAGCCCACAAGTTGTACGCCAAGTTCAGTAAATGTGAATTTTGGCTTGAGAAAGTTGCCTTCCTTGGCCACATTCTGACAGCGGAAGGAGTTGCTGTAGACCCTGAGAAAGTTGAAGCAGTTACCCATTGGCCTCAGCCGACAAATGTGTCAGAGATCAGAAGCTTTCTTGGATTAGCGGGTTATTACCGCCGATTCATTGAAGCATTTTCCAAGATAGCCAGACCCATGACAGAACTTCTCAGGAAAGACAAGAAGTTTGAATGGACCCAGTCTTGTGAAAGAAGCTTTCAAGAGTTGAAGAGAAGACTGACGACAGCACCAGTGTTAGTCCTGCCTGACATTCACAGAGATTTTGTTGTCTACTGTGATGCATCAAGACAAGGCTTGGGATGTGTCCTAATGCAAGATGGTAGAGTAGTTGCCTATGCATCAAGGCAATTGAAGACACATGAGCAGAATTATCCCACCCATGATCTGGAGTTAGCAGCAGTAGTGCACGCCCTAAAGATTTGGAGGCACTATAATTGGAAATAAATGTGAGATCTATACGGATCATAAGAGTTTGAAATACATCTTTACTCAGCCAGATCTGAATCTGAGACAACGAAGATGGTTAGAGTTAATCAAGGATTATGATTTGGAAATCCACTACCATCCCGGAAAAGCAAATGTCGTGGCAGATGCCTTAAGCAGAAAAGCCTACTGCAACTACCTCATGAACCACAATGATCACCTGTCGACCGAGATGAAGAAGCTTAATCTGGAGATAGTGCCTCGAGCTGTGTGAATAATCTAAGTGTGCAACCAACACTGGATGAACAGATCAGACAAGCCCAGCTCAAGGATCAAGAGTTAATGAAGATCCGTAGCCACACTGGAGAAAACAAAGCCCCAAACTTCAGAGTAGATGATAAAGGAACTCTATGGTATAAGGACAGAATCTGTGTACCGCAGGAAGGGAAGTTCCGAGAGATAATCATGAATGAAGCCCACAACTCAGCTTATTCCATCCACCCAGGATCTACCAAGATGTATCTTGATTTAAAGGAAAAGTACTGGTGGAATGGAATGAAGGCAGATATAGCCAAGTTTGTTGCAGAATGTGATGTCTGTCAGAGAGTCAAGGCAGAACACCAGAAGCCTGCAGGATTACTCCAGCCCTTACCAATCCCTGTGTGGAAATGGGATGAAGTAGGCATGGATTTTATAGTTGGTTTTCCTAAAACAAAGAAGGGATATAACTCTGTATGGGTAATAGTGGACCGACTCACCAAGGTCGCTCACTTTATTCCTGTACGAACCAATTATGGAGGAGACAAGTTAGCTCAGTTGTACATTGACAACATAGTGAAGCTACATGGAGTACCGAGCAGAATTGTCTCTGATAGAGGTACCCAATTTACCTCTAGGTTTTGGAAAAGCCTACACTCTGCTTTGGGAACTAAGTTGGATTTCAGCACTGCTTATCACCCTCAGACAGATGGTCAGACAGAAAGGATCAACCAAATTCTTGAAGATATGTTGAGAGCCTGTGCGCTGACCTATGGCAAAGACTGGGAGAAGAGTCTAGCTTATGCTGAGTTCTCATACAACAACAGTTACCAAGCTAGCCTCAAGATGTCGCCTTTTGAAGTGTTATATGGCAGAAAATGCAGAACACCGCTGATGTGGTCAGAAGTTGGAGAGCGTTCCCTTACAGGACCCTCCATCGTTAAAGAGGCAGAAGAGAAAGTTGCAGAAATCAGAGAAAAGCTGAAAGAAGCACAGTCGCGTCAGAAGAGTTATTCAGACAAAAGAAGAAGGGATTTAAGTTTCCAAGTTGGAGATTATGTGTACCTTAAAGTCTCCCCAATTAGAGGTACACGTCGTTTCCAAGTCCGTGGCAAGTTAGCACCACGCTACATCGGACCTTACCGTGTGTTGAAGAAGATCGGTACAGTGGCATACAGGATTGAGCTACCACCAGAGTTGGCGGATGTGCACAATGTTTTCCATGTGTCCCAGCTCAAGAAGTGTTTGAGAATACCAGAAGAGCATGTGTCAGTGGAGACTTTGGATCTGCAAGATGACCTCCGATATCGAGAAGTGCCGATTAAGATTTTGGATGTAACAACCCGTCAGACCAGAGGTTCAACAGTTCGTCTGTATCGTGTTCAGTGGAGTCGGCACACAGAAGCAGAAGCTACATGGGAAAGAGAAGATGCTTTGAGGAAGGAGTATCCCCATCTCTTCGAGGATGAGCTTGAATCTCGAGGACGAGATTCTTTTAAGGGGGGTAGGTTTGTAACGCCCTGAAAATTTACCCTAAAAATTTAAATACAAATCGAAACTGTAATCGGAAGTTTTCAAAACTTTTCAAAACCTTTCCTCTCTCTCTTTTCCGTTCTGAGCTGTTTCTGGCCCATCTTCCCGTCTCTCGCGTTTCCTTCTGGCCAGACCTGCCTTTCCCCTCTCTCTTTCCGGTCCGGCCCAACCTCCACGAGTCCCAGCCCACCTGGCCCAGCCTGCCTGCCTACCTCCATCAATCCGCCTGCCCGCCTCGTCCCATCAAGCTGAGCCGCTCCAAACGCAACCCGACGCCCCGCACTGCGGCTCCGTAACGCCATCACTCCTCCTGCCTGAGCCATCCCGTCGCTACTGCTCGCGCACGCCGCTTCGCTCCACACTTCGCTCTGTGCCACTGCCTCTTCAATCTCGTCGGTCTGCGCCAGCCACGCCGCGTAGCGACGCACCGTCCAGACCCCGCTCCTCTCTCTGCAGCTCGCGTCCCCTCACCCAAAGCCGCACGCTAAGCTGAGCCGTGCCCACTTGCCTGTGCCGCTGCCGCTCCCGTCTCGTCACCACTGCTCGCGCGCGCCGCAAGCGACGCACCGCCCGAGCCCCACCGTCGCTGCTCGCCCAGGCGCGCCGCTGTACGCACAGCGACGCCGTCGCCTCAGCGCCACCGCCGCGGCGTCCGCGACAAGCTTCCCTCTCCCTCGCCTCCGGCTATAAATAGCCTCTCCCGCGACCTCTTCCGCCACCGCGCTGCCCAACCCAACCTCAGGTGAGCCTCTCCCTTCTTCCTTCTCTGCTCCCTCGCGGACAGAGCGCCGCCCGGTCGATCCTCGTCTCCGAAGCCGCTCCACCCCAGCTGAGCTTCCAGGGAGCTCGCCCGTGCTCCACTCTTCCTTCCCTAACCGCTCAATCGCCCCCTCCCTCGCCCAATCGAGCCACCACCGAGCAGCCATGGCCGCCATCCTCTGTGGTCGTCGCAACCGCCGTTCCCCGTGGCCTCTCCTCAAATTGACGCCTCAAATGGATGCGCCATAGCCTCCTCCTTCGATTCCCCCACTTCCCGGCCGCCTTCCTGCCCTCTCCCCGTGTCGATTTTGAGCTCCTGGCGTCCATCCATGGCTGGCAGAGTCGAGGAGGAAGAACTCCTCTGTTCTGTGCTCCATTCCCGCAGCTAAGTTGGGCTGACCAGCTTATCCATCCAGCCATTAGTTAATCAGGCCATAAGCCCATAAACCTCCCCCGCAGGCCCATAAAACCAGCTACGGCCCACCCACTAATCAGGCCCTCCTAATCGCCAACACCACCAGCAGCCCACAGCACGTGTACGTGCTGTTGTTTTCTTTTCCGAATTTATTTTCGGATTTAATCCACAGCCTTCAGTCTAAAATTGATATCTCACTCGTCCGAGCTCCGATTGACCCGATTCTTCCTCCTAAATTCATCTAAAATCGAGCTCTATCCATTCCTACCAGTTTCATCTTTTATAGAGCTCATCTTCTATTTCTTTTGTATTTATTTGTGTTTGTTTGCTTGTTTGCCGGTCGCGTAGCTAACGGAGAGTACGAGTACGAGGAGGAGGAGGAGCAGGAACCAGGAGCCGGAGACTTCGAGCAGGAGCTTCCCGAGGACGTCAACGAAGGCAAGTCACAATCCGTTTTCCCTTTGATCATACTGCTCCTATGTTTTTATAAACACTATCCGTAGCAGCCATTTTATTGCATGAAATGATAACCCTGATGATTGCAAAACCTTTGTGTAGTATGACCAAGACCACTGAGCCTTATATTACCTGTCCTATATTATTCCCTGTTAAACCTAGGATATCCATGTATGACTATTATTTACGCATGGATGATTTCCTTGTTATAGAAATGCTTAGGACTGTGTATCACTAAGTGCTCTACTTATATCTAGATTTTGCAAATGTGAAAACCGTGATTGGTGTTGTGTGGTAGTAGTAAGGTTGGGTGATAACTAAAGAAAGATGAATGAATGAACTTGGGTTAGAGCTGAGGTGATCCTGATGATGTTTATGGAAGATTAAGTGTCGCCTCTGTGGTGTGCTTATGATAAGTGATATGGGAGATGAATGCCGCCTCTGTGGTGGGTTCATATATGTGGAGATGATTGCCTTGGCTCGCATAAGGACCGAGTTGCTTGTGACATCCTACCTAGCCGTTTATTTAGTGCGACCACACTACCGTGTATGCGGCACGGCTTAGTCTAAACCCCGCCAGCTAGTCTGTTAATCGCCTGGAGGCTGGAGATGCAATGAGAGCCCATGGAGCAGGTGGACGTGATGCAGACGTGTGCGACCCGGTCGAGGACCTAGATCAGAGGCTAGACCCCTGGATAACTCCCATGGCGATTAGTCGGGACGATGCTGTGATGGGTAATGGCTTTGTGAGTCTT
Source organism: Eragrostis nindensis (assembly GCA_012490785.1). Classification (NCBI taxonomy): domain Eukaryota; kingdom Viridiplantae; phylum Streptophyta; class Magnoliopsida; order Poales; family Poaceae; genus Eragrostis; species Eragrostis nindensis. Next base: position 78,308 of record JAAXCT010001563.1, read on the forward strand.
CACACCCACGTCATGGGTGGCTTGTGATGCACTCAGATTGTGGGTACAGCGTACAACCTCTGCAGAGTGTTAAAATCTATTCGAATAGCCGAGTCCACGGTCACGGACATGGCTTTGGTTCGGTCCAAGAACTAGCATGGGATGGGTGCTTATCTCCTTGATGTGTGAGTTGTTTTGAGAATAGGTCCGGCCTTCCGCCGAAGGTTGTCGTGGACGGGGTGTCCGGCAACGTAAAACTTGACCAACCCCTTAATATCTTAATTTGATGCTTTTGCTAAAATGCTTTATAAACTGAACCCTTGCATGTGTAAAACTTGCTTTATTGCAATGTCAAACCTGATGGCCTTTACCTTGCTACTGCCAAATGCATACCTTTATCCATTGATGGTAGGGTAAGGGTTGCGACTTGCTGAGTACCTTTGTACTCATTCTTGCTTGCTGATTACAGAGGAAGATCCAGACTTCGTCGACGCCGACGGTGAGGAAGACGATTAAGCTTGGTCTCGTCCGCACCCGAGCTGCCTGTGGCATTAGTCTACCGCTTAGTTGCTTCCGCTATGGTTGAAGACCTAGATGTTATCATCGGGGTCTGGTTTGTACTTGTTGTTTGTTATCTTTTGATATTCTTGTTGCTTATCGATCGACCCTAGCCAGGTCGCGACTTGTAATATCACCTGTTGTAAGACTTGATTGTACCAGCGACTGATCCAGGGACTGGTATAATAAAGTGTTTAAGCTCCTGGGATAACCGGGTTGCTTCAAAATGCGCTTAAAGGCTTATGAGAATGCAGCTATCTATAAAGAGAAAACAAAGAAATAGTATGATAAGAAGCTATTGAAAAAGGAATTTCATGAAGGGGATAGAGTGCTCCTATTCAATTCAAGATTTCGGTTGTTCGGTAAAGGCAAATTGAAAAGCAAATGGGATGGACCGTATCTTATTCATAAAGTTCTTCCTTCCGGAGCTATTGTCATCATGGATGGAAAACAAAATAAATACACGGTGAATGGCCAACGACTAAAGGTATATCTTGAACCCGACACTTTTGAGTTAAAGTCATTTGATATATATTATGTGGATTAAGTGATTGGGTGGTCGAGCTTAACGACGTAAAACAAAAGCGCTGTTGTTTTTGCTGTTTTTCTGTGTGTTTTCTATTTCTTTGATTTGATTGAGTCGTGCGAGGCAAAATTGTCTCTGTGCCGACCGGCACACAGCCGTGCCGATCGGCACAGGGGAGTACGTGTCGTTTTTGAGTCGAGTTTTTGCCCTTCCTCCAAGACATGCTTCGATGACTTCCAAATTTAAGAGATAGAGTCCGTTTGGATCAAGAGAATTATGGATATATATATGAAGGAGTCGTTTCGAATCTCACCATCAAAAATCGAGCGCCGCCAGAGTTTCTACAAACCCTAGAATAGAGAGCAATGCAAGGCGGCGGAATCGGCAGCGGAGGAGACGGTGCCGATCGGCACGCAGGTGGTGCCGACCGGCACAGCGGTGCCGATCGGCGCGGCGGCGAACTTTCGCCAATGAGCCCGACTCTGCCATGGGAGAGCGACAGGAACCTTAACCCCACCGAGGACGATCCGATTGTCTGGTCGCACTTGAAGCAACGATGGATGTACAAGAGTGAAGCGGATGCGTTCAATAGAGAGAAGAAGGAGCTGGATGAAGCCCTTCGGAAGAAGGTCCGAGAAGTGCTAGTACGCAAAGGTAAATCCAAGGTTATTGATGATAGCACACCAGTCTCCGGTAGGTACACAATGGATCGACTTCTCGCTATGGAACGTCCTTTGACATATGATGATCTTATCGCCTTTGAATCAATCCTTACTGATAGCGAGAGGGAAGAGTTAGACAGAGATTGCTTTCTGACCATCCATAGGTCTCGGCTTAACGATGGGAGGACTTCTGATGGTGGTGCCGACCGGCACGCAGCAGGTGCCGATCGGCACAGTGTGCTTCCACGCGTCCTCACTGTCTGGGAAGATCTCCAAGAGAAGATGATACACAAGAACACCAGAGGGTTTGGATGTAAGTGTTTTTACTGTCAGAAAGACCATCAGAGGCAGATTGAGAATTATTTGGCTGACCCTCAATGCATCCCTACGACTTTCGTCTTTGATGATGGATTCCCCGTTGCTAAAGGGCGCATGACCCCTAAAGAGATCAATGATGAAATTCAGAGGCGTATTGACAGGGACAATGCTGCGCAGAGAAGAGCACGCAACCTTGCAGATTTAGAAGCGTATTTTGCAAAGAACGGCATCCATGCCAACCGGCACAACTCTGGTGCCGACCGGCACGACCTCAAGGTTGTGGATTTCATTGAAATCAATGATGATTTCCTCTGATGATGAGCCAGAACAAAAGAGATCAAAGGAAATAGAGGGAGTTCGGCGTTCCGCTCGTCTTTCTTCAAAGCCGAGAATGAGATATACCTCGGAATCGGTTTGCTATTTAGAGACATCTCCTGAGCCTGAGCATCCATTAGCTAATCTTGTTGCAAAGGAGGAAGAAGATCCCGAAGAGGATCCGGAAGAAGATCCCGAGGAGGAACCGATGGAAGATGAGCCAGAACCTGTCGATGCTGAACCACCTAGTGCGGAAGGAGCTACAGGAAGCCTTGCAGGAGCTCAAGGAAGTGCACGGCCGCGTTATCAGATAAATGGTGTCTCGTGCCGACCGGCACAGAGGGGATTTGACAGAAATTCACCCCTGCAAGATGAGCGTCATGATCGTCCTGCCAACTGTTGCCCGATCTGCAGAAGAAACATCGAACGTCTTCAGTATGACATGGAGAGACGCTATAGGTATCAACGGGACATTGATAGGAGGATTGAAGACATGATGAGCATGGCCGAGGAGGATTACTCCTTTCTCTTGCAGAACATTCGAAGCATCTTTAGCATGTTGAGGAGGCATGGCATTAACGATTAGGTTGGTCTAGTTGTTTGAGTGTGGGGGATTCGCCCTTACACTTCTTAAGGTCGTTTGCTTCGATTTAGTATGGTTTGAGTCGACGTGTGAAAGTGTGAGAGTTTTCTTAGAGAGTTTTTGAGATGGTGTGCTTAGTTAAGCTTTGAGGTCAAGAGTGATTGCAATGTTTTGAATAAAGTTGGTGTTAGTTGTCAAATCGATGCGTCACCCCATATTCTTGATCTTGTTTTTGACGATCGTTTTGCCAATCTACTTGAGTTCATTGAATAATCGCTTGGCTTTATATACCAATTTTTAGAAAACCCCTTCTATCATCATAGTTGAAGCATTAGCTAAAGATTTGATTTTATACCTACTGCACTAAGCCAAATGATGAGAGAAGCCTACATATAAACCTTTTGATAAGAAAACATCTTTGTCAACTCTTTGCTCTTGATTACGACTAAGCTAGAAGGGAGAAGTTTCATTTGTTCATCTCAGTTTGCTAGCCATCTGCCATCAAATTCTTTCTATCCAAAAACCAATATTTCATCGTTTCTCCCTCCTCCTTGATATAACCTACAAGCAAACTGAAGTTCAGACAGATTTCAATTCAAAATATGCTCTGATAGCAGTCTGCAATAAAAGAAAAAAAAAAAAAAAGAGAAAAAGAAGAAAATGGGTAAGGTGCCGACCGGCACGGCCCTGTGTCGATCGGCACAGAAGAAAATAAAGAAAAAAAAAGGTCAAAAAGAAAGAGAAAACAAATATCAGAGGAAGCAGACTGCAGTAGGAGTTAAATTTTTAAAAGATCTGTATATACTTCAAGCTTGATCCCATCTTGATTCTATTTCATTCATTCTCGTTTATTTCCTGTTTCCCTTGATCCTTGTGCTTATATTCTGTATTCTTATAATGAAAACTCCCTTTTAGAAGGCATGATTGAGCAGATTGTTGACTTAGTTGTTCTTTCGATTCAATTTGGTTATACTACTCTCCGAGATCCACAAAAGAGCCTTATACTATAGAATAGGAGAGGGAAGGAAACACTTTTGAGCGATGAGTGAGATCTGAAGCTTTTTGCATTCATCTTATGTGATATAAAGGGAGACAAAAATATTAGTTTGAGATAAGCCTTGTGATTGATTTGGTTGACTCAAGTTTTGAGGTGAAATTGTTTTCAAAATTGAGAGAAAGTCTTGTGGAGGAATACTAATTCGATGAGATGATTAACATTAGTTAAGTTGAAGATTTGTGAGAGTTTTTGCCTCTTAGCATAATGTTTGTATTGCTCGAGGACTAGCAATGATTTGAGTGTGGGGGAGCTGTTGGCGCTTTCTAGGTACCCATTTTATATGACAAATATGGTATTTTTAATACCTTATTATGTCATTATTGCTAACAATTAACCTCATTATTATATATATGCGTAGTTTCTGTGTATTTGGAAAGATTTGCAGAAAACAGGTGGAAATTGAGAAACTACGGATAAAGAGCTGCCGGAGGCCCGAAGAACGGAGAAATTGGAGGCCGTGCCGGTCGGCACAGCCCCCGTGCCGACCGGCACAACAGGAGTCGAGCCTAAACATGAAGCCCACTCGGAGAATATGAAGCCCAGATAAAATATCAGAGTCGGAGTCGGTGAAGTCCAGCCCATAATCGAAAGGAACTATAAAGAGGAGATCTTGGTCGCGAAACAAGGGAGACGAGGAGACAGATAGAAGTTTTGACCTAGGTTGAAGGTTGTGGCGGCGAAGACGGCGATCACCGATCATCACCACCAAAAAGGAAGATCGTGCCGACCGGCACACTGCCGTGCCGATCGGCACCTGTGGGTCCACGCCAAAATCCCGCGTCCTATTGTAGCCATGTTCATGTGTTGCAGTATGATGCGTGAGTAGATCTCATATTCTCTCCGTGGCGAGGGAAATCTGGTTATGTAACTCTCACACTTACAATACTCTTTTGATGTGTTCGGTCTATGTGATGCTTTTATTTCGTATCTGATCAATACGTGATTATCACATAGTGCAAGAAACCAGTGGGGAGCTATTAACCCTTGTCGTGACAGGATCGGGGCGAACGAAACCACCATGTCTTGTAGAATACTAAACCTATCAATTGAACAATAATCCGAGTTGCATGCCAGTACCCCAAACCATAGGAGAGAATCCTTTTCATAACCTTGTTACAACCGTAGGTTCTTTAACCTCTAAGTTGTTAATCATCCTCTCCGCACACACATCCTTGCTATATTAATTTAGTAGTTTAAATAATAGTTTAAGTCCCGCTTGTTCTCTGTGGATTCGATATAAACCTTAGAATACTCTAAGGGGAAGTGCTACAACTGTACACCGTCCACTTGCGGTATATAAAATAGGTGCGTACAAACGACCAACAGCACTACAACAAAATGGCTCTTAGCGGCGGAACCCATTTTACTATAGCAATGGGTCTAAAGAAATCCGCCTCTAAAAATGGTCTCAACATTTTTAGCAGCGGTCCATAAGATGATTCATCGTTAAAATGGTTGTTGAGGTTAGCAATTAGATGTTTAGTGACAGGCAACATCATGGTCCGTCACTAAAAATACCCTCATTCTTTCCCTAAACCCTTGCCAAATCCGCCAATCGAGGGAAGAGGCTCTTCCCTCGACTGGCGGATTTGGCAAGATGACGCACAGTGCAGGGTCCCCCTTCCTCTATCGACCATGACTACAACAAGGCCGACGCTCCTATCCCTTCTCCCCCCTCGAGGCGGAGCCGATCTGCGTCGACTTCACGGCGATGTCTTCCTCATTGGTGCAGCACGACGCGGCCTTACTCGAGGACGACGACCTCCACGCTCGGCCTTCCCAGATCTGCCATCCATGTCCCATATGCGGCTCGGACCCCGTGGCGCTGTGGACCAGGACCTCAAAGGCACGGTGGCGCGGTGGACCATGACCACAGTGAGCTCGACGGGACGGTGGTGCGTTGGGACCACGACCATGGCAATGTCAATGCACGGCGGTGTGGAGGGACCCAACATGGGCCCAAATGCCTGCTGAAGACTTTTTTATTTTTAATTCAGTTTGTAGCGGCGGGCGACCTTACTGCCCGCCACAATTGATGTCATTCTAGCGGCGAGTTCTGGCGCCCGCCACTAAACTCTCCATTTTTACCGACGGAGGCGTAGCGGTGGGGATGAATGCCCGCTGCTATAGTACATATTGGCCGGTCGCTACAGTGAGCTTTTGTTGTAGTGTGAGGTTGGACCATTCTGTGGTTGTTTCGCCAGGGATCAAAGATGCCCTGAAGGACGGCCGTTAACTTCTGAGCTTGAAGATTGAGAAGATAAATAGAGAGAAAAATAAAGTTGTGCTTGAGGTAGCGCATTTAGAGTTGAGTCTTCAGCAGAGTCGTGTCCCTTTAAGTTGTGTTACAAAGTGTATTTGTGTGTCTTCTAGGGCCTGCTCGGCCGGGGGGAAACAGCCACAGGTTGCACGAGCAGCTACAGTGCTTGAGAGTGAGAACCAGCGGCAAACAGCCAGTGCGGAGCAGGGACGAAGGAAGCGGCCAAGATCATTGGGGTCGCAAGCTTTGGCGATGGGGTAACTGCGCTTGATGAGCACTGATTAGCAATGATTGTCCATTGATTTTGCATAGAGTCGTTGGTGTCAGCTCTCCCTCCCTGCGTAGCACATGCCGCTGGTTTCTGAACTATGGTCAGTGAGCCTCACCGCACACATCCTGCGTCTATACTCCGACACTCTTCTGCTCCCTTTGCTACTGTCAACTATGGAAGCATCGACATGACGTGGTCTTTTGCCACATGGCGCCCTCTCTTCCACAACTCCTCCGATCCTGCCGAGATGAAGCTATGTTGTGGCGTTGTCGCCTCCCGGTGAGTGACCGTGGTGTGGTCGACGATTGGTGTATCATGTTTCAAATGTAATCTGCATCTCTCCCTCTGCTGGATATAACCTGTAAAACTCAGGTGCTTTTTGCACCTTCCTGTCCCAGATTTCCTGGGTTTAATGATAAAGCTTTCAGGGTAGGGACGCGCCCCCCCCCCCCCCCCCCCCCCCCCCACCACCACCACGGGCGCCCCGTGAATCTATATTTTCGCGAAATGGATCATAATAAATAGATTTTAGGTATCTAGGGAAGATTCACTTGGAGGTAACTATTTCCTAGATACCCATGCAGGGGACTTCACGGTTGAATGAATCAACCTGAAAAATCCCTAAAAAAGGCCTAAAGTTAAGGATTTATCAATGGGTAATGTTTGCTCCAATACCTAACCAAAGAGCTACTGCAGTACCGATTAAAAAAAACGGTCGTAGCTACTGGCGACGAAATGGATTTTGGAATTTATTGACATTCTCTAGAAAGGGTACTGTTAATAAGCCTGTTGGAACAGAAACCATGGAACAATAATAAGGAAAAACAGACATCTTCTAACTTTGAGATGCATAGAATTTGTGATAATGACCTGAAATTGTCAAAAAAAAAAAAGCTGTATGGGAATAGTAATTTCACTTAACATCATGCAGAAGAAAAAACATGCGTGATGACCTATAACCTGGTAGATATGGTAATGATATATATGGGTATACTCATTTGTTTTGCATCAAAAGATAGTAATTTCACTTAACATCCCGTGGTGTACATGTCGTTTGGTATCAAGATAACTGCAGTTGAGTAGCCTATTTTCCATGTTCAAGCATTCACCTACTATTAGGGTCCGGGCTGACTGTGCTGTCAATCGGCCGTCAAATTAAAAAGGATATTAGGGCTTTATGAAATTTTAAGATAAAATCTAAGGTTTTGTTTTAAGACGTTTTATCCTTGTTTGACAAACAAGAGAATAATTTTTCATGTTTCAAGCCTTCACCTACGAGCCCTCATACGAAACCGCCAGCCCTTCCCTTCCCTTTGACGCCGACAGGTAGGGTCTGCCCGGTCGTCACCTCTTCGTCCGACCGAAATCCCAGCCTACTTTAGCTGCCGCGTGCATCACGATGGCTGAGGCATAATTCGAAATCCTAGTCAGTAGTCACGTTCCAAGGAAATTGTTTGGTTGCTTTTTTTTTCTTGCGATGGAATAAGATTAAATCTCACTCTCATAAGCGACAGGTCTCACAGCCCGCAGGAACAATTTAATCTAGTTATATTCCTTCGTTCTCTGAATAATAGGCAGTTCAAGATGAAAATTTACATGACCAACGTTTACACCGACAGATCATAAACTTGTTCGAAAAGGATGTTGCGAAATACAGTATATGATCGTGGTTTAAACAAGGAAAACATGGGGGTTCGACTAAATCAAGACAAAACAGGCAGCTTGCTCGTGCCGCACCGCCAGGCCAAATACGCACATACGCAGCAGACGGCGACGACGCAAGCCTGCACGCATTTCACAGTGCCCGATGAGTTCTCGTCTCACGGGCTAATAAATCATGGTTCGTAAAAACGGGTATATTTACACGTGCAAATTCCTGCGCAGCAGCTGGCTCCAAAACGTGCGCGCGCATGTGCGTACATACATTACCTTGCGCGTGCCGGACGACGGCCTGGCGCAGACGCTGCCGCCACAGCTGTCGAGGCCGTCCATCAGCGTCCTTCCGGCGGCGCAGCCATTGGCCGTGCCCGGGACAAGGACATCGCCGATGAGGGCGGCGCCACACCAGTCGTACGAGCCGGCGTCCACGGCGAGGCCCCAGCTCGCCGCCGTTTGCAGGTCGTCGTCCTTGGCGTCGGAGTCGTCGCTCCAGGCGAGCAGCCTCCTGTCCAGGGTCGGCATCGTCGCGACTCGCGAGGACGAGGAAGACGGAAGGTTTCTTCGCCCTCGTGTGGCGATTGCACTAACGCCTGATCCCGCTGTTTCTTTGCAAAAGTTAATTGGAGCCAAATAGCTTCAGACCTTCAGATACGTACGGCTAGACGATCGATGACCCTGCAAATTGTTCGTCTTGTTGGTGCCCATTTATACCCCCACGGCATCTGGTTTGGCATAACAACGTGCGCAAACTCGAACTCATGTACGCAGCTCGCAATCGTGCTGGAGCTTGTTGCGCTGTTGATACTATCATTAGCGTGGTGGTTAAGAGGCCTTATGTTTGTGAGTTGGCATTTTTGCAACGGTGTTTATGGCTGTATCAGTCTACCTGTATGGCTGCAAAAGAAAACAAAAGAAAAGACAAACTAAATTGGAAGCAGGATTATACATGGATCGCATATATATCCAAAACACGGTACATTTTCCAGTCGGAAAAAAACACAGTACATTTCTCTTATGTTGTTGTTAGACTGACTCCAACAAGGGAGTCCATTTTCCACATGCAAATCGACGTTTGCCTTGCATGAACAGTGATTTACATTTCATTCACTTGGCACCATCTCCAACAGCAGCAGGCATCTTCAACCACGCGCGCCGGCACCTCGCTCGCTCCCATCCCCACCCTCGCCGCGCGCCGCCCTCCTCCCACGACGCCCTCTCCCATGCCCGCGCGTCGCTCGCCCAGCCCGTCGGGCCTGCGCCGCGCACCCGCCCTGGTCCACGCGTCGCTCCAGGCGCCGCCCTGCTCGACACTCCGCGCGCCGAGTGCCGGACCTGCTCCTCGCTGACCCTCGCCGTCTCGCTCTCGCGCTGCTCTGCTCGACCCAACTGCAAAAAGAAGCGCCATGACTTCTTCTATCCCCTCCCCAACACCAATTTCGATCTCCCTCACCCTACAGTGAGATCGACGCCGTTGTTCCACCATGGCCGGCACTTGAGCAGAACCGGCGGCACCGTGAAATTCTTCGTCCACGGTGCGTCCCCATTCAATTCCTCTCGTCTGCAGCACTGAAACTCCTTCACTCACACCCCTGAATCGATTCCCCTCCTTTTTCTCAGACAAACTTGCCGGAAAGGAGTTTTCCCCCGCCGCCGTCCGCCGGACCGAGCCACCGCGTCGACGAGGTCTCCTTCCCGCGCTCCCCCACGACAACACATAGCACGGGAAGGTCCGCTTCATCACCATGGAGCTCGTGCTCGTGTCGTTTCAGCTAGACATCCACCACATCGACGGGAACGCCGCTGCCAAGTCGCAGCCGAGCGTCGCCACCGCGCCCTCGCTGCCGCGCGCCTGCTCGCCCGCGCCGCGCCGCGCGCCGCGCCATCACTGCTGCGCGCCGTGCTCTGGCCCCGCCCCCGCCGCGCGTGCCCCTCCCAGCCTCGCGCCAAGCTCTCCCGCGCCGCGCCGAGCTGCCGCGCGCGCCAAGCTCACCCGCGCCCCCTTCTTCCTCGGCCCGCTGCGCCGCACCCCTTCTTCCTCGGCCCGCGTCGTTTGTCCCCCCGCGCCGCGCCCCTTCTTCCCTCGGCCCGCTGTGCCGCGCCCCTCCCCATCCCGGTCTTCACGCTGCGCCGGCGAAGGACAATGCCGCGGGACTCCCGCTACTCGACCTGCCGGAGTTGGCGCTGGACAGCGTGCTGCAGGAGGTCTCCCCGGCGTCACTCGTCGCGTTGGCCCGCGTGCTGCAGGAGCGCCGTGGAGCAGTGCCGCTCCGCGCGAGCCACTGCCGCGCCCCCGGCCGCCGCGCGAGCCCGCGTGAAATGCATTGGAGGAGAGAGGGAGTCCATTTTTACCTTCCCTCTCTCCTCCGAAGCCAAAATGCATTGGTGCTTGCATGGTCTGTTGGAGATGAAATTGTTGATGCACAGTGCCCTCCGACATGCATATATGCATTGCCTTGCCGCTATTGGAGTCAGTCTTAGAGAGCCAAGCCATGAGGGCGAGGATGGCGAGCACCACAGCGAGCAGCGGCAGCCCCAGCAGCACCTCGACCCACGTGAGCTCCCCCGCGGCGACGCTAGACGCGAAGCCGTACACTACCGTGGCAGCAAACGTGGCGAACTGCGCCCTCCGCAACGTCCTCGAACAGCAGTCCACCGCCGCGTCCAGTTCTTCCCGGGAGCGCAAGACGTCGTCGTCGTCCTCCGCTGTCATCGTCTTCTCATGATCCTCGGCGACGGCGGCGTCGTCATGGATGTGCAGAATCACCTGTGGAGGAGGAGGGTTTGTGGTGGCTGGACCGGCGCCTGCCGCTGCCGACTTGTCGTTCGCCGGCAGAACCATGGGGAGCATCGGCAGCAAGAACGCCATGGCTCGCGTGGCTTCGCTGCCGTACGCACGAGCTTATCACGAAGCGGATTACCAACTTGTTTTGTGGACTGGTGTGTCCAATATATAGCGTTCCTGATTACCGACTCCGAAATCGCCGTGAATGTTGATTGGGTTGGACGAAAGATTGTGTCGGTTAAGTATTTCTACTTTCTAGAGGGGTGTTCGCGCAAAACAAGCATGCCGAAAAGTTTCCCCCAATTTTTTCCCTTCCCAATTTATCCCGGCAAACACCGCCTCTCCCCAAAATTTGAAATTCGAAAACCGAGCCCACCCACCATGAGCCTCTCCGTCCACCGCCTCCGCGGCGGCGACGTCATCGCCGCAAGGAAGTTCCGGCCGCCGCGCACGACTCCACCACCCTTCGCGGCCGCCGTCCGATCACCTCCGCCAGCGCCACGTCCAAGGAAGCGGTGGCGGAATCGGCGCAGTGGTCATCGTCGTGGCAGCCCCTCCGGTGCCCCGTTCCGAGGCGCCGCCGCGTGGGCACGACGACCGCCTCCGCCCCCACCAACATCGCCGTCATCTCCACCTCGGTGAAGACGCGCGAGACGTGGCCTCCGGCGCGGATGCCGAGGCGGGCCTCGTCGGTGGCAGCGACGCCTCCGCCCTCTCCCTCTCCTCGCCCAAGCCCCGCGGGCGCACGACGCGGGTGGACTCTGCCCTCGGGTGGCTGGGGTCGCTGCTTTCGGGGCCGCAGCCACGGGTTCCTCCGCAGCGCCGCGGCGCGGGCACCGACGCGCCTCCGTCGTCGCCGACGTCAGCGCCTCGGGCCTCGTCCCCGCGGCGCAGCCTCGGCGTCCACGCCTCCGCCGCGCCCGCCGCCACCAGCTCGGCCGCGCCCCCCGCCTCTCCTGGGTCTCAGCCCCCGGTGTCGGCCACTGCGTCCAGCGGCACTCCTCTGCCGCCGATCAAGCCGGCTGCCGCGTCCCGCAGCGCTCCTCTGCCGCCACCGACCAAGCAGGTCCCCGCGCCCCGTCGCGGTCCCCGCCTGGAGCAGACCAAGCAGCCAATCGGGAGCACTGGGGCTCTTCCGCAGCCACCGACCAAGTCAAACCCTGGTGCTTCTCATCCTCTGCAGGTCAACACGGCCGCCCTGACATCAGGAGCGCTTCCTCTGCCGCCTCATCTGGCTGTGTTTGGTCAGAGAATCATTGAGGTAATTGCTTCAATCTGCTAATTGCTATTCACACTTGGACGCCCCGCACAGATATGGAACATTTCTGTGATATTACCAAGGCAGGTAGATCAGTTAGCAGCTCTCTGATAAATTTTTCTTTTTAAAAATAGTTCTCTAGATCAGTTATTAACTCTGCAATTGATCTTAGCACAAGATGATTTAATCAGTCATTGTCGGTAATAATTGCCTTATGGGCATGCTTATCTCTCTAAAAGTTGCTTTAGTCGTCTGAATATTCAGACTGTGTTGCTGCATCAGTAAACAAAGTTTTCTGCATTGTCAAAGGCAGGTCTTGTTCGGAGAATCATTGAGCTAATTTCTTTAATCTGTTAATTCCTATGCACGCTTTTGTCATAAACTGAACTAGGAAGCAACCTCGTACATGTATGGAAGATTTCTGTGATATTGGCTAGGCAGGTTGATCAAGTAGCATCTGTATCTGTTGCCAACGGGTGGAGCACCCGAGCGGTCAGCCGCGTTGGCTCCAGGAGCGTTGCTCCTGTGAGCGCGCTGACCCGGGTTCGAGCCCCCTGCGGCACCGGAGCACTGTAGCGTGAACAGTAACGCGAGTTACTGTTCATGCTGCAGTGAAAAAAAATCCCCTCGTCCTCCCCAGTCCAAAGCACATGGTTAAGACTCGCGCCGCAGCTCACAACGGCCAGCTGAGTCCCTGTGTATGGATGGGGAGGGGGTTCGGGGGTTTTCTCGGCCTGCGTGAGAAGGCTCTTCTTCTTAATGCAATGCCGTCGGGGGCGGTTCTTCCCCCGGCAGGTCGAGTTTTAGAGTAACAAATCATCTGCCTACTTTGCAACGTGCTTTTGTTTGAAAGATCTCTGTTAGATCAATTATTACCTCTGCAATTGATTTTAGCTCAAGCTGATTGAACAGTCATTATCACTAATACTTTTCTTCCAAATGGGCAAAAAGTTGCTTTAATCATCTGTATACTTATTCAGTGTGTTGCTGCATCAGTAAAACAAAGTTTTCTGCATTGTCACTTGCAGGTCTTGTTCAATCTGAACTACGGTCACCTTGGATACGCTGGTTTCGTTCTTCTGGGTGTGTATGCTGGATTGAAGGAACTGCTGTCTGGTTGGAATGCATTTCTGAAGATTTCCTACGTCCTCTTGTTGATCCTGGGTGCTGCTAGCTTGGGAGCAGGTCTGATGGCCTCCACTTCGATCGCACCCACAGGTTACACGCATCGGGTGTCCTCTGTGTGTTCCCGCCTTTGCACATGTTTGGCCACCTTTGTGGTCATCGTCGCACTTTCATGCCACATGGGGAGTGATGGATACATTGCTGGGATCATACTTGGTGTGGCGGCTGTCTGCTACATAGTTTCAGTTTGGCTTATGGGAGACCCAGCTGCTTATCGTGAGTTCATCAGGGTCCGGACCAGCATCAAGTATCTATGGCAGCGGTACAAGTGGTCTGGTCAGAGAGGGCCGATCCTACCATGAAGGAATTCTGTTGTTGATCTCCTATGCTCAAGTACATTCCTCTACTTACCTGATGGCTGTGAGCTGACACATAACTCATAGCGACGTGTTTGTGTACCATGCCTTGATTTGCTGCACAGAATCCTCCCTTGACGACGTCCTTTTGTTGATCTCCTATGCTTAGCCAGTACATTCCTCCACTTCCCTCTTGTTTACCAGCCTAAATCTCAGTCATATATATAGCTGCCTTGATTTGCCGTGCAGAATCCTCTCTTGAAGACAAACTTTTGGTCTTGCCTGCTTAACCAGTGCAGTACCCCTTACTTGATGGTGTGCCGAAACAATGCTCCTTTTTCCAACTGTTGCCTGAGACCTGAAATCTGAATAGATGTTTGCCACTTTACCCCCTTGCCTTTTCTTTGTCTCTATGCATACAATTTTTACTATGTTGTCTGTAAAGATAGTAGATGACTAGATGTCCTGATATATGCTCCTACAGTTTGTTTGCCACTGATCGACTTCTGGGATTTTGAGACAGTACTCAATGCAGTAGTAGTTTTGCTGTGCGCATTTGGCTTCCATTTTACCAGTCTTTTGCAAGTTAAGAGCAGTATAAACAATTTCACTTCACTGTGTATCAGTGTGTTCTATGTGATCAAGAGTTTCCATGTCATGCTGTTTCGGTGTAGAAAATTTTTAGAAGAGATTTTAGTTATACTCCACATCCTCCTGGCTTTGGGCCATGCGCTCATCTCTCGGTGGCACAATGGCCCCTGGCAGGGCCCAGTAGGTAATAAGGGCCATGTCTTACAAAGAGCTTACATTCCAATCAACGGCCCATATGATGACGTGGATGATCCAGCCGCGCATCATGATGCAACTGCCTGCCGCCGCAGACCGTGAATCCTATACGTAGGTCGCCTGAAGGGATTGAATCGATCGGACAGCTTTGAGATTCGTGCAAAAGCGCATCCGACGGTCGAGTTCTTTTCTTCCTCCTCCAGTCTCTCCGACGGCGATGGCAACGGCGACGGCCCGGCGCAGCCGGGTTAGCGCGGCGGAGGGCGGCGGCCGCGGATCCGGCGGCGGGAGCCGCCGGAGATGATGGAGGAGGGTGGGGCGGGGGCGTCTCGGCGGAGGATCCTTTAGTGCGCGGGATTTGTGCCCCCAAAATCTCCTCCTCCTCCCTCCGGGCATAGATGGGCGGCCCGCAGGCCGGACCGGCGGTGGGCGGCGCGATGCAGGCGGGCGGCGAGGCGGCGGGGACGCCGCCGGCCGCGATGGTGGCTGCCGGCGGTGGGCGGGGTAAGGGCGGGGGGCGTCACTTCCCGCCGGTTTAGCGCGGCGGCGGTCGAGGGCAGCGGCGGGGACGCCGCCGGAGCCGGGCGGGCGGCGGGGGCGAGCACGACGACAACGGCGGCGGCGGGAGCGAGCACCACGGCGCGGGGAAGAAGAAGAAGAACGCGCCGTGGGCCGTTCTTGCGCGGGCCGTGGGCCGTTCTATCGAAAGGATTTCGTCGGACGACCTACGCATAGGGAGTCCCGCCGCAGACGATGACGTTGAGGCACCTCTCGTGTCTCGTCACGTGGTTGTGGACTTCCCTGACGCCGAGTACACCGTTGACGAGTCCGATGGCTGCCGCCGCACCACCAACGACGTTGAAAAGACGGATCTGGAGAGCTCTGCGGCGGAGGACGACGTTGATGAGGAATGTGATCCGGATGGATGTGCCAGGACCATGGCGAAGGTGAGGCTCTAATCTCCACATACACATTGCTCATCTCCCCGGCCCGATTAGCCAAGCTGCCAAGCGTATATGGGGAATCTGATCGTATTTTCGGTTTCCTGCAGATTCTGTTGCTCATGATCGCTACTCTGTTCGTGGGTCCCTGTGTATGGGGGATCGCCAAAGGCAATTTCTCATGGATCCAAGCGATGCTGGTGTTACCACTAGAAGTTCTACTGTTGGCTATCATCTTGTTACTGATTTGGCTGAACTAGCCCTGCCGGTGGACCGTGAGACGACGCGTGCAGCTGCAGCGCAAAACCTTTGTGTGGCAACGGATGGAACGGGGCATGCAACCAATTCAAAACAAGCCAGTACATTCCTGATGGCTATGAAGCAATTTGGAGTTTAATCCAGAACGTCCAGATCTGTCTATCATCATGCATGGGGTTTAATTTAGAGCGTCCAGCTTGCGACGCGAGGAAATGAATAGAAGCTATGACATATAAATCATATATATGCTAAGCATATAAAGAACTATCTCACACCTCAAACAAAAATATATGTATGAATAGAAGGTATGAGTATACAGGAAATCTCACAAAATAGCTAGGCGACGGCGATACGATGAAGCACGTGCCTCTTGGAGCCCATAGGGTATGGAGGACCTTTTTTTTTTTTTTGACGGAAAGAGGCAGGTGTTCTGCCGTTTCATTAAAGGAGGAGAAAAAGCAGAGTAAATACAAAATGTTCTTACAGTTGCACTGGCAGCTTAGATTGCCACAAGGCAAACAGCAGATTAAAGGAAAAGAAAAGGAAAGACAGCCCAAGCTGTGCTAAAACAGAAACCAAAACGATTAAAGCATTACTCAACTTCAACAACGGTGGGCAACAACACAAGATCTCCCATTGCTCTACTGTATTGATCAACATCTTCTTTAGTTAAGAAAGCAACCTGTAGCTCATTCATCTCCACACCTTGGAATATTCGTCTATTTCTTTCCTTCCAGATGTTCCACCATGTGTAGAAATGATCCCAGTGTGAGTCCTCTTGTTCTCTTTCGGCATGCTATTTGTTACCACCAGTAGCCAACTTGCCACATCAACATAGCTCCCATTAGGAGGCGGCAATCCCTGCAAAGAGAACCAACTGCATATTTTGTTAGCAACTTGCTTCGCAAAACTACATTCGATCAGCAAGTGATTTGGTGTTTCTGCCTCTTTCAAGCATAAAGGACAGATCACGCCATTATCCCATCCTCTGCTCTCTAGATTGTCAGCCGTCAACATCTTTTCATGCATTGCTAGCCATGCGAACATGATGACGTTCGGCTCAGCCTTGGCTCTCCATAAATTTGATGTGTCAAAAGGGCTGTAGGTGCCCGTGAATTGCACCAAGTATGCTGACTTGGATGAATATACCCCATCCGCAGACCATCTCCATTTTATTGTGTCCTTGCTGCCTGCCCTTAGTATTACATCTCTTAATCTTTGCCATAGTTTCACATATTCCACAATTTGTTCAGTCGTGGTTATTTTCCTCACCGACTTAATCCAATTGCCACCCTCTAGCTCCTTGGCTACTGTTCTATTTTTAAATCTTGTCAACTTGTATAGGTTTGGTGCCATGTCCTTTATCTTTTCTCCATTTAGCCAACGGTGATGCCAAAAAAGGGTCGTCGTTCCATCACCAATGGAGATTTCTGTTGATAGATCGAACAGGGCCATGTCTAGCTCAGTACAAGGTGTGTCCATACCTCTCCATGGTTTTTCTTCTTCTGACCACTCGTGCCACAACCACCTTTGTCTGAGTGCCGACCCAAATTTTTCCAAGTCTAGGAGGCCCAGCCCTCCTAACTCCCTTGGTCGTTTCACCATCGGCCAGCATACAAGGGCATGGCCGCCACAATTCTGCTCGCTATCTTCTCCCTTCCATATGAAGTTGCGCCGAATCCTATCAATTCTCTTTGTGACCCACTTAGGAAAAGGAAAAACGGTCGCATGGTAGGACACTATGGAAGTGAGCACAGACTTGGCAAGTGATACACGCCCAGCTCTTGGCATTTGCTTCCCTTTCCAGCTTGGTAATTTTCCTCCAATCTTATCAATTAGCGGCTGGAAATCCACCTTGCGCAACTTTCTCGTGTGTAACGGCAGACCCAAATATTTACATGGGAATGTCCGGAGGTTTCTGGGGAATGTCGTGAGCAATTGATCCATCTCAATGTCGGTGCACTTGATTGGGAAAATATCTGTTTTCTGCAGATTAATTTTTAGCCCGATGCCTCTCCAAAAAATTCTAATAGAGCTCTTAGAGCTTGTAGCTCCTCAACTGATGGGTTTGCAAAAATGGCTGCATCGTCTGCATACATGGATATTCTAACTTTTGTGGATCTGGATAGCACTGGTTTTAGTATTCCATTCTCTACGGCCATTTGGAGGATTCTCTGGAGAGGGTCAATAGCGAGAATAAATAACATTGGGGACAAAGGATCCCCTTGTCTGAGGCCTCTCTTGTGCACAATCGGATTTCCTGGCGTCCCATTCAGCAAGACTCTTGTCGATGATGTTGCTAAAATTATGCTTATCCACTCTCGCCATCTGTGCCCGAAACCTAGTCTCTCTAACAGTTCAAGTAGGTATGACCATAGTACCGAGTCGAATGCCTTTGCGATGTCCAGCTTGATGAAAAGCGATGGCCTTTTCCTTTTGTGAAGCTCCTTTACTAAACTCTGGACATAAACAAAATTATCATGGATGCAGCGTTTTTTCACGAATGCACTTCGGTTTGCTGAAACCAAGCTCTGCAGTTTTGGCGCCAATCTACTAGCCAGAATCTTGGAAAAAATCTTTGCCACACTGTGTATAAGGCTAATGGGCCTATAATCAGAGACTTTTGTGGCCTGCTCTTTCTTTGGCAATAAGACTACATTTGCCGAGTTTAGCAGATTAAATAAGTTCCCCCTCAGCTGCGACAGTTGCCCAAAAACATGTAGAAGGTCTGCTTTGATAATACTCCAGCATTTGACAAAGAACAGGCCAATATACCCATCCGGTCCCGGTGCTTTCTCCTTCGGCATGTCCATAACTGCCCGGTGAACTTCCTCCTCCGAGATGTCCGACTCCAAGTCTTGTAAATCCAGCTGCTCGTAGTTCAGGCACTCCCAATTTAACGTCATATTTCTTCTTTCTGTTTGTCCTAGTTGACTCCCAAAGTGCCTCTCAATTTCTTTTTCCTTGTCTGAATGACTTATTGCAAGTCCTTCCTCTGTTTGCAGCAATTGAATGTGTTTTTTTCTTTTTCTTCCATTGGCCCTTATGTGGAAGAGCTTGGTATTTGCATCTGAGCATCTGATGGTTGTTAATCTAGCACGCTGTCGTGCCTTTATCCTGTCAATCGCAAGCAGGCCCTGATATTTAAGCTTTATTCGCTTTCTAAACTCAATTTCTGCACCACTTAAATGCCTTTGTTCCTCTGCCACGTCAAGCCTCCAAATGACCTCTTTGGCTACTGCGATCTGCAGTTTGATATTTCCAATCTATGCTTTTTGCCATTGCCGAAGCGCCTTTGCCGTTCTACACAGTTTTACATGTAGCTTCCTCATTGCATCCATTGCCTGAACTGGTTTTTTGCCAAGCCTCCTGCACAACCTCTATAAAACCAGGCATGTGTATCCAAAAGGACTCAAAACGAAAGCCTTTGTAAGTCCTTTGTCTGGTGTCTCCTTGCATGATCATCGGACAATGGTCTGAAAGCATAGATGGAAGTGCTTGGAGGTGGGCTGTCGGAAAAAGATCCTCCCATTCAATCGTGTGGAAAACTCTGTCTATTCTCGTCATTATGTTGGTGTTTCTTGCTGGCTTGACCACGTGAATTGTCTTCCACTCAACTGCAGCTCCTTCAGTTCTAGATGATCAAGTGTGGATTTAAATTTCCCCATAAGCCGCCGGTTTAATCTATTATTGTTTTTATCCTCTGCTTTGTAAATTAGATTGAAATCTCCTGTTATTGCCCATCTGCTTCCCACTGTCAATCTGATCTGTTTCAACTCCTCAAGGAAATTTAGTTTCTCCGGATCCTCTTGTGGACCGTAAACTCTTGTTAAAACCACTCAACCCCTTCATTCAGCATCTTTATATTCACTGTCAGTGTATTTGTAGTTCTAGCAGAGGATACTATACTGAAGAAACTGTCACATGCAGCAATAAGAATTCCTCCTCGGACTCCGTCAGCCGGCAGGTATGAATAATTCTGCACAAATTGAGGCCCCAATGTCTCCATAATTATTCTGTCATCTATTACTTCCAACTTTGTCTCTTGTAAACAGACCATAGTGGCACTTGTGGACTTTATCATTTCCTTTACAGCGCCCCTTCTTATGCTCCCATTCAGTCCACGAACATTCCAGTTTAAAAGCATGACATTACCCTGGGCCATGATAAAACAGGTTTTCCACCAACAGACGCATGATCCTTGCCACCAGGGCCACAACAGAAAACACGAGTATATTATTTTTCTTGGGCGAAATTTGACAGACATACATGAGATCGGCATCACTAGGGGACTCCGCTAAGGCCTCCCTCGACCATCGACAACACATGCCAGAGAAACAAAAATAAAACAACAGCCAGGTGCTACATCCCATGATGCAGCCCCTCCAACAACCTTTCATGGTTGCACACCTTAGCATTTCCTAGTCTTTGCAACCCCTTTTTTGCCCCCTTTGGTCTTCTTCTTGGTGTCGATGTTCATTGCCTTCAGGAGGTCTTCAATGGCATCCATTACCTCCTCGGATAGTGGGCCCTCAAACAGTTTCACAAATTTGCTGCGCAAATCCTCAGTCATTTTACCATCAGGGGACAGGTTCCCTAGCTTCTTTGAGAGTACCAAAATCCTTGTCTCAATCACATTGTGCAAAAAGACTGAATATCATCAAGCCACATGTTTTATTTTTATTCTTCAATGGGGAGTACCAAAATCTCCTTACAAGACTAAAAATAGAACAAGTGGCGTACTAAAATATTAACTCTTATCCACGCAAAAAAAAATAACTCTTATAAGACTTAGTTTTCTGGAGTACTACAGAAATTTGCTCGTGCAGTTTGAGGTCTGAATGTATTCTCTTGCGAATAATAATGTACCAAACCAGCCCGGCCGGCGTCCAGGGCAAGTTGCCCTAGAGGAGGCCGAGAGAGGCTCTCAGCCAGTACCTCGATTATTCGATTAATAATTCCTTTTTTTTTTTTTTTTGAACTTGGCACATGGAGCCTCTGGTGCCAAAGCCCAAACGAGGCAACGAGGTAACGTGGTACCTCTGCTCCGCTCCCGAACTGCTCACTGCCCTCGCGTGACTCCCTGCAGCGAGATAGCGACCTGCTCTGCTCACCCTGGGTTGGTTGGTTTGGAACAAGAGCAGGCCAAGTGATGGACAAACAAGCCCCTGGCTGATCCAGAAGGGAGGCGTCGTGCATCGAGCTGAGAACACAGAAGCAGCAGCAGCAATTGGCCGTCGTCTCCCGCGGGGAAAGATCTGGGGATTCTTCTCTATCTAGCTCTTCCTCGACTCCATCAATCGGCTCCACTCTGCCTGTCCGTTGAGAGAGGTACGTACGTACGTTGGATGGAAAGCATCCTTTGAGGTTTTGTCAACCTTTCATTTCTCTTACTCTGCTATATATCCTGCCGCATTGCTTCGATCTAATGAGTCTCCCTATCTTCCGTGCATTGCTGCTGTTCTGTTCGTCTTCCTCCTCCTCCTCTTCCCAAGGCCTGGCCACCGATCGAGAGGCAGGCAGCAAGGGTGCCGTCACTCGTCACGCTCCCCACGGCCGTGTTCTGTTGAAGCTTGCTTGATCAAGAGCAAGGCGGCCGTCACCCAGTCCTCCTCCTCGCAGCAGCAGCCTGTCTGGTCGTCCTCGCCGCGCGGCTCTGTCATCCTGCCGACTCGCCGGGTAAGAACTCTCCCATGGTCTCTGTTCCAGCATCCTCGCAAAACACTAGATGGTTTTCACCTTTCTTGCTGCTGCCTTCTCCAGAACTTAATTTGTTCCTACAGTGTGCAACGCCTTGTGCTGTTCGTTCTTTTCTTTTCTTTTTTTTTCGCGAATAACCTTCTGCTGGTTATTGGGGCAGAGAACATATCATTTGCTCTTCCTGCCTGATCAGCAAAGATATGGTTGTTCATTCACAAAAAATAAATAAAACATAAACAAAGATATGTTTTTTTTATTTTTAGCGAAGATATGGTTGTTGCAACGTTCTTAGTGCCCGGTTCTTGCCACACCACGGCAGTTACTGTGTGGCTCTCTGGACAAAACTGAAGGATCGATTCTGTCTTTTTAACTTGGCCAAAATCACGTGGTATGGAGGAACTACTGACCCTCATGAAGTAACCTCTAAGAAATGCGGAAGCAAAACAAAAAGAACTCATCAGCCGTCCAAAAATACCACTAATTTATCAACTGCAAGAATCAGAGACCTAATCCCTGACCAAGACAGAAAATTTTAAGTTGCACTGATTCTGCAGAAACCATGCACCTAGGGGCACAGAGCACAACTAGTACTGGACAGGATCAGTAAAGGGATTAGTTAACTAGTACTCTCCAGTGGTAAACAAAAAAACTAATCAGGCATCGATGTGAGTGACATGCATGCATCTACTTAAAAAAAGTCCTTCAAAAACCGGAACAAAACAAACGCGAAAGAGGTTCTAGAGGAATATTTGACTAGAGCAGGATTTGCTAGGCCGCTAGCAGACAGGATCGCACTGCCATTTGAGTAGTGTAGATATTAACAAGGACGTGATTACAAAATCTCGCACTTCAACTCAAAGTCTAAATAAACTCGATGCTAATTATACTCATCACACAGAGCGTCACATGCCGACGTAGCTTGTCAGCACCTGATAATTACTCATCATGGCATCCCAGCATCACTTTACAACTTTCTTTTAGCTGCTATAGAACCTGATAAGCACATGGACGGACAAGAAGACGACGGGCATGATCAAAAGGCGAAGGGGGCTGGCGCGGCGTCGTGGGCGTCGCGCGCGACGTGGGCATGGATGAACCCGCTCGTCTCACGCGGCCGCCGCGCGGCGCTGCAGCCCTCCGACGTGCCGGCCCTTGCGCCGTCGCACCGACCGGAGCGCGTCCACGAGCGCTTCGTCGCGCGCTGGCCTGCTTCTCCCCCGGCGACCGGTGGCGGCGGCGGCAGCGGCAGCAAGAACAAGAACCCGGTCCGGCGCGCCCTGCTCCGCTGCTTCTGGCCGCAGCTCCTCCTCAACGCGGCCCTGGCGCTGGCCCGCACCGCCGCCATGTACGTGGGCCCGCTGCTGATCCGGAGCTTAGTCGAGTTCTGCTCCTCGTCGGCGTCGGCGCCGGACCACCGGCCGCCGCTCTGGGACGGTGCGCGCCTCGTGCTGGCGCTGCTCGCCGCGAAGGCCGCCGAGGCTTTCTGCGGCAGCCAGTACACCTTCCACTGCGCCGCATTGGGGACGCAGGTGCGCGGCGCGCTCGCCGCTGCTCTGTACCGCAAGGGCCTCCGTCTCTCGTGCGCCGCGCGGCGGGAGCACGGCGCCGGCGCTGTCGTCAACTACATGGCCGTCGACGCGCAGCAGCTCGCCGACATGACGCTGGCCATCAACTACCTATGGCTCACCCCTGTCCAGCTCGCCGTGGCCCTCGCGCTGCTGCAGAGGTACGTCGGCGCGGCGGCGACGGTGGCGGCGCTCGCTGGCGTGGTCGCCGTCGTGGCGCTGGTCCTCGCCAGCGCGCGGAGCAAGAACCGGTACCAGAACCAGATGATGGCGGCGGGCGACCGGCGGGTGAAAGCCGTGAACGAGATGCTGAGCCACATGCGCGTGATCAAGCTCCAAGCGTGGGAGCGCCACTTCCGGTCGCGCGTCGCCGGCGCGCGGCGCGTCGAGTTCGGCTGGGTCGCCCGGTTCACCTACTCCATCGGCTGCAACATCGTCGCCGTGTGGAGCGCGCCGCTGCTCATCTCGGCGCTGCTATTCGCCGCCTGCGAGCTCGCCGGCGCGCGCAGCCTCGACGCCGGGGCAGCCTTCACCGCCACGGCATTCGTCCAGACGCTGCAGGAGCCGATGCGCTTCTTCCCGCGCGCCATGGTACAGGCCTCCCAGGCCCTGGTCTCGCTCCGGCGCCTCGACGCGTACATGACCAGCGAGGAGCTCGACGCCGGCGCGGTGGCGCGGGACGACGCCTCTTGCGACGCCACCGGGACGACGGTGCGGGTGACGGACGGCGTGTTCACGTGGGACGACGACGTCGACGACGAGCAGCATCAGAAGGCGGCGCTGCGCGGCATTGATCTCGAGGCGCGCGCCGGCGAGCTGGTGGCCGTCGTCGGAACCGTCGGGTCCGGCAAGTCGTCGCTTCTCGGATGCATCCTCGGCGAGATGCGCAAGGTCTCCGGCGCGGTGACGGTCCGTGGAAGAACCGCGTGCGTCGCGCAGACGGCGTGGATTCAGAGCGGCACTGTCATGGACAACATCTTGTTCGGCCTTCCCATGGACAGGGAGAGGTACAGGGAGGCCATCAGGGTGTGCTGCCTCGAGAAAGACCTGGAGATGATGGAGTTCGGCGACATGACGGAGATCGGCGAGCGTGGCATCACGCTCAGCGGCGGGCAGAGGCAGCGCGTTCAGCTCGCCCGTGCTGTCTACCAGGACTGTGATGTCTACCTCCTCGACGATGTCTTCAGCGCCGTCGATGCGCACACCGGCGCCGACATCTTCAAGGTATATGCACATCAGACCTTGTCCATTTGTCCTACATTGTTTCCAGAATCCTTTGGGAAAAGATTTTTCTTTTTGGTGTAAAAATGTTTCTGATGCTTATGTTTTCGCCTTGAAGGACTGCGTGAGAGGTGCGCTAAAGAACAAGACTGTAGTGCTTGTGACGCACCAAATTGATTTCTTGCACAATGCAGACGTCATATATGTAAGTGAACTGCACATTTTCCGGGCTGCCGTGACATACCAAAATCGTCCATACACTGTTGTTTCAGTTCACTAATTTAAACCTGTCTAAAATCAATGTTGCTAGGTGATGAAGGACGGCATGATAGTCCAATCCGGCAAGTACGACGAGCTCCTGCAGCAAGGCTCCGAGTTCGCGGCGCTCGTCGATGCGCACGATATCTCCATGTCTCTCGTGGAGAGCGCCACAGCTCCGGGGACCGAGAAGACCAACGCACTCTCGCGCACCGAATGCGCAAGCTCTTCTTCCACGGCGGCGGCGGAGGCGGGACCCAACGCCGCCGCCGGAAAGCGGCTGGTCAAGGACGAGCAGCGCGCGAGCGGGCGCGTGAGCCTCGCCGTGTACAAGCACTACATGACGGCGGCGTGGGGGTGGCGGGCGCCGGCGGCGGTGCTGGCCGTGTCGGCAGCGTGGCAGGCCTCGGTGGCAGCCAGCGACTACTGGCTGGCCTACGCCACCTCCTCCTCCTCGTCCTCCGGCGTTAACGCCGTCCGGCCGCCGCTGTTCGTCGGGGTGTACGCCGCCATCGCCGCCGCCTCGGTGGCGCTCATGGCGGCGCGGTCGCTCCTCGTCGCCGCCGTGGGGCTCCAGACCGCCGACAGGTTCTTCCAGCAGATCCTCGACAGCGTCGTGCACGCGCCCATGTCCTTCTTCGACACCACGCCCTCTGGCAGGATCCTCTGCAGGGTACGTACCGGAGTCTTATTTCGTGTAAGCTCTGAAATCTGAATGCCAGCCTGACTGACAATGGTTTCTCGGTGCTCCCTCCATAGGCGTCGTCAGACCAGAAGAACGTCGATCTGGTGCTGCCGTTGAATTTCTGGTTGTGCGTGGCGACCTACATCACGGTGATCAGCGTGCTGATCGGCACGTGCCTGGTGGCATGGCCATCGGTCGTCGCCATCTTCCCTCTCATGGCACTCAACTTTTGGTACCTGGTAACGTTCTGCTATGCGTGACCAAAATGCATATGCTTGACATTAAAAAAAAATGCATATGCTTCAGGAAGCAAAACTCACTGGTGCATCAATTGATCTGGTCTGATATTTGCAGAGCTACTATCTTCCGACGTCACGGGAGCTGACTCGCCTCGAGTCGATCACCAATGCGCCGGTGATCCACCACTTCAAGGAGACGGTTCACGGTGTCATGACCATCAGATGCTTCGGGAAGGAGGACAGCTTCTTCAGGGAGAACCTGGACCGGGTGAGCTCCAGCTTGAAGATGAGCTTCCACAACAATGGCGCCAACGTGTGGCTCAGCTTCCGGCTTGAGTTGATGGCAAGCTTTGTTCTCTGCTTGACCGCCTTGCTCATGGTCACGTTACCCAGCAAATACGTGAACCCAAGTAAGTCTCCACCTCAATTCACACTCTTGATTTTTGGTTCACATTAGTGCTTTTGTGTGAACATATTTTACTTGTGAAATCCCAACACTCAGATCAAAAGACTCGCTATTTTCATTTCCATACTGAAGTAAAATTGTTACACTCGATTCTGAATTGTTCTCATGATGCAGAATTTGTCGGCCTCTCACTTTCCTATGGTCTGTCTCTTAATTCGGCCCTGTTCTTGGCGATATCGACCAGTTGTTTCCTTGAAAACAAAATGGTGTCAGTCGAGAGGATAAAGCAGTTCACAAATATCCCATCTGAGGCAGAGTGGAGTATCAAGGACTGCTTACCTGTTGCAAACTGGCCAACAAAAGGCACCATTGATGTCATTGATCTCAAGGTGAACTTTGTTCGATGCAATCTTTTCAGTCAACACATATTACACATTTTGTTGTTTTGCGAATGTATGTCCTTTTAGCTAGAAACTTGTATTGGGAGCGTCACTGCTCTATCATTTTTACCATTCTGTATGCAGGTCAGGTATCGGCCTAACAGTCCACTAGTGTTGAAGGGCGTCACAATAAGCATACATGCTGGGGAGAAGATTGGAGTTGTTGGTAGAACTGGCAGTGGGAAATCAACCTTGATCCAGGCCCTGTTCAGGATAGTGGAGCCCAGTGAGGGGAAGATAATCATCGACGGCGTCGACATTGCCACTCTAGGGCTGCATGACCTTAGGTCTAAATTGGGCATCATCCCTCAGGAGCCTGTCCTTTTTGAAGGGACCATTCGGAGCAACATCGACCCGCTTCAGCAGTACTCTGATAATGACATATGGCTGGTATAACAAGCTCTAGTTTTTGCATCCCTATATATGCTTTGAACTCTTACTGATTTTTTTTTACAGGCATTGGACCGCTGTCAGCTGAAAGATGCAGTGGCCACAAAACCTGAAAAACTTGATGCACCAGGTATTTAACTAGACTACCTGCTGACAGCTGAAATTAAAGATGCAATGGCTTAAAAACTTAATAAGCATCTATAGTTAGCAGTGAATATTTTGTGTTCATTTATTTAATTGTGCAAATAAACTAATTTCTGTTAAATGCTTGCTTTGCCTTGTTTAACCAAGTTGTCGACAACGGTGAAAACTGGAGCGTGGGGCAACGGCAGCTCTTGTGCCTGGGCCGGGTCATGTTGAAACACAGCAGAATTCTTTTCATGGATGAGGCCACAGCTTCGGTGGATTCCCAAACTGATGCAGTGATTCAGAAGATCATTCGTGAAGACTTTGCAGAATGTACCATCATCAGCATCGCACACAGAATACCAACGATCATGTATTGCGATAGGGTACTGGTTATGGATGAAGGTATAAAGCATCCGAATTACTCAATTTCTTGCATCCGCGTATTATCCATTTCAGATTGTACTAGATGCTTTAATCAATCATTGTCTTGCCAGGACTCGCAAAGGAATTTGAACAGCCTGGGAAGCTGCGCGAGAGGCCGTCTCTGTTCGGAGCATTAGTTCAAGAGTACACAAACAGGTCTGGTTAAGGAAACAAATTCGAAATGATGTGATCCTCCTCCATTAGATGTGTGTAAATATCAGATCCTATTCTGTTATGTACAAAGTAGGATTAAGGAAAAGAATGTAGTAAAAAAAAAAGAGTCGGAGCAGACACTATTTGAAATTGCAGTTTGACAGTTGGAAATCACAATGAAACGTTTCCATCTGCTTGCAAGTCTGCAAAGCAAAAACCAAATAGCTATTCTTTTTGCAATAAGGAGGAAATGCATCTCATGGAAGATATCAAAGGCGCATTAGGGCTTTAGAGGGTTGTCGAACAACGACGACAGCAGCTAAGCGGCCTCCAGGACGATGTGCCGGACGGTGGATTTAGCAACAAAGGTACACCGGTGACTTTGCTAACAAAGGTAGACGATCCGTTCCCCTTTTTATATGTTTCAGCAAATTTGCCGGTCTCCAGCAAACAAAATCAAGGCATGGCAACAACACATCACATTTTGTCAATATATGCCTCATCACATTGCCATTGATGACACCCCCCCCCCCCCCCCCCCCCCGGGTCATCGAAACTTGCGCGGCCGGCGCTGACCTGAGCAAATGCTTTGCAGACTCTGATCCGGACTGCATGACTCAATCCACACGGTCCGTATGTACCATGCAACCATTCTCGTGTTACCAAAATTATTCACAATAGTCTTGTGAGCAAATCCGGTAGGACGGATTGTAGATATGTATCAATGGTCTTACCTCAAATAAACAGTCTGATGCATGGTATCAGATTTTAAAAGGATTATTGTAGCTCCCAGCCATGAAGTTGGGGGAGATTGGACGAGTCTGCGGTTGAAAAGGTAAAATCTATATAGCTCTCGGTTGTGGGTTCGAGAGATAATCAAATTAGCAGCCAAAAAGTAAATAAAAAATCATAGCCCATTTAGTATCAACTCAAGATATTCAAGTAGGTAGTTGAAAGCAAATATGTGGAACATGTCTTCTTGGTTCAAAAACTCGTGTGGATACTCCAAAAGTGAAATTGCACGCACAACGTATACATAAATATCATTGTGTAAAATAAATGATTTTTTTGCATTTTGGATTGAAAACTAAACCATGTTATGTTTCATCGATAAATTCTGAGTTCAATTATCATATGTCATAATACCAAACATTTTTTTATAACATAGTGCTACCATTACTATTTTCCTCATTTGAGGATCCGTTATATAATGGATGCACCAATGGCTTCCTGAGAGACACCCACCCTGTTCCTTGGATTAAATGACCTTGACAACACAAATCTACTGGAACCTACTAATGCTTTTGGACTTCTCGAGAAAGGAGCTAAAGGAGAGTATCAGGAATGGATGCTCTATGTGGGAGGAGAGCTTCACAGTAGCAGCGCACTATGCTCATGGAAAGGCAACTAAGGAGACAACACGATCATGCTCCTTTTTCTCTCTGTGTCGATCTAGTGGACAACGTCGGCGTTAGTCAACGGACATGGGAGGACTCTTGGGGTTGTGGGGAATATACTTGTTGATTGGACATTGAAGTGGTGTTGGCCTCGACATGTGATGGCCTGGTTGAGGAGTTGGAGAGGGATCGACGACAAACAAGGGCACAACGGGTACTACCAAATGTTGTCAACTCTGAATAAGGGAAATAATTTGAAGCAAACATCTTTACAACTTTCAGTTTAGTCTACTAAGGATAGGTTATTGTAATGATTTTGCATCTATTCATAATATGGTATCTAAATTCTATCGAGCAATGCAACTTGACTAGCAGAAGATAAGTTTTGAGCCATTTTTCGTATCAAAGGTTTGATTTTGCAATTGCAAGATCATATAAAATGATATTGGGATTCATATGTCAAGTGATTAAAGCAAAAAGGAAAATAAAATCATAAATTATTATGTAGCTATTAGTTGTCAATAATAAACGATTTTGCGATTGTGCCCCTAGATGTCTTATATATGGGGGTAGCGATGAGGCTCAACTTTGCTTCCCTGAGGACTAGAGGATGGGAAGTGAAGCGGGAACCACGAGAGCAGTGCGTAGCAAGAGGTGTCTCCTCATTTTCACATTGCCTATGGTGCTAACATTTATAAATTACACTTCGACCCTTACATCGTAAAGTGAATGAATCGTGCAAAAGTACTTGTAATTTGTATTCCATTCAACCCTGAGATATTTACAAGAACCTTCCACAACATCTTAAAGGAAACAATTGCATTTTGTGGCAAAACACAAGGATAGCCTGTAGCATCGAGCGTGAACTTTCCTCAGCCAACATGCTGGCTTTGCCATGTGCAGAGCGTGGCTAATATGCCCAAGTAGAAGCGTTTTGGCGGGAGTGGCATTTGAATCAGTCTTTTTTTTTTAGATTACGCAGTATAACTCAGACACTCACAACGCACGCACACTCACCCCTATGAACACACGTACGCAAACCCTACCCCTATGAGCATCTTCGAAGACTGAGCCGGCAAATCCAGAGATACGAAGTCACCACTGGCGCCTCGCTGTCGACGGGAGCGTCGCCTACCACTGAAAGTACAAATGCCGTTAAATCCTTGAAAATTCGCTCCCACGAGGAGTCGAACCCAGGACCTGAGAGGTGTTACTCGGATGTCTTAACCACTAGGCCAAGACCCCTTTCACGGCATTTGAATCAGTCACTCAGAGTCGGAGCAACCCCGACTGTTGGGCTCGATCTCAATCAACGTATATCTGGAGATGAGCTAACATTCACAACGGCCAGCAGCCCGGTCAATCAGAATTGGCCCATCAGTATAACCGGCTCGCCTGCGTCCCGGGCCCAGCCTGCGTTATTAGCTGATGGTTCGCGCCAAGTCGATCCGAGCCGCGCGCACAACAAAGGACGACGGTTCGCGCGAGGACGAGCCGCGCCTTGCCACGGTCCGGTTCGCACGCGTTGCCGTCCTGTCGCTGGCTTCCGGTTCGGTCGGGGACGCCACGAATCGAGCAACTCGGGACCGTGCGCCGGCGTGCGTGCCTCTCCTCCGTGACGTGCCATTTGGGTGTGCACGAACGCAGGTAGCCAGCCGCGCTCGTGCGCTGCCGCCGCAACAAGCGCCTGATACCGGGAGGTCGGTCGTGGCTTGCCACGAGCCTGGTCGCCTCCGGCGCGCCGCAGCTGCCCGACTCGATCCCTCCGTCCGGTGCCGTGTACCGCGATCATCCGCATGGTCCGTGTACCGCACAACGGTCCAAATATTTCTCGTGATACACCACGGACCCGCCTGTCAGCCAAACCACACACGACTTTCTTTTCTTTCCCCCGATCTCCTCGTCTCCCGAGCCCGCCGCCTTTCGTCGAGCGACTGGCGTGCGCGGAGGCGGGGAGGCCATGGCGAAGGCCGAGCCCTCCGCGTTCGTGCTCCTGCTGCGCGGCCGCGGGGAGGGAGAGGGCAGGGGCTACGCCATGGAGCTCGCTCCCCTGGCGGCCGCCGGCGCGTCTCCTCCCGCCCACGGCGGCGGCTCCTCGAGCGCAGCGTCGACGGGCCAGCCCCCTCGCTCTCGCGGCGGCGCCGCCTCGAGGGCGGCGGCGACGGACTCAGAGGCTCGGGGAGGCGCTTCGAGGACAGAAGCGTCGTCGGGTTCGGCCGCGCGGGCGGTGCGCGGCATGGCGGCGTGCTTCACCTCTCAAGCTCGCAGCCGCTCCTCGAAGATGGAGGAGGCGCCGGTTGCGGCTACTCGGGCTCGCGGCGGGGGCAAGACGGCGGAGGAGGCGTCGGGATCGGCTACTCGGGCTCGCGCCAGAGAGGCGGCGGCGGGCCTGGACCCTCACGCCCGCAGCCGGTCCTCGAGGATGGAGGAGGCGCAGCTTCCACCCCGTCGCGCTCTGGGCGGCAGCAAGCCGAGGGACGCGGCGCCAGTTCGGACCCCTCTCTCTCGAAGCAGCACCAAAACGAGGGAGGCGGCGACTGGTGCTGGTGCCGCGGCTGCGGACTGGCGGGCGGCGGCGACACAAGCGTCGCGGAGGGCGACCCGACAGCCGCCGCGCGGGCGCGGATTCTACGGGACATGACCAACTTGCTGCACCCGTCGAGCCCCACACCGACCTCCGACGATGATCTCATTCCAGAGGTGTACGTTGATATTGCTGCGCTGCTGGCCGCGTCGGGTGGCCGCGCCGTGTCCGCGGGTACGGGTGGAGGTGCGAGGCCGTGCGGCAGCGTCGTCAAGCGCGGCGACACCGAGGCTGCTGGGTACGTTATGCCCGTCTTCATGGTTCCCGCCCTCAAGCCAGATGACTCCGAGGAGAAGGAGGTACGGCTCTCTTCAAATTTCTTTAAACGCATACTGCAATCAAAGATGTCTTGAGCACTTGAAATATGTTAGATGTCTATTCTGGAGCAAGATGTCGTGAACAGTTTGCAATTTCGCTCTGTTATCAGAGGATGAATGGTTTAGTAATGTAGTGTTTTGCTGGTGTGATCTGCTTGACATAATTTTGTGTTTGGTGCACCCAACCATTATATTTCTGTACAGTAAACTGAATTCGGCTTTACTATCTCAGTTTCAGTAAGGTTACTGCTGCACTTGAACTATATTAGCTGTCTATCCTGGAGCAACATTCATGAACAATTTGCAGAATTTTGTGAAAACGTGTTGTTTTATATTTCTTATGCAATCTTGTCTTCTTTAATAACATACAGGATAAGAGAATTACTATAGCAAAGGTTATCTATGGTGTTCTCCTCTTCAGTTCTCTGGGGTTTGCAATGCCTGTGAGAGATGCAATGGTGGCTAGGCATATGAATACTGATAACTACTGGATAGCATTTGGGGGGTGCTGGGGAATAATGAGCATAGGTTTCCATATTAGCCTAAGTGGAACAATGAGGGCATACACTGAATACGTAGCTCACATAAGCTACATCATGTTCTGCACTCTAGTGGTATTCTTCGCTTATCTCCACTTGCCAGAAGGAAGAGCAAGCCTAATCTGGCTCATTATCTTGGAGCTTGCATTAGTCTTCGGCCACATCTCAGCTTGGTCACTGGTATGCTTCTTCGCCTAATCATTCACTTGACATTACTCAGTTAAATGTTTGTTTCAGTTGTGGATAACTTGCCTCGATTTATAGGTACGCTGGAGTACTAATTCCTCGCAAACTTCTGGCTCGTGTGCACTGGAAAACAACAATATGCAACAAAGGTAGAGTATCTCACACTTGCTATTTCTTTTAATGAATGTTTGTTTGCTTGTCTGCACTCTATGAGCCCCTGATATAATTATTTCAATTGGTCTTTTATGCATAGATCTTCTGGCGAGGAAGTACAACTGTTGTCCCGAAGCCAGCAAGAAGGGTGTGGAAAGCGGAAGTACGCTGATCATTAGCACTAACTGGCTGTCCCGAAGCCAGGAAGGATGACCTGACCTGACGTCCCCTATTTCTCATAGAGTGTTACTGATAGTATCGCCCCTTATGTCTTGGATTCCGGAAATGTGTAAGGATCGTGTGACCGAGAGGGGGGGTGAATCGGTGCACTCTAGAATCTATTTCCAAACACTTACACCCAAGCAACTCCTAGCGAGTAGTTCTAGTAACAAGGTAAAGCACACTAAGGAGTATCCTTAACCTAAATAGCTAGTGCATATAGATAACACAATCACACCACACTAGCAACCTAGCACAAGATAGATAGCGGAAGACTTAAGCTAGGCAAGGCAAGGTAACAAGATAACTAGGGACAAGGCAACCAAGATACTAGGCACACTAAGTAGAGTCCTTAGAGCTACTAGATAGGCTATAACAAGTAAGCACACGAGCAAGGCAATCAAGCAAACCTAGTGAAGCTAGTAGGTACCAAGGTAAGCACACAAGCAAGATAAGAGCACAACTCAAGTACTACAAGCAATCATATGAAGTGCGATAAGTAAATGCGAGTAGTAAAGGAGAAGGGATAGAGAATGCTCATGATGTTTTCCCGTGGTCTCGGAAGGATGGCGCCTTCCCCTACTCCACGTTGGGTCACTCCCGCCGGAGTCTCGACCCCGTCCCTCCGCTCGATGGCGATCCCTCCTAGAGCACACTTCACCCTCCGAGTGAAGTCGCGGGCACGTCCCGCCGGGCTCGATCCCGGGTACTCTTCCGGAGGTAAGGCTCCGCACGTGATGCGTGCCAAAGGGCGCTCCACTAGTGATGCTTCTTTCGCACGGGAAGCTCCAAGACCGTGTACAAACTTGTGTCGACTTCCACAATCTCCTTGGACAGCTCAAACACCGACGCCTAACCGGTCTAGGCCTCGCCATAGACCAAGAGTAACAGCCCTAGATGACTCTCTCAAGCCCACACTAGCCTAGAGATCAAAGGATGCAACTTGCTACTCTCTCAAGCACTAGGATCACTCCAAATCCTTCTCAAGTGCTTCACACATCTCCCTCTTGGCTTCTTGGCAGCACCTCCCCTCTTTCCTGGGTCCAAGAGCACCTCAAAGAGGTAAACAACCGACTATATATAGGCCTCCAACCTCAAACTAGCCGTTGTCTAAAAGTGCCCAGTCTGCGTAAGGACCGTACAATAGGACCGTATTGTCCGGTCTCCATCTGACCGTATTGTCCGGTCTCTACCAGACTGGCGTCCGAGGAGTGCTGACCATCTTCTCAAACCAGACCGTATTGTATGGTCCCTAGGACCGTATTGTCCGGTCTCAACTTCTTCTTCAGCCAACAGAAACTTCTCCTTCTCTGTGCTCTTCTCCTGTAAGACCGTATTGTACGGTCTCCATGACCGTACCATCCTCTCAATTGTACGGTCTTCATTCTTCAACTTCCAGAAACTTCAGCTTCTCTGTCTGGAAAACCCAATAGAGACCGTACTGTCCGGTCCCTAGGACCGTACTGTCCGTCCACTGTCCGGTCTCTATTCTTCAACTTCCAGAAACTTGAGCTTCTCTGTCTGGATTTCCTCTGTAGACCGTATTGTACGGTCTCCATGACCGTACTGTCCGGTCTCTTCTGCCTTCGCAGCTTCGATCTTCTTCTTGATCTTCTTCTTCAACCTTGATCTTTTTGGTTCCTTCAACTCTCTTCTGCCACCCTAGCCCTGAGAGACTCACCATGCATCCAATGATCTCTATAACTAGTGTGTACTAAGAGAACCACCTCGAACCCTCTTGATAGTCCGGTTTTTCCTATGGACTCAAGCTAACATCTAACCAAGCAACACCCACTTGGATCTAGCATGTCCTTAGCCTTGATCCATGTCTTCTCCGCGACTCCATCAAGTCCGTTCTTGTGTAGATGAAGGCAACCATCATCCTTGTCAATAAGTTCATGGTGTGTTGGCGTTCACCACCAACGGACGGAGCTTTCTTTATATTGTGACCTATAAGATCTCACAAAGAGTGTTAGTCACATTCATGGTTCTCATCCTATCACCAAAACATTCATACTTGGGGTTTCCCTAGCTCCAATGGTCATGAAGCTTACAAAATGAATTTCAATGGAGAAGGTAAAAAACAGCCCTGGCAGGAGTAATGATGTCGTTGCCGCGAAAAATGTGTGGAATTGGTCCAGGTGGCATGGAATGTGTGCTGGTGTAGTGTCATACTCATACAGGGCAGATATTTGTGTTTGGAACATCAGAACCTGCTAGTAGACCATTACTTTATTCTTGTTCTATAGTCCATTGCTCACTTTTTGGTTGAAGACCTGGAGGTCTTGCCTGGCAAAAATTGCTGCCTGTGAGTTGCCTGTAAATTTAATAGTTTTTGCCTGGTCAGGCAAGCTCCGTGTTGCAGCGTTTGGTTGCAAGCCTGGCCTGAGAAACTTGTTAATCGCTTGCCTCTATCTCACAGATACGTATTAGCACTAATACATGTACAGCCTTGATGTGGACCTGATTAGGTGAATATCTCTATTTCTATGGTAACAGAAAATATTAGCTCATGGAAAGTATTCGAAGCAAATAACGGAGAAGAGAATCGATCTCAGTTGGAAACGGAGAGACAGAGCGAGGAATCCCATGTACGAGAAGCCAATCTTTACTTTGACCGGTGGGCCGAGGCGGAACTTCTAGCGACAGGCGGGCGGCGGGCCGGAGACACCGCGGCCAACGCGCAGGGCTCAGCGCAGCAGGCCGAGGCGACCGTGGCGGTCTCGCGGACGCCGAGCCGGCTTCTCCGGAAACAACGACGACGGCGGGCGACGGGACCGCAGGCCGAGGAGCATGTCGTCGGGGCGTGCTGTGGCGGTGGTGGTGCTCCTGTAGTGCCGACTTGCGCCATAGACGGCGGCGAGAAGGTCGGGTTGCAGATACAAGAAACTGTTCGAGCCGACATGCGACGACCATTAACCCCTCATTAGCAGTCCAGGCAGCGGCGGGCTGGAGCCAGGCGACCGATTTCGTCTGCCTGGGCCTGCACCAGCTGCCTGTGCCAGGCAGGCAACCAGGACTCCAACCAAACAAGCTACAGGCAGGCCTCAGGCAGCTGGTCACCCAGGCAATTTCTTCTCAGGACTTCAACCAAACGTGCCCTGGGGTGCATGTCCATCGAGGCAATCCGTGAGACCTGTGACTTGTTGTACGTGCGGTGTGCCAGGTCGGTTGCATGAGTGCGGTTCGTTTCAATTTGCTAATGGGAAATTAAGACTTTGCCTTTGTATTGTTTGTAGCTTCCGTGGATTATATAAGCAGTGTGTCTTCCTATTTGCAACGTCAAACGTAACTCCAAAATTAGCAAGGACAACAATTTAAGAACAAAAAGAGTATGTGTTACTGTTAGCTGTATGGCTGCAATTAACGTTGCCTTCAATTAGGGTAGGGTTAGGGGTGCATGTTTTTTTAACATGTTTTTTTTCTTCTTTACAGCCAATTGCAAAATGAAAGCATACTTACTGAAGAGTACATTACAGATGTACTACTGAAACATACATCAATTGCAAAATTACATGCGTCAAAGCTATCGATTTATCTCTGGACTAATCCACACACAAAAAAAAAAAATCTCTGGACTAATCGGTAACCACGGTTAAGGTACCACCTCCATGTCACCATGCCATATGAGGAAGCAGCCTGTTGCAAGACAAAATAGAGGCACAAGCGCCGTGCTCGACAATAATAGCCTGCCGTCAGCGTCCACACCCAAGGTTATAGTTACCACAACGCAGCATATTACAAGACCGATAAGTATAACAGCCCAAAATACCTGCCAAAGAGGGTCATGTTATTTTGTATGGCTACGGAAAAGCATGGAGGCAAAAGGGGAAAAAAAAAGAATAGCAAGAATGCTTACCGCCGCGGCCATGCTCACTCGTATAGGTTCCTCCTCCGGTCGCTGCGTGACGGGCGCATCAGCCGTGATCAGAACCAGCTGAGGGCGGAGAATGACCACCATGCCCTGCTCCATCATGTCCGCCGCCGTATCAGCATCGGACGCCCCGGCGACGGTGGCACACGCCGTCATGTGTACTTTC
Source organism: Eragrostis nindensis (assembly GCA_012490785.1). Classification (NCBI taxonomy): domain Eukaryota; kingdom Viridiplantae; phylum Streptophyta; class Magnoliopsida; order Poales; family Poaceae; genus Eragrostis; species Eragrostis nindensis. Next base: position 115,046 of record JAAXCT010001563.1, read on the forward strand.
AGAAAAAAAAAAATGTCTACTTTCACAGTGCTGTGGTCAATGACCTCCGGCCGGCAAGGTCTGCGTCGATCGTGCCGATCGATACGGTAAAGAAGAGGCGGGCGGGTCGTGGTTTTATATATATCTTGCAGACGCGTGTCAAAATTGTCCTCGTTTCGGAAACGGGCCAGGACGAGAACGTATTCCGTTTCGGAAACGGACACTGACGCCAGCCCGAAAGAGACGAGCACCGTTTCGGAAAAGAGAATTCGTGAGCCGCCCGGACGTTTCCGTTCCCTGCCTGAGATCGAACATATCTCCGTGGTCGGTAACTCAATTCGGATAGTTTAATTCATTCCGTCGCAAGAGAGCTGCACTATGCTCAGTTGGCACGATGGCGAATGATATTCGATGCAAGGTCGGTGTGTACTGATAAAATTAAGGTGTATTGTATGCGAGATATATACATGTTGCACATTTAACAAATTAAGCTTTTGGTCAGAGTGTCGGAGACACTGATCTGTGGCCACCAATAATCACAATACAACAAAAACAATGTCTTCGATATCAGCGCGATAAAATCTTGAGATAGCAGTTGTTTTCCCACGACGGATGATTTTCCCTTTTTACAGTTGTTTGGGGCTGTGGGAGTATAGGATTTCCCACCACCTTCTCCCGATTACGAACCATATGGCCATGGAAATGTCTCGCCACTGAAATTCACAGCAGAAAGGAATATGGTCGATCATTTGATAAGTTGTAGCAAAAATAAGATCACAATGTGGTTGAGGGTTGTTTGTTACAAACAAACTGTGCACCGAACCAACGAGAAATTCGTGATGAGATTGTTTTCATGTACTGACTTGACTGGCTATGCCTGAACGAAACAGTGATATCATATCTCTACTTGAAGTACTAAAACGTGTCGTCTGTATGAATGAGTTGCCTGATTAAACCTTTTTTGAGGAACTAACTAAACCAGTTGACCACTACATGCCAGAACATGCAGGACACAGGATATTTACCACAAGCTGCAAAACACATAGGCACGAGCTGATAATGAGCAACAATGCTCTCGGTACACTGTTTTAATTAGACACCACATGCATTTTGGTTGTTTCTGACGGAATAGTATTATGTCACCGAGATTCAATGAAGGACCTAGCTAAACGATATCCACATGAAAAATCTCAATACGAAATTATGAAAAGGTCAACTCGTCAGTCATAATGATAACAGAGAGTAGAATGGTAAGCTAATTACCTGTTGAGGACTCCCGGACGAGCACAATACGCATTGCAGCATTGTTCGGTGGCAGCTGCAGGCGGAGAGGAATGAGCTTCCCATTGATAGGGCTGCGTGTGCATACAATTATGTCATCGAGGCCTGTCAACTCCTGCAACTTGTGGGTAAGCTCCTCTAAGCAGCTGCCGTTAAACGTAAATGAGTGTCCCTCTTTGTCATCCTCCACATTGCCCAAGTCATCTGCAATCTGGTAATGGATTGCACGACCCTCCACCTTGTGCGGTGGGGCAGAAAAAGAATTGGAGGGCTGAAAATATAAGAAAGTTTTCAATGTCAACGATCTGTTGTGAGGTGAAACATCCTATAGCAGCTTAATTAAATGTAATTACGGGAACATATATATCTAGTCAAGCAAGGAGACGGTTTTGAATTGCATAAAGAAATTCTAAAGATCTGGACAATGCATAATAATGCTTCGCGATGAAATGGCCTAACCAAGTAGACTAGCTTGTTCATGATCGATGACATGAGAAAAGCAAGCCAAGTTATTGAGGACAATGAACTTTTTTTTCCCTCGAACATTGATCAGGTCAATGAACGTAACTGACTCAACAAGCAACATAGGTTCAGATCAGATGCACACAACAAAGGATATTCTCACATTGCAGATTGCAAGCAGCTAGCAGTCTCAAGGAATCATGCCTACAAGCGAAACAAGGCGGTTCAATGATCGATACAAACATGACAAGCATTTCCAAATTACAAGAAAACCGTATAGCAGTTTCAACAGAATGGCAGCATTGTCACAGGTAAACGAGGACAAACAAACTAGAGCAACATTGTAAAACCCACAGCTGGCCACAGTAATTGACGAAGTGCATGCATTCGGTTCGCCGATCCCAAAATAAGCATTACTAAATGCCTGATTAGCTAGAGCAATTCGATATAAACGATGCCGAAGTCAATGTCTTTGTCCAGCAGAAGACATCGCGCGCGCGCGGCCAATCCTAGGTACTACACCGCTTGAGAATGAGATCGATTGAATCAACGCAGGAATTAATGGAGAGCAATCTGTCCTCTAACCTCGAGCTTGGAGAGCGCGGGCGCCTCTTGCTCCGGCGGCGGCGTCGCGGCGCACGACTTGGACGGCCTGGAGAGTTCCGGCGGGGGCGCGGCGGGTGTGAGCACCTGCACGATCTCGACTTCCCAGAGCACGTCCTTCGTGGCGACGCGGGGCGTCGCGTCGTGGGTGACGGAGTTCCGCCACGGCGGGAGGCCCCCGTTGGCGCGGAGGAAGTTGCCGTACCGGGTCCTGAGGCGCGCCTGGGATGAGGCGCCGTCGACCCGCACGGCCTCCCATTCCACTGACGAGTCCGGCCGCGCCGGCGCCGTCTGCAGCACCTTGTGGCCCACAGTCATTCCCAGCAGGAACCGCGCGTTGGGCGAGGCGCCGTCCCGGTCCTGCGTCACGTGCTCCTCGTCCTCGTCCGCGTACAGGAACTTGCCGTGGTGGCTCTTCAGACGCACCGCCTTCGCACGCGCAAACAGCTCCATCGCTTGCTCTCCTTGGTGTGGGTGTGGCGTGGGTGGGTGGCCGCCGATGACGAGGAGGCGCTGGTGCATTCTGAAATCCAATTACACGAGCCGTTAAATAGTAAGCCCACCCCAGGGGCCCGCCTGTCAGGCGTGCCTGTTACTCAAACCAGACGGCGCGTTCTCCGTCCCCAGTCGCCCGAATCCTCATTTCGTCGAGCACCTCGCGTGCGCGGAGGCGGGAGGGAGGCCATGGCGAAGCCAGAGTTCTCCCCGTTCGTGCTCGTGCTGCGCGAGAACGGGGAGAGAGTGGGGAGTGGATATACCATGGAGCTCGCGCCCATGCCTGGCGGCGGCGCGTCCCCTCGACTCACGGTGGCAGCAGTCCATCGAGGGCAGCGCCGACGGGTACGCCCCCTCGAGCTCACGGCTCCAGCTCAGGGAGGGAAGCGGCAACGTGTACTTCACAGTTGGGTTCTTTGACGTGGATGATGTGACATTGCTCACGGCTCTCGTACGTGGATAATGATATTGTTGACAGTTGGTTCTTATATGTGGATATGATACTGTTTTACCTCATCTTGTTCATGTTGTACTGGTGACTAGATACTTCAGACTGGCCCCTCTTTTTTTTTTGTTTAATATAGAATACTTTGTTGTGCCATATTTGTCTATATTTTCAGTTTTTATGATGGAGGATGTGGTCTACTCAGCCTGGTAGTATTCACCTTAGGCTGGAAAATTTTCTCTGATGATTCTTGGAGAAGGCCACTTCTGCTCTCTTTTTTCACTCAAACTTTAATACATTTAACCTTTTCTTAGAAAAAGTATAAGACCACAAAATTCACGGTCATCACTCAAAATCACCTTCATTTTGATCTTACACGTAGTCAGCTAAGATAAGTCTGAGAAAATATAAGGACCAAACTGAGGTGCCCACCGGATGGAATAATTTCAGCCAATCCAAATGTTACGAAATATAATTGTGCTCCACAAACAAATCATCTCCACTACATGTCACCACCTCTCTCCCTTGCTCTGCCAACAACAAAAATAACAAACACAAGTTTAGTACTGCTTTTGTTGCACATATCAGTAGCTGAAGTAAATCACGAGGTTTTTCGTGTTCTTTATCTGAATTCCGAAATTTCTTTTACACCCAGCGAGCTTTATTTTAGTGACTGTGGCAATGTCAAGAAGAGTTATATATTTTTTTGTCTTCGAAAAAAGATAAAGTTATTTTTATCCTAATATATACTTTCATGACCACGTAACACCAAGTTAATCAAACAACACGCCCAGCAGGGCATGATTTTCGATATATGCTGGGGTTAGTTTTGCATAATGATTATGTTTGCACAAAAAAGGAAAGAGTTATTATTTTTTATCGTTAACAAAAAAAAATGTTTGCACGTGTATCATATTCTTTCAGAAACACATTACGTGACATGTTCGATTTCAGTTTTTTTAGGGGGGAATGTTTGGTTTCAATTACCACCTCAAGAATTTTCTTTTAATGAGGTGACGTACGACATGAGGTATATTTCAAATTTGAGCTGAACGATGCACCGTCATGACATGAATACAAATCTGGAGAGAGTAATCATACAGTCAGAATTCATCTATCCTTCCGAAATAGTACCTCTCGTACATATACCTGATCTGCGGTTTCTGTTGTGATTGTAACGTGGGTCTCCGAAGTAATCCAGTGTGAGCGCCCATATGAAGCCCCCGATCATGGGAAGCATGACCAGCGAAGCCAGCAATGGCCCCCGCTTTCGACCAGCTCGCACAGCTCGAGATCAGCGACACGATGAACGCCGCCGCGATCAGCGTCGCGACGGCGACGAAAGACTGCACGCGACACGGTAAGACAACGGTTTTTTTCCCCCCGAAGGTAATAAGACAACGGTAATTGTACTATGAAAAATCACCCAGAGTAAACGCTGCTGTATTTACCCTGATGGTGATCTTTCAAGCGAGGCTGCAGGGATGGCCGCCTCGTGTGCTGGCCTCACGACGCCCGGTGCTGATGGTGATCGCCGGACGCCAGCCTTCTTCTAGCAGGGCGACGAGGAGATGGTACTCCTCCGCTGCCGTCGCCTTGTCGCCGCCGGCCGTCGCGGACGCAGCTGCCTTGAAGGAGTTCAACGCCGCCGCCGCGAACATCTTCTGCACGTAAACGTGCGCACGCAGCGACGCCTTCTTGACGGAACGGAACGACGGCAGGTTAATTATGGGATTCGGTTCTCGACTAACATACGAGTTCTTGTTCGAGACGTGTCCGGTGTCAACTGTGTCAGAATCAGCGCTAAGGTCATCGCCAAAAAAAATAGGGGGGAAAAATAGTCAGTGTAATTGTGTAAAGGATGCGCCGGGTCCACCAGACAGTCGTGCCAGTCGTGTGGCAACGCAACGTCTCTCGCCGCGTCGCTGAAATGCCTGGCCCGCTGCTGCCTGTGCGCCGCTTGACACGTGGAGCTCCAGCTGCGAGCCGTGCCCCACCGCGCAGTGACCAAACGCAAGGCTTCCTCTCCAAGCCCCAACCCCTCGTCTCGGGTCGGAGCCGCACGATCCGGACCCCTGTCCGACTCGGCGCCGCGCACCGGTCGGCTCGAGCGCGAGGCGACCGAAATGGCGGCACTGGCTCCGGGCGCGGCGGGGGCGGCGGGAGGCGGCGGGGACTGGACCGTGCTCGTCCCCACCGCCATGGCGGCCGAGTGGACGGCGCTGACGCTTCCCGGCGGCCGCGCGCGGGCCCCAGCGGCGGCGGGGGCAACCGCGGCGCGGGGGGGCGGGTCCGGCGGCGGAGTACCCGAGGTCGCGGTCGAGATGGCGGCACTGCTGGCCGTATCGGGCGCTCCTGGTCTCGGCGTCGGGGAGGACAACGGCGTGATGGCGTACGGCGGCGCGGGCGGTTCCGTCACCGGGCACGGCGCGGGTGGAGGCCTGACTGATGGCGGTGTGGGTGGACGGGTGGTTGACACTGGACGACCGTACTTCGTCCCGGTGGTGGTTCGTCCCCAGCATCAGGGCCAAAGAGGAGGTAACTGGCTAACTGCCCTGCTCCTCACCTCCTCTACGCACCTTCATGCTTCTGTTGCTACTTATCCGATGGCCCCGTTTAGTTCCTGTCTAAATCGTGCTAGTACAATCGTAGTAGAAGATGCATAATCGCACTCAATTAAGCATGTGACTGCCGGTGAGGTTAACACACTGTTGATCTGCCAGAGAAGCTCTGCTGCGGCTCATTGTTTGCGTAAGAGATGAATGTGGATTAGCGTCAGACATTTATTGCACTGCTGAAATGCTACCGAAATTAATCGTTCCCCTCGCATTGCAGCTCATACGCAAACATTTATTTAGAGAAATGGAAAGTGCTCATTGTTTATTGCACTTTCCATCAGTGGAATTAGAGAAATGGAAAGTGTTCATTTAACATGCATTGTAATTTTCTTTTTTTGCTCAACTAATGAAAGTCTGAACTTATGAGCTGCAATGCGAGGGGAACAAAGTGTTTAAGTAGTGGTAATTATCTGGACAGGGTAGTATCTAATGACAGCTGACTAGCTTAGGCCAAAGCCGCCGCTTCTGGTGATCTAGGCCTGCTGCCAGCATCTTTGTTTTTTTTTTGTGCTTATGCAACCCCCATGGTGTAGTTAAAACTAAAATAGAAGCCAGTGTGGTGTAGTTAAAACTAAATAGAAACCAGTGTCATCTTTAGAGCAGTTAAGATTTCAATGAAGCTATTGATTACGTTTGGTGAGGTCCTGATGATGAATCAACTTCCAGCATGTCAGCAGAACATGTACCTCCTCAGGTTTTTAATCGATGATGTGAGCACAGTATTTATAATCCACGTTTGAGCTAAAATGTTTTCGTAATGACATCATTTAAAAACTGGAGGGAATGTGCATTTACACTAGACCTTTCCCAGTGACTTTCTAAATTTCTTTAACATGTAGCAAAGCTCAAGAAACTGTACCTGCATGTTAACATTCACTTCCAGAATAAAAACATCTTCAATCGAAGCTTTCACATCCCAGCTTAGGATGCTGAAATCACTAGTGATTAATTCATATGCACCTCGCCATCGAGCTCATTTTTGTTGCATCTAGGTGACTCCTCCGTTTGCAGGAGTTTCTTTTTCATGCACATGACTAAGAAGAGCTTTTAAACTGCGTACTAAACATGCATTTGATATTTATGAGTTTTGTGTGTACCAAGTTTATTTCAGTATGTACACAACAACATTAGAACCGAATCAGTATGTAAAGTATGTTCCCTTGTTTGCATCACCCATTCATTATGATAGGTGGATGGTAGCTAAAGAAGGTACTTAATGTGGCAATCTGCATACCAACTTTTGTCAGTTTGCTCTCGTCTTTTTTCATAAAAATTGAAGCAACAAGCAGTTAAGCAAATTTCTTTAGTAGGACACGAGGATAACTGCAGCTAGAGTCATCTATGGTATACTCCTGTTTGGCCCACTTGCGTATGTGACTCCTATCAACAATTCTCTTCAAGCAAGGAATATCGACAACTCTATTGTATGGCAAACCTTTGGGTGCTTTTGGGTGCTTTTGAGTATTGGATTTCATTTGAGCTTGCATAGAGGGTTGAGTCGTGCACAACGTGCGTACATCCAGCACGTGGCTCACTTTAGCATGCTGCTAGTTTGCTCCTTTGTGGTGTATTATCTGTATCTTCTTATGCCCACACATTCAACAACTTCCTTGGTTTGGCTTATCGAAGCGGAGGCATTACTTGTTGTGGGACATCTTGGTGCCTGGATTTGGGGTGAGTGTTCCCCAAATACCTCAGTAAACTTTTTTTTTTTCTCTTTTGATGCTAAGCTATATTTGTTAATTTGCAGATTGTTTTGGGTATAACAGTCACGCCGCCTGAAGCTTCTACAGGATACAACAGGGGCACGCAGTCTCTCAAGAAAGGTAACTTGCATGTTGCTGAGCTTACTTATACTAATACAATATATATTACATTCTTCGGTTTCCACATGGATGCGGTGATGTGAGTCCCTCCTATATTTTTTATTGTTGGTTTTCGTCTTTCTGCAGGCCTGCCTATATGGTCAAGACATGGCTGGGACGGAGTGAAGCAAGGTTTGCAAGGAGTGACACGATGCTGTGCAAAAGTGAGAGACGGGTGGCCAAGGGTGTGGGCAAAGATACGGCAAGTATGCTCGAAGAGAAGAAGAAAAGGTCCGCTGTATGAGAAATCAGGGTGTATGAATAAGAGTGCTTTGGAGACGTAACAAGGGTGTGGGCAAAGATACGCAAGTATGTTCAAGGTGGAGAAAGAAAAGATCCGCTGTATGAGAAACTCAGGGTGTACAACAGACTAGAGAACTCTGGAGACGAAACATTTGCACAAAGATTGTGGAGGGCTTTCGTAATATTTGCATAATGGCCATTTGTTGGGACTTTGTGTTTCATGGAATTGAGGTAGATATGACGTGTTAGGATGTCTGGTATTCATACAGAAATTCTTGGTGCTTAGTGGATTCTTTGAGCATTTGTGGTCTGTTTATTTTCTTTTACATTCATGAGACTTGAATGGTTGAGAAAGGCAAATTGCAAAGTGACGGTACTGACATGATATTCGAGGCCATGTTCTACGATGTATTGACTACACTAATGAAACTTTGTAATGCAAATACAGTATTGCGATTCACAAATTGCGAAATTAGGCTTGCAAATTTATTGAAGAAATAAGGTCTTGTCCAAAGTGACACGCTAACACAAAAAGTGGTCTCTCAATATTAGAGCAAAAGCAACGGCACCAACAACAGCAGCAAGTGAGTAAGCCACCAAGCATAATCTCGTCACGAGTTCCATGTCCAGAGAGATAGTTGCCACAATGCTAGTAACTGAGATAAGGGCTGATGAAACCATCAAAAGTACCTGCAAATTAGAAGTGGCAGACAAGTTATTACTACTACTTATTAGTAAGAAGTTCTGTGCGACCTCAAGAATTTAAAGAACCAGAGAAAGAAGATACTGCTAGTACTGTATAGTTTGTCATCCAAAAGGAGGAACGCTTACCAGTGTTACCGCTAGGAACACTCTCCCCGCGCGAGGAAGGCCCGAAGACGACGAGCGTTTCTTGGGCCGTCTCTGCTGCTCGACGAGCATCAGCGGCCGTGGCCGGAGGGCGACCCACCCCTGCTCCATCATGTCCGCCGCCGTATCATGAACCGACGACGCGCCGCCGCGACCGTCGTCGAGGATGGTCATGTACGTCTCCATGCGAGCGAGCGCGACGCTAGACACGATGCCGCCGAAGACGATGTCGTCGAGTTTATAAAGTTTACTTAAACGCAAGGTGAGCGTGTCGTATGGTTGGGTTCGGCAACGTGAAGGCGGCAGGTCGTGGAACGATTATCAAATATGTAGCTGGGCACAACACAACTCACGACGCGACCAAGTAATTCCCTATTCGTTTCGGAACGGGCCTACTGCTCGTCTCAGAAACGGGATAGGACGACCAAAGGAATAACAAATTGCCCCCGTCGGCCGGGTCACTCGTCGTTTCGGATCCAGTCTGACAGTCGTTTTTCAGAAGTGCCGAAGAGCATGACGATATTGATTATTGAAGAATGTATGAAATATTCAAACAAGATATTGAAGGCAAAGTCTACAACGTGTGTTGTAATACTTCTGAATTAAGAGTGTATCATCAGGGCATCATATGGATTTCAAATAAATATACTTTGCACATGATACACTCTTAATTCAGAAAATAAATATACTTTGCAGAAGTCTACAACGACTTGATTTGACAACTAAGGAGCAATTTTTCCAAATCTACACTAACCGATGGCCACCTACACCATATCACCAAAGTTTACAATGCAACATCCCAAAACAACAAAAACAAGATTAACCAGTGCTACAAGCACGAATGCCGTCTTAATGTCATGGTCCACACCCATGGATGTAGCTGCCGCAACGCTGCAAATTGAGATGGCGACCAGCAAAACTAGCAAAAGCACCTGCAAAAGTGGATGGGGAACAAGATGGTCAATAATACTCCTTCCACGCGCAATCTGTCAGTGGAATAATCTAGTCTCGGCGAAACCTTGCTGAAAGAAGAAGCACAAGGACGCTTACTGCTGCCAACATGCTCCTGCGAGACGGCCAAGAAGAGCGTTTCTTTAGCCGTCGCCGCTCGACGGCCGGAGAACTCGTCGACAACCGAGGGCGGCAGCCAATCCACCCTTCCTCCATCATGTCCTCCGCCGTAGCATCGTCGCCGCTGCCGCCGACGTGGTGGCGGACCAGCCCGGTTGAGGCTGCCCCGCTCCTCTCCCGAGCGTGATGATGCAGGGGAGCTGCTGCCATCGCCGTCGTCGAGTTCCCGGCCACGCAGACGCCTACCTTGTCATACACTCATACTATACGTACGTTTGGTGGACGCGTCGGCAGTGTCGATAGCGTGGCGAGTCCGAGCGGGTCGTGGCCGGCGTGACACGTGTATGTATGTAGCAGGCGCGTGACGGCACACGGTACAACTACGCAGGACTGCGTGTTGGAGACGGCCGGGCAGAGCGTGAGAGACCAACGGAACAAATCATAGCATCGGACCATCCTTGTATCAGCACAGCAAGGCCCAAAATGAGCTAGCGATTTTCCATACTTGAGCCCGTCTCCTCCACGTATCTAGCTCACAACCGATCGAGGGACGGGCAGGGAGAGTTTCTTGAGCTTCTTTGTTCAGAGTTTGCAGCAAGAAACTCGGTTCCCCTAAAAAAAAAGGAAAAAACTCGGTGTCAGTCGTTCTAGGAGAGTGCAGATCGAGTGATGTAAGACAAGAAACCTTGAAGTCCATTAATATTGAAGCAAATTGCATCCCCTGTTACAATAACATCCCGATCAACGCCAACTCCATTGATGGAAGACAAGAAACCTTGTAAGAGCCGTAAATTCCACCATCTAGGATCACCATTCCAGACGGATATGCCACGGACGAAAACTCCGATCTGAAGGAACACGGCCATTTCACCATCTACCACCGTCATCCTCATCTCCAACGGGGGAAACTGAAACCCAACCCTTTCGCAAAAGAGGGGTAGACTGATATTCCACATGCAAGTACGAAGAACTCGCCGCCGTCGAGCCCGTAGCCGAACCCATCGTCGCCTCCTTCACCATATTCGCAATGGGAAAACACAAATCCGAGCAACATCCAAATGATAGTCGCCGGAAACTAAACTCTCACTAGCCCACAGCCATGGCCATAAAGAACCATGACGAGACAAAAGAGGGGGTCGAAGTACCTTATTCTTCATCGATAATGGCGCATTCGACTCGCCACCACCGTCGAAACGCATCTTCCTCCAGTGATTCCTAGTTGAATGGACACGTACCAATCGATCGATGAACTCAAGCTGTAGAACATGAGCTCTTAACTCATGACAGAACTGGGCGTCGATGGAAAGAAAAGGAAGATGACGAGATGCACAAAGATGTTGTAGAGACAATTGTTGCTTATAGCTACAGAAATTAATGCATCTGCCGTATCTTAGATGGTTAGGTTTTTTGTGGTGGAACCAAACCATTCGGGTTCAAATCATCGATTTGGCATGTGTTTTGCATTTATGACTATTTATTCTTTTATTAGGAGACGACATTCCTTGGACAACCGCTTGTAGTGACTTGGTCAATCTCAAGATCAGTCCACCCAATCTCTCATTAGCATTCATAAGGTGAATGGACAACCTCTTGTAGGGTGAAGCCTTACTCATACTTTGCACTATGCAGAGGGCGAAGAAAACTAGCTGTGTTTCTAAGCATCACTCCTCCGACACAACTATTATTATTCTTCCAGGTCGGCCTGATCACCCTTACGATGAGCTCAACAATTAATAGAGGAGGAGAAAACTCACATTGCATAATCAAACTAAATTAACCAGCTTTACCCACTATCAAGGTGCAAAAATTGTTCAACTTATTTAGTTACACTAGGATGTGAACCAAACGAATGAAAATAAATTAATGAATTATTTGAGTTGAGATAAAAAAGAATATATATTTATATTGCTATTGGAAATATTCTTACAAAAGTAGAAAGTATTACAGCAAAACTTCCAACGAGACTCTAAACCCCGAGACAAAGATTTGGACTCTAACTCAACAAAACTTTTTACTCTAATAAGCAGCACAAGTAGAAGCTCTCCTTTTTTTCGATTTTTCCCACACTCATCTCCAGAAAGAAGAGAGAGAGAGGGGGGAGGGGCAAAGTTCAGCATACAAGATACCAGTAGCAAAAGACTGCGAAAACTGAACTCCTTTCTACCACCCCTGAGTTATCTAATTCAAATTAGTTAGTTATGGGTGGTCATAGAACGTTATTACTCAACATAAATCATGTGTACAACTTTGGCGAATAGTAGACATGTCATTTACCGAAAGTTAGAGGTTTATTTGTTTGTTGATGGTGACAATATCACAAAATACAACCCTACAAATTCACATTTGTAAAGTACTCCCTCTGTTTTTTGAATATATGACAGAATTGATTTTTTTTCTGAACTTTAACCATAAATATAAATATATATCATTAGATCTATCACCAAAGGCACTTCAAATTTAAATTATATATTTATCTATTTGCACAAATATTTATAGAAAAGTTGACTAGTCTAATGAAGAAATTCAACTTTTTCATGGCCAAGGCTTGCATATGTGTAAAGGCAAACTAAACGTAACTTCCTTGTGGATTAGTGTCAAACTGTCATGCCACCACATATGGTATGCTTCTAGGGATGAATTAGAAAATTTTGAATTTGACTATGATGTCATGTCATCATTGCTTATCTAGCATTTAAAAAGTAGAAAAATCCAAAATCGGTCTTATCTTCCATTCCAAACTTTCCACGTGTAAACTTATAACTTACATATTAAGCAAAAGGAATCTAGAGATAACCAGAAAAGAGAAATCAACTGGATGCCATCTCAACATCGGCTTATCTGACCTCTAAATATTAGCAAAATCCAAAATCAATCTTATCTTCATTTCCAACTTTCCATGTGTAAAGGTAACCTAATTGTACTTATAACTCACGAATTACGAAAAAGGGATTATAACGGCCATCTTTTTTAGTATCCAGATTGTTCTTGCTAACACATACCATATACTTCCAAAGAAAATGAGTCACTTTGTATTTTAAATGACTAGATGCCATGTCACATGTAGCTTATCTGATCTTCAATAGTTTTTTTGAGCCAAAGTGTTGCTTGAGCTACAAGATCCATTGAGTGTATAAATAGGGCCCAAGTTCACTTAGTCCACCACCAATCTCATCTGATTCATTGAGAAATTGAGAAGTAAACACACTAGCAAAACTTAGCAACAATGGCAGCCAAGATACTTGCTATATTTTCTCTCCTTGCCTTTTTGGTGAGTGCGACTAATGCTTTTTTCTCTCCTCAATACTACCCATCATGCGCACCTTTGGCAATCAACAATCCTTGTGGGCAGTATAACCCACTGCAACAAGCATTCACAAGCATATTGCCATCTTCGGCCATGATTATTCAACAAGTGCAGCAACACCAGATATTACAACAAGCGCAGCAACAACAGGTTCTACAACAAGCACAACAACAACAAATTATACAGCAGGTGCAGCAGCAACAGACTCTACAACAGGTGCAACAACAACAGATTCTCCAACAGGTGCAACAACAACAGACTCTGCAACAGGTGCAGCAACACCAGATCCTGCAACGAGCACAACAACAGCAGCTTCTGCAGCAAGCGCAACAACAACAGATCCTACAACAAGTACAACAACAACAACAACTGCAACAGGTGCAACAAAACCAAGTCTGGCAGCAGGTGCAACAACTGTCGAACATATTCAACACACAGGCTTTGGTGAACCCTGTTGCCTACTCTGTCTATGGGCAACGACTTTTCCCTAGCGGTGCTTGCTTTTAGATATAATTTGTTGAGTTGTACTCCAATAATAATGGTCGCATGTTACCATTTGTGACTCACTTGGGAATAAAAAATAGTAAGATTGTGCAGGCACTGGTTTGATTAAGTAATAGGCACGAGAATATATATCTCAACAGCGCGAGAATATATACATTAGTTACCTGCCACTCCTTCTGTCAGCTTCGAACCGAGCTCAAAGGAGCAGCAATGGCACGCAAGTGCAACTGGGTTGTTTTTTTCCTTTTTGCACTTTTGCCTCGACAAGGAATTGAAGGAGGCTCCTGTGGGTGGGGTTGGGATGTTGCTTATACTAAATTACCAGACAGGCACCATTCCTTACACATGTTATACAGGTCAGAAGAATCACAAAGAGTATAAATGTTATTGTGGGCATTTACCATTACTAGTACCAATGCACGTGCGCCACGCACGTGATTTAAAAATAGCATCACCTAGCAAGATATTTACAACATAATTGAAATTCTAATTTTATACATGAGTTAAGTTGAAATTCCAACTTTATACATGGACGTTATGGAAGGTGCACATGCATAAATTATAGCCACACATCATTTGTGCACCAAACACATTGGACTCGATGGGGATAGCAAGACGATGAGAAGCTAGATTGGGAAGACTCCAGATGTTGCCACACATTATATTGTCATGATCAAATGCACAAATCAAAACACATATCTCAGCATACAAAATCAAGCTCCTGATATTATTTACAATTTATCAAGGATGATCTTAGCGTAAAACCTAAGGAAACATAATTTCATTGGAATCAAATATGGCCAAAGTTTTTCAGAACATTGTAAAGTAATAGCTTATACCTCAATCTGAACCTAGAGATAAAATATGACGACAAATATGCTACCTTGCAAGCATACATGATCTTGCCAGCATTTGAAGAAAAAAAACATGTCACATTCTATGCAGATGCACGAATCATCACATTGTTTTACGGTCAGCAACAGACAAGAACAAAGTGCTTCTACTAACTTTTCCGATGAAGATTCCAGATGATAAGCATATATACGAGTGGCTTATAGATATTCTACATTGACAAGAATTATATTATACTACATTCCGCATAAGAAGAGAAATTCCAGGTCTCGTACATTCATGCCCGCTAGAAAACCACTCGAGGCAAGTGGCCCAGTCAGCTATAATCACCCGTGGCCCATTAGCAAATCATCCTATCACCGGTGCATCAAATTGCTGCAAGACAATACCACACATATCACATCTGCCTCAAATTAATCAAGTATTAATTTATCTGCTTTGATTGCAGAAGCAAATAACGCGTTATTGAAATCATTCAACAAGCAAACAAATTTATTGATTAATTACATGATGCAGACCACTGTAGGATAAACAAAAGATTTCACATCACTGGTAATAATAATCAGATTTACTTGTGAAATTTGCCTCTAAAGACTATTGTGCTAGGCTTCAGCACACCCAAAACTTGCTTGGATATCTCAATTTATTTTTCATATTCATATAAAAAGAAAGTATGTCCACGAAACATCGTTTATATAAGAAAGCAGCAAACACTATGGTCCGTCAGCCTCACGGCGTCTTCTTCATCCCCACCACAATATTTCTCATTTACCAGCATAAGATAGACGTTGCAAGTTGCGACTGATTAAGAGAGAACATCAGAAACCAGAGATGAAATGCAGTG
Organism: Eragrostis nindensis; assembly: GCA_012490785.1. Classification (NCBI taxonomy): domain Eukaryota; kingdom Viridiplantae; phylum Streptophyta; class Magnoliopsida; order Poales; family Poaceae; genus Eragrostis; species Eragrostis nindensis. The sequence continues at coordinate 130,461 of JAAXCT010001563.1, forward strand.
GGCCTATAGTTTTTTCAACAAGCAAAATAATCAAAGAATTATCATAGGCTGGATGAGTTCCCGACAAAACAATGATCATAGGCTATTAATGTTTAGATATATTTTTCAATTGATCATGAATGCAGCGAGCAATCCAAGTTGGAGCATATCTGTACAAGGCCTGATTGTGAACTGATAGACATATATGGATACCGAAGGCGCCCCTGCTTCAGAGCTTTTGTTGGAGACAGCACTCTGAGGTTTCGGGTATGCCATACTTATAAGATCAAAAGATAAGTATTCATAAAAATTATTTAGGGTTAGTAACTCTACAAAATGAGGTGTATTGTGTTCAAAGCAGCATCGAAGACAATGCATTAGAAGCGATACATGAATCTGGATAATAATTACAATGAAGAATGAAAAGATCAGAGAACAACTAACGTGTCTGCAGCTCCAGAAGTAACAATGGAAACATTACATTTCAATTGAAGCTGCCTACCAATTCTAGCAAGTTCGTTTTGACTGCAAAAGCGGAATTGGAAGCTTGAATCTTCTCAATCAGTTACGAGCTTCTTTTTTTTTAAAGAAAAAGAGAAAGGATATTGTAGAAGCATCAGCCTGCATCAAAAACCATGTCCAGGCACTCTCTTTAAAATGTACACATCTGAGAGGTGAATATCATTATTGCTACCATATTATACACTTTGGTCATATGACACAGTTCTATTGTAATTTTTCATGACAAACAGGAATGAGTGAACAGGTGACATGTCAGCCAGATCATTACGCAAGCTAAAATACATATGAGCCTAATTATACAGAAAATAATAATTTTCTGGTCCTGTTAAGAGTTCTGTTTACATTTAACTGAAGCAACTATCGGTCACTCCCGACAAATAGTATTATATGCAGGATGATGTAGGTTTAAATAAATCTGACACCACGTCTGAGAATGGACAGCATAGCTTAACCAAGCAGTTGCCGTAACTCGATGGTACAAACTGGGACATTTGGTAGTACTTATTTGCTTGGTCTAGAACTCTATATGAACAATGTGAACTATTTAACCGAAAAATACAACAAATATGTTCATGTAAATGGAGAGATGCACACACACCTTTCAGGCCAGGAGTAACATCCTCCAATCTACTTTCGTAATTGACAACGCAGACTTGAAAAAGAACATCATATCTGAACTAACAAAATTTATTCAGCACTTATCAACCGTTTACTTTTGTTTACCTGAACTTGATTCAGTAATAAATTATTCATCAGAGGAAGTTAGAGGTTGATTTGTTTGTTGATGGTGACAATATCACAAATTTACAACCCTACAATTTCACATTTGTAAAGTACTCCCTCTGTTTTTTGAATATATGACAGAATTGATTTTTTTCTCTGAACTTTAACCATAAATATAAATATATATCATTAGATCTATCACCAAGGCACTTCAAGTTTAATTATATATTTATATATTTGCACAAATATTTATAGAAAACCTAATGAAGAAATTCAACTTTTTCATGGCCAAGGCTTACATATGTGTAAAGGCAAACTAAACATAACTTCCTTGTGGATTTAGTGTCAAACTATCATGCCACCACATATGGTATGCTTCTAGGGATGAATTAGAAAAGTTTGAATTTGACTATGTCATGTCATCATTGCTTTATCTAGCCTTAAAAATCCAAAAGCGGTCTTATCTTCCTTTCCAAACTTTCCACGTGTAAATTTATAACTTACATATTAAGCAAAAAGGAATCTAGAGATAACCAGAAAAGAGAAATTGACTGGATGCCATCTCAACATCGGCTTATCTGACCTCTAAATATTAGCAAAATCCAAAATCAATCTTATCTTCATTTCCAACTTTCCATGTGTAAAGGTAACCTAATTGTACTTATGACTCACGAATTACGAAAAAAGGGATTATAACGGCCATCTTTTTTAGTATCCAGATTGTTCTTGCTAACACATACCATATACTTCCAAAGAAAATGAGTCACCTTGTATTTTAAATGACTAGATGCCATGTCACATGTAGCTTATCTGATCTTCAATAGTTTTTTTTAGCCAAAGTGTTGCTTGAGCTACAAGATCCATTGAGTGTATAAATAGGGCCCAAGTTCACCATTAGTCCACCACCAATCTCAACTGATTCATTGAGAAATTGAGAAGTAAACACACTAGCAAAACTTAGCAACAATGGCAGCCAAGATACTTGCTATATTTTCTCTCCTTGCCTTTTTGGTGAGTGCGACTAATGCTTTTTTCTCTCCTCAATACTACCCATCATGCGCACCTTTGGCAATCAACAATCCTTGTGGGCAGTATAACCCACTGCAACAAGCATTCACAAGCATATTGCCATCTTCGGCCATGATTATTCAACAAGTGCAGCAACACCAGATATTACAACAAGCGCAGCAACAACAGGTTCTACAACAAGCACAACAACAACAAATTATACAGCAGGTGCAGCAGCAACAGACTCTACAACAGGTGCAACAACAACAGATTCTCCAACAGGTGCAACAACAACAGACTCTGCAACAGGTGCAGCAACACCAGATCCTGCAACAAGCACAACAACAACAGCTTCTGCAGCAAGCGCAACAACAACAGATCCTACAACAAGTACAACAACAACAACAACTGCAACAGGTGCAACAAAACCAAGTCTGGCAGCAGGTGCAACAACTGTCGAACATATTCAACACACAGGCTTTGGTGAACCCTGTTGCCTACTCTGTCTATGGGCAACGACTTTTCCCTAGTGGTGCTTGCTTTTAGATATAATTTGTTGAGTTGTACTCCAATAATAATGGTCGCATGTTACCATTTGTGACTCACTTGGGAATAAAAAATAGTATCAAATAATGTATTGATATCATATTTTTATCATTTTGCATCTATGTTACACAATGTTTTTTTTTGAAAAGGTCTAAATTATGTCTGTAAACATATACATGAAAGGTTAGGTCTCATTTGTCCGCGATCATGAGATTGTGCAGGCACTGGGTTGATTAAGTAATAGGCATGAGAATATATATCTCAACAGCGTGAGAATATATACATTAGTTACCTGCCACTCCTTCTGTCAGCTTGGAACCGAGCTCAAAGGAGCAGCAATGGCACGCAAGTGCAACTAGGTTGTTTTTTCCTTTTTGCACTTTTGACTCGACAAGGAATTGAAGGAGGCTCCTGTGGGTGGGGTTGGTATGTTGCTTACTAAATTACCAGACGGGCACCATTCCTTACACATGTTATACAGGTCAGAAGAATCACAAAGAGTATATATGTTATTGTGGGCATCCATTATAAATGGGCTCTTTCACTCTACAATTTATCTCTCAAGAATAACTGTTGCAGTAGATCTCCATCGTCCATAAATATTATGCCTAACAAATATATGATGACGTCTCCTACCAATTAAAAACATGCAGTTTAATTGAAGGAAATCAAAGCATGCATGCAATCAAGGAAATCAAATCAAAGGGAGAATCTGTAAAGATAGAAATATCCAATATATTGTCTAACGTGCATGTAAAAATATCTCAAATTAAGCATTTCAAACAAAGTTTGTGCCTATTCTTCTACGAAGGAACAAAATTTGTACTCAAAAACAAAAACAAAAATTGCAACATGGAGTCAAAATTACAATGGTTTAAAAATTATAATTGACTAAATTGTTCTTCTGTCACTAAAATAAAGACAAATTATCCAGAAGATAAGGATCATAAATTTCTTCGCTGTTTATTTAAGTTTGAAAATCATCCAAACTCAAAAAACTTTGCAGCATGGATTTTCATGTTTTTGTCAAACTATATCATTATATTTGGACTGCGCGACTGAGCAGGCAAGACATTAAGACAACATCCTATACCTAGATAAATGTGTTACTTTTTATATTGATCATCCAATTGTTGTTTGGAGTTTCTAAAATTAATGCATGTGACAGTTAAACCTCGTTGACACTATTTGATAGACAAGTAATGCGAGGGAATTTTTAGCCATGTAACTGAATTGTTGTTATTGCCATAGTTCTCGTTGCTGTAAATCAAGTAAAGATTTTTTTTTTTTGGGTGGGGGGGGGGGGGGGGGGGGGGGGGGGGGGGGGTTGGGGTTCAAACGGACAAAGTGAGTCATGGTATCTTCTGTTAAGAACTCAGGGTCCAAATTGAAGCTAGGCAAACGTTCGTTGTATAACATTGAGCATGGCTCTGTCAGTGCTCCATTACAAAATAAATGCTCCTGTGTTGACTGCTCATCGGCTAAAGAAGTCAAAAAGCAACCAATTGGGATGCATGCATCGTTCTCATTCAACAGCGGCGTTGTTAACATGTTAAACACAAGAAAAATAACAGTAATGCATAGATGTAATTGTCCTTTTTAAATTTTGTATGTAATAGACAAGTAAATTAAATACGTCGTTGATGCTGCTTATACAACTTCCATTCCATGGACCGAGGAATCTCTCAACTTTCTTCGGGAAGATCCGCCGTGGCAACGTAACCCGTGACCGGGATCCCGACGGACATGACGACGATGACGGCGCAGATGAAAGCCTCGTCCCTGTTCTTGCACTGCATCGCCAGTGGCACGGCGAGGAAGGCCACATCAGCAGGCACGTCATGATGGAGCAGCCCTGCATGCATCAAGGCGAGGAGAATTCAATTCGTCGAGTTCATGCGCGCACAAGAACCGATAATTATGACTAAGAAGCATATCCGATCAAAGCCCGTACCCTGAGCGCTCGCGCCCAGGCGGGGATGTGGCCGCGCGGCTTAGGCGGTTCCGGCAGTGGCGGCGGCGGCGATGGCGTGGCGGCGGCCGGAGGCGGTAGCCAGGCCTGGTCCCGGCCTTCTTCGAGAAAGCGGCACAGGAGATCGTAGTCCGACGGTGTCCCCATGGCCGGTCGGCAAGCAAGACGACGGCGGCGCGCGTGCAGTCCGGACGTGCCTGCTATCCGTTCACAGATATGGAATCATGTTGTACTATGTTGGCAGGCGCAGAGAAAACTAGTTCTTCTCTCACACCGTTCTCAGAAAGTCAGGAGCTCCGAATGCAAACTTTGAGCTCATCAACTCAAGAACGGCCCCACACCCACACATTGGTCAGCTAATTACAACCATTACAATATGTGAGATATAACAAAAATCAGGATCAGTAGGAACAGGACAAGTAAACGGCATGCTTCGTTCTGATCTCATGCCTGTTAATCACATAAAGCATGTGGCAGCAGATGGTGGGTGAAGCTGTTTATGTCTACTTTTGCTCGTCGCTGGAATCAATGGCACGGTGCTGCTCATTCTGCTGATATCAGTAGCGAAGCTCATGGGAGCTCCAACGTTGTCCTTCTCGTAGTGATGATGGGGACTCCCATAGCTCCACTGTCCATGCTTCCTGGCTCTTCTAAGCATCACAAGCCGTTCTGCCACCTCCTTCATGTCAGGCCGCTCTTCAACCTCCTCTTCCAGGCACTCCATGGCAAGCCTGCCAATTTCTTCCAGGACAAGCACATCGTCTTCAGTTACAGCAATGTCCTCGTCAAACATCGCCCTTCCACTGCTCTCCTTCTTGTAAACTCTCTGGAACTCAATGACCAGGCTGCAATGTTCACCATAAATTGTTGGCCTGCGACAGATAAGCTCCAAGAGAACAACTCCAAAGCTGTACACGTCGCTCTTCTGAGTCAAGAGCCCGGTCTGGTTGAACACCGGGTCGATATAGCCCATGCTCCCTACCACCAGCATGGTGAAGTCCTCGCCTCTGCTCAGCAGCTTGGACGTCCCGAAATCTGAGATTTTTGGCATGAAATTTTCATCCAGCAGTATGTTGGCTGACTTCACATCACCATGTCTTATGGTATTGTTTGTGGACATGTGCATGTATTTTAACCCTTCTGCAGATTCAGCTGCAATGTCAAGACGCAGGTCAAGTGAGAGAAACCGTTGGTGCTTGCCATGGAGGACCTCGTAGAGGTTCCCATTAGGAGCAAACTCGTACACCAGCATTGGGACATCGACCTCTAGGCAGCAACCCAAGAGCTTGATGATGTTCTTGTGGATCATCTGAGACTGGACAATCACTTCATTGGTGAAATCCTCCTTTCGAGCTTCGTTGACCTCGATCGATGCCTTCACTGCCACCATTATTCCGTCGTCAAGAATCCCCTTATACACATGACCGGAGCCTCCTTTGCCAAGGACGTGCGCATTGTTCTTTGTGATTCTCCTGAGCTCCTCCTTTGTGAAAATCCTGATGGTATCCACCTTTTCAAGCACTGAACCGCCGTTCCTATTGAAAAGTTCATTCATCCTTCTTTTATGGCGTAGCATAAGTGTGAAGAGTAGAACTAGAGCTAACAAGGAACAGCCCAAAGGAATGCCTGCATATATATAGAACACATCATAAATAATGGGTCAGAGTTATCGTTAACCTTTCAGTTTTATAAAATTGTGAAAATAGTCAATACATGCTTTCACTTGAATACACACAAATCAATCATAATTATTGTAATGGACCCTAAGTGGCACATACAAGACGCATCCGATAAACATATAACAGCGGCTAAAACTTGAGCCTCTCCGTTAACTTTTAAAAAAATAACTTGCTCTGATCAGGACCCATCCACCATCGTAACCTAGATATACTGACTGTAAAAGGAACATGTTGTTTCACCCAACGAAACTATATAGTACTAACTTAATATTCCCAAATATGACACTGCTGACCTTTTTTGTTTTTGACCATTGTCTGTTAAAATAATTTTAATATATCTACTAACCTATGATATTTGAATGAACTTTTCAAGACGATAATATACATAATTTTAAAGTTTTCAATCTGTTCAATATGGAAGTTATTTGATGGTAAAAGTTTAAAAAACTTAAACGGATCATGATCGAAGTGTCATGTATTTAAATACGAAGGGAGTAACTGCCGTAGTGAACAATAATAAGTTAAATTAAGTAACAAAGAACACTTTCAACTTCTAAACGTCGAACAAAAAAAACGTAGAGAGATAGAAAGAGGTTGTATATAAACCTAGGGCAAGCTGTGCTTGGAGAGGGAACTTTGGACTGCATTGTTGTTTCTTCGGATCGCCGCCGTTGGCCGTGTAACCTGAGCGGCACTTGCATTCATACGAGCCTTCGGTGTCCTTGCATACGCCATAGCAAGGATACACTTCGGGGCGTGTGCATTCATCGATGTCTGTTCATATCAGGAATTAGTATGACCGAGGTCAGGTTTTAGTAGATATATTAACCCGTTATAACAAGAAAAAATCTAAATCAACATGAATACAAAACCAGACAACTAGTATATGCCTCCTTGTCTCAGTAACGAGTCTAATGACTAATGAGGGGAGCAAAGAATCTGCAGTCAAAATATATAGGTCGTTGGTGGGGCTTATACTTCCTGTTTGATTAAAAGAACAATGTTGTTTTTCATTGGGCCGTATAGTTGCATTCGAAGGCGCCCATGCATATCATTGTCCAGACTTTAGACCCAAATGGCCATATTGTGTAATACTTATATCCAATTGCCACGATGCAGAGTAGCGATGATTTTTAATTGCATCTTAGTGGTGTTGAATTGAGAAGGAAAAAAGAAAAGGAAGTTACATCCTAGCGCCAAGGTCTCCAGAGTGGTTGGTGGTGGTGAGGGATAGATGATCAGTGCTGGTGTTGGAGATTTTTGACTGGGGGCTGTCCAGGTGGGTGGCAGAAGGACCTAATAACTTTTGACGTTCAGGTTAGTCACAACCTAAAATACCTTAGCTCATAAGTTATCTAGTTAAGTATATTACTGGAGCTAGTCTTGGGCAGAAACTAGTCTCAGGTAGTTCCCACTGATGTTAACTGATCTGGTGGCGACAAATTTTGAGCCGACATCTAGTAGTTCCCACTGACTTCAAATTTTTTTCGCCTCTCATTGAATAAAAGAGAGATTGTGACAGGTTTTTTTTTTTTTGGTAGTAAGATTGTGACATTCGTGCAACTAGTGGTAGGGAGAAGAAAAACATAGAACTAACGATACTGAATGTAAAAGTTTTTTTGATGAAAAAAAGTAGTAAGCATGAGAGTAATTTCGTATTTCAAAAAACAACAAGGGAAGGAGAGAAGAAACATAGAACTTCTTTTTTGCAACTTGGGGCAGGGGAGTATAATATACTCTGTTTTGCAAAGGTTTTTTTTTTTTTTTTTTGCGATTGATGTAAAAGAAGTGGTAGTAGCAGCAGCAGAAGAACATGCATGAAAGTAACTTTACATTTTTAAAAAAAATAAAATAAGGAAGGAAATACTAGCTGCTTACTGGTGCATCCTTCTTGCAAGTAGGGGTTGCCCTCGAATCCTTGCTTGCATCTGCAGAAATAACCCGGCCCATTGACGGCGTCGACGCACTCGCTGTGGTCGCTGACGCATGCGTACCCCGTGCGATTCCCGGCCGTGGCGGCGCACGACGCGGCGCCGCCGTCGCCGTCGCGGATGGCCCAGTCGAGCCACACCGGCATGCTGGTCCGGCGCGCGTCCATGCGCAGGTCGGCCGCCCGGAACTCGTACCCGTCGCGATCGACGAGGAAGGCGACGTCGCAGGGGCTGTACTCCATGGCGTCGTGCGGCCAGTCCTCGAACGCCACCACGTTGTCGGTGAGCCCCGGCGCGATGTCCACGCGGCAGCACCCCACGCTGGCGCACCGCCCGTCGCGGGCGCTGCCGGCGCCGTCGCAGTAGGCGAAGCACCCCATGTAGTAGCGGTGGTCGTACCTCCCGCCGCCGCCGCTGCTGTTGGAGTTCATGGTGTAGGCGCCGGTGTTGCAGCCGAGCACGACGAACACGTTGCGGGCGTCGGAGATGCGGTACACGCCGTGCGTGTTCACGTCGACGTGCCCGTCGAAGCCGCCCACGGCGTCGCCGGAGGAGTTGTAGCAACGGTACGCCACCGGGAGGTTCACCTTCGCCGCCGGCGACGGCGCCACCGCCAGGCTCGTCACCGGGATCGTGTGCGTCGCGGACGGCAGCACCGCCGTGGTGCCGTTGTTGATGCAGGAGATCTCGAAGCCCTTGCTTCGGTAGCAGCCGGCGCCGATGCCGAACGGGTAGGGGATGTCGACGTCGCCGCACTTCGTCGGGCATCTGGAATCCATGGCGGATGCCACTGCAGGAAGCAGAAGCAGGATAGCAAGCAGGGACAGCGCCGGCGACATCATTAGTTAGCTAATTTGCTCTCGATCAACGCCCAGAAATGACTAGCCTTCTTGTTTTTGTTTGCACGAACCCATCGGCCTCTGAGTTTTACAGGTACCAGCAACAGAGCCCCTTATAACATGTTCCGTGCGCCATCACGCAATGCAGTCATGCAGCGGTGAGAACTTGACCAAGTCATGCAGTCTTAATTAACCCAGTCAGACTTGTGGGCATGACTGCAATATTTGTGTATATTTAGTTACTTTTCATTTTTGAATAAAATGTTAAACATCTCACGGACTACGTATGAAACAGAAAAATGACTGAAAAGAGCAGTGATGATCAAGAATAAGAAAAGTATTGTTTCTTTGCGGTCAATGTTTGCAGCGCTGTTTTGTTGCAGGCTTTTGGGAAAGTCTACATGGCATTTTAGAGAAGAATGTGCACAGCAAGGATTATTATGTGACGGGTTATTGCTTGCAAGCAAATTTTGGCAGGACGCGTGGTCGTTGAATGTCGCTCTTGAGATACACTTTATACTTGTTTGGAGTGTGTAACCAAGAGGAGCAAATGCTGGATAGAGATGACGTCAATTTGACTTTCAGACGATCTTTGGTCCACAGGAATTGCGTTGTATTCTTTGATGGAATCAGTCCACCAAACAGAGATGAAATGACTTAAGTACGGTGGAGTTTGAAGATTAGGATTCTTCCTTTGTATGGTGACTTTGTGTATTTGAGTCAGACGTGCACAAATTTTCACATGTCCATGTCATGACTAAAGGACACAAAGTCACTTACAAAGGTAGAGGATCGTCCGGAGTTTGAAACGTCAGATTTTTCCACGTGAACTTTCATGTGTCTTGTTGTCCCAATTGAAATTGTAAATTTTCCTGTGGCAATTGTACGGAATATGATACAGTCAACCGCAAAGAAAAAAAAGGAAATATGATACAGTCAACGGATCGGCTTCTAGGAATATTAGCGTAAATTGTTGGATGCAGGATATTAGCGTAATTGTTGGATACAGTCAATGGTAGATCACGAAGTGTTTTGAGTGCCAATTTACAGATAGCTTAAAATTGCTTCTGGTGCCGTAAAATTGTAGTCCCATTTTACTAGTAGAGTGCTTAGATACTAATGCCATTCATGGAGCAGCAGAAAAGAAATCTAAGTAAAAAAGAATTAACAAGATATTCTAAATGGTGGACAAGAGATGGCGGAATGCATGGCGATTCACCTTGTCTGGATGCACCTGAATAGTGCGGGTGTACCTGCTGATGGAGTGGGATGATGCCTTTCATATCTATTGGTTAATTACTTCAGTCAAAACTCAAAAGTAATGACTTCCACTCTTGTTGACTTCTATCCTTGTTTAATAGATAGTGCAGAGTTCACTATCTTCTTCCTAAAGACGTTGTAATGGTGATCAGTAAACGTCATATTGTGCTCCCCTTTCGTCAGCTAGTACCCAAGCGCACTGATTTGAAGAGTTGTTTTCTTGACAGTAGTAGATGCACAAAATATTGATTCTATCAAGGTATCTATTGAAATGCTGTTTAGCATGAATACTACTAGTAGATGTCATTTATTAATGCACGCAGCCAAACTATGACAATTACTAGCTAGTATGCACAAAATATGAGACTGGTCATATAAAAATGTGTCTAGATGACTACAAGGATACTTATGAGTTGTTTCTTGTCGTCATAGTAGGATCACAGGTTGTCAGTAATGTTCATGTAAAGCTTCCATTGAGTTGTATTTTTATTATTTTAACTGCAATTTGATACTCTCATTATCTCATAAGGACGCCATTATCACGTCAACTCCGTGGCTTGTGCCTCAACAGTTGGGCTCTCACAGAAGAAACGAGTAACCTTGAATTCTGGCGTGATCTTACTCCTCTTATACTACTAGGGACGAAACATACTGCTTGCATTGGCTCAAACTTAATGACCTAACGAAATGGTATTGACGAAATCAACCTCATCAGAATTGATGTGGACTCGAACATCCCTAGTTAAAAAATTGATGTTGACATGCAACTAGCATTCCAGTGTCCAGTTAATAAAGAAAAAGCGTTTTGTGTGAAAGATTTGTGCATGTACAAAGTAGCAACGAATCCAGAAATCACAAAAAGAATTGGTCCTTGGTCCATGACAAGACAACAGAGGGCAAGGAAAGCCGCACGCGCGCCAATTGCGGTTTTGAATCAACCAGTCAAAAATCCCGACCACGATCCAAAAGCCCAGTTCATAGCAACAAACAACTAGCGGAAAGCCAACAAACAGTAACAGCCCACTTGAAAACATCCCGGAAACACCCAAATGAATAGCCCAGCCCATCAAGTCCTATGAAACGCGGCCCATCGTGTCTTTCACTACCTCCAGCATGCAAATCCTCCAAATACAAACGTGCAAAGTTTAAATGGCCATACGAGATACTATCGCCATTTTTATATCAAATTTATGAAAGGAGATTTGTACTAAAATTAGTGTAACTCCTTGTCCTAAACGTCATATATAAATAAAAATGGAGGTAGTATAGAATTTAACCAGACACAGTGCAAGAATCAAATTTCATAAGGAATTAGCTTCATGCGAGAAAGGTCTCACGGCCCTGGATGGGGCACAATATTCCTTTACAATTACGGTACGGCATACCGTACCTTAGCACTACTAATGCTACCATGGGGAATCTCTTCCGTCAGACGCTGATACCACAAACGGACCCTCGCTTGAACTTCCATATGGGTAGGGGGGTCATCAGCACACAGTTCGCCCGAAGCAGATGGAAGCAATGTATAGATTCTTCGCCCATTTCTCCTGTAAACGTTTTTGGCAAGGTTAGCATGTGTAGCAGACGATAGTCACGATACTATGACACCTAAATCCAAAGAACAAGCATCACACCAATAAATACATATTACTGAACAGCATGTGGTTTTGATGAAGCAAAGTTACCTTCACATGGTTGCTGGGAAAGGCAGAGGTTCGAAGAGTTTCTTGGGTCTCGTCCATCGGCTTTCGTTTTGGTATGCTCAAGATAAAAGCAGCTTGGTCATTGGTAGCTGCTGTGGAAGTTATCCTGTAACCAGTCTCCCATCGCCTATGGATGCCTTCACTTGGATACAGGAAATCCAACTCTACAACCTGGCAATTGAGTTAAAGATTCTGGTGTAAGTACTTATTCATGTTTATTATTGTATAGGAACCTTCACGGGGATCTAGATTGGAAAGCAAGCATAGGGCAAATTGTCATGTGTAAGAAAAGGTCAAGCAATCATTCTAACCTGACTAGAATATCCTGAGTTCCTTGACATGACTACTCCCCAGCGGTTTCCAGCAGTGGCCATTGACGTCACATGAAACCTTCTTTCCACTTTTTATTGATCCATTTGTAAGGGAATTGTTCGCTAACCTTGTATGATTGCTGAGTGTAAGGAGTTCCTGCAATAGTAAAACATATCTTACATTATAGCTGACCCTGGTCATGAACAAGTAATGTTGTGGGACTAATAATCTACAAATACAAGTCCAAAAGAAGCATTGGGTTTCCATTGCTGATGAAAAACGATCATAAATCACAAGTTCAAATGGCACACACAAATAATAACATGAAATAGTAACCTTCCCACCTTTGGACATTACAACCAATGAACTTCCATTGTTTGCTCCAGCAATTGCTGTTATGTAATAGCTTTTCTCCCACTGCTCCATTATCCAGTCCTGTGTAGAATGTGAAACCATATTTAGGCTTCCTTGTTAAATAATTATCCAGCCATAAATGCCATGCATAACTCAGATAGTATTGTACCTTGTGCAGAAAAACTGGTGAGAGCTCATAGACTTGAGAACAGAAACCAGTTCCTGCATCCATAATGAGAGCCCAAAGATTTGTTGAGGAGGCCACACAACTAATGTATAGCCCATCCTCGTTACCCTTTTCTATATGCTGACTAAGCCTCGAGTCAGCCACATTGTAATGGTACCTAAGAAACAACAGCAAGTGTTGACATTATTTTTTAGCACAATCCACTCTTAAAAGATCATATTGAGATACTTCTGGTTTTAGCAGAGAATGTAATAGGTATGACCAAACTAGTACTACTGATTGATCACACTGTGCCTCATCTATTCAGATAATAATGTACTTACCTCTGCTTCATAGGCCGCCTTGCATTGTAAACCGAAATCCATTGAGCTGCCGGGCTCCCTAATCTAACTTTCTTTTTAGGTTGCTCATCTTCATCCAGATTTACAGGCAATCTTCCACGTTTCTGCCCAACCTATAATTTAGGGAAGAGATAAGAATTCTGATAAGATACATAAGGGCAAAAGAAGCACTACGAAAATAGGGTAATAACCGGCTCATACCTTAAGAGCCCCATCAATTCTGATGGGTCTTGAGACAGGTCCTTCAATCAAACTATCAAAAAGAGAAATAAGTTTGGCATAATTTGGCTCTTCGTCAAATTTCATATTTGTAACAGTCTCAAGAAACTGTTTGAACGGAGCTGGACAAAAACAACAGAGTATTCTCTGGAGAAGTCGCCATTTTCTTCTTGCAAACAAGGAAACTCTTAGTATCTCCCTGCAAACATTGGCATAGGCTGCAGTAAGCAACTGATGAAAACCATGATGTTCACTCAACACTTCAACAGGCATCTTGGAACCTACCTGGTAGCCTTGCCACGGTAATCTTCCTCTAATCAGGAAAATAAGGGTATATGCCAGCGACTCTAAATCATCCCTCCTACTACCTGTGCGCCCCAAATGGGCATGGACGCTTGCATACCTAATTGTTCCCCTGCAAAAAAAAACAAGCAGAAGATGAGTAATGAGGACCCATATGACAAAAAGAAATGGCAAGAGAGGAAATGTAATCAACCTAAAGATATCTGGCCTTTGATCATAATCAACATGTAGACCAGATGACTCCCTCCACTTGGATGCTGTACAATAGGGGCATCACAATATCAACATTGAATACGTGGGGAAATAACAGTGAACAAATATGTGAGTAAAATCTACAGAGAATTGGAGTCCTAGTTCGGAATCTTAGGATAAGAAGTGTTTGATTAATGCTTACCTAAGCCAAGATCTATAAGGTAAAGCTTCTTATCCTCAGATGATCCAGGCTGACCAAGAAGGAAATTCTCTGGTTTCACATCACCATGCACAAATCTGGCACGAAGAGAGTGTTAGACATAAATGGAGTAATGTACAGTTATATATCTAAGGGCATTCAGTTGAAGGCAGATAATTTCTAGTCACCCTTTTGAATGGAGCTTCTCAAGAATTGATATAGCCTCTACAGCAATGCAAGCGGCCATATGCGGAGCCATGCTGTCAAAGATGTTGAATCATTTAGTATGGAAACAAAGGCTATAATTACATCAATACAACTGCAAGACACTTACGTCTGCCCCAGTGAATTCCAAACATCCCAAAGGCTCGGGCCAAGCATATCCATTACCTGAATAAATAAAGGAAATGTTATTGTTAAATTATGTTGAACTGCAAAGCAGTCTAGAGGGATTAACCTAAGTGAACTCACAAGAATGTAGTAGTCGCCCTGACGACCCTTGTAGTGGACAGAAGGTATGCCATAGCAACCATTGAGATTGCTAGTAAACAATGCCAATAGTCAAAACAAGTTCCAAGATAATAATAAGAAGCCCAGTACAAAAGAAAGATGCGGTATAAAGTACATACTGATAAACTTGCCACTCGTACGGGGGGCCATAATTGCATCCTTTACTGTTTCGATGTTCAAACTTCAATGCCACCTACAAAATGTTTATCCATAGATTAAATTATGCAAGAAAATTATGAATCAAATAATTAGGTAGTGTGAGGAAGTGACAAACCTCATAGGCATCAGGACCAACACGAGAAGTTCCTCCAGATACCCTTCTACCAACATACACCTGACCAAAACCACCCTTACCTAATTTTCTGTCAGTAATGTATTCTGGAGAGTTACCAACTTGAACCTGCAGCCATACAGTATTAGGAGATCCTAGTAGCGAAGAAACAGGACTCATATCCATAGTTCTATCAACTTCCTGATGATGAATATCAATGCTACAAGTAAACAATTTTTACTACGCGGCAAGCTATGAGGGTGAGAATATATTAGCTGTATTAGCCTCTTACCAGCTCATTAACCCGTCAGAATTGCCTATTCACAGGTCTATGCTGTTGTACCAACGATCTTGACGTTTTAGACAGTGCCTCTAACTTCCACATGTACAGGCTTTGGGCATGTAGGCTATAGGTTGGACCAGGAATAGTGACCATGTTTTAGTAGGCATGTTGTTTAGCCATTAATGGGTTTTAATTTGGCTCGTCTTTTGGAACACTATACCATTTTATGCAAGGCAATCTACTCCCAACAGCATCTAATCAGGATAAGATGGCCATGGCGCTGTTCGATAAGAATTAAGAAATGTTACGCATACTTTCGGATGTAATAACTAGTTGATGAATGAACCACAATAGGTATATTTTACGGAGTTCAGAATGGTGCCTATAAGTAGTTAGGTTTCATAGCAACTGCACGCTGCCCCAAAGCCTGCATTGATAAATGAACCCCACATGAAATGGCTTCATGTAATGCTAATCGACGTGTCTTTTCATCTCTTTTGTGTATTAAACATAGCTTCATTTGACTTGCATGCATGAGGAGTGAAGATTGAATAATTGAGACAATTCTGATGAGTTGATGCTAAATACAGTGCATTTGTGTAATTAAGTGAGCAACAAACTGATAGAAAACTAGGGAATAAGGATGGCAAGTGGCAGTCCATGGAAAGCAAAATTTAAAGAGAAGTAATACCCTCTCAGGGACAGGTGCAGTTGTTGATTCATCTTCAACCCCAACAAGCTTCTCTGCACTTTCGCCGTCCATTCTTGGGCCTTTAGCACCGTCCTCACAAGCAACTGCCTCTCCAGCTACAGCTTTAGGGGGGTCTTCGCAAACCGGTTCAGCCTCTAAGTCGATAATATCAATCCCCTTTCTTTTCGGCTTTGGTGCCGGTGGCACCCTTCTCCCAGCAGCACCCTTTCTGCCCCTGGCAGCACGAGTAGGAGCGCGCTTTCCTGCTCTCTGTGGAGCAGGCAAGGCGGGTTTCGTAGCCGGCTCTGCTGGCTGTGGGTCGTCGAGCTTCTTAGACCTCAGGCGTGCTTGGCGAGTACTGCTTCGCAGCTCTGGCATCCTCTCCCCATAAAACTCAGGTCAGCGTCCCAGCCAGCTGAGCTCCTTCCAATCTCCACATGCACAAACACAGTTACAATCATCAATCAATATAACGAACAAACAAAAGCGCACAAACACACATCAGAATCTACGTAGCAATCGTTCCATCTAGTCATCTATCAATATCCCCAGAAGAAGAACAAAAAAAGCGACCACTACAGAAGCCGGCAACCAATCCAGGTAAAAAGGACGGGAAGAATCATCCCAGCTGGATCCTCATCGCCATCAAAGGCAGCCAGCATCTCCACCAGCAGGGCACCACCACGCCCTTTAGCCGCGGAATCCAATGCGTCAATCGACAGGGAAAGGAAAGGGGAAGCATCCCCATCACCGGATGCACCATGTCGACGTCCAATCGACGCACGGGGGAAAAAATCGCGCCTTTGCCACCAGATTACCGCCAATCCAGCACCAAATCGGCGCCGCCCAACGGCTAACCACCAATCCCCAACCTACGCCGGGGGAAAATCCCAAACTCTCGCCCAAATCCACCGCCTGCACGCCCTGAAACCAGGCCTGCACGCGACCACCACGCCGGCGACCGCCGCATCGGGCCGCTCGCGCCCCCATCGGATCGAGATTTCCCGCGGCTACCCGCCCGATCGCGCGGGAACCGACCACCGACCACCGTCTTCCGACGGGTAAAAAATTCAAAAAAAATCGCGACAGAACATGGCAGCGGCGACGGACAGAGGAATCGGCGGCGCGGATGCTTACATCGGCGATCGGCGACGGGGACCGGGGGCGCGAAGGCGGAGGAGCAGGACGCCGGATTCGTCGCCTCGGGAGCCGTGCGCGCGTGGGGTGGGATGGGGCGGCGGAGATGGGGGGGAAGGCACGAATTGTGGAGGTGGGGAGCGGAGCTGCTCGTCCCTCGTCTTTGAGTCGCGAGTCGCGACTGCGCCGTGTGCGCCACCTCGTGGTGCATGCAGTGGAGTGTATGGGCGCCCGGGCTGCGCCTCTGACACGTGGGGCCTATATAGGCAGTACCCGTTGCGGGGCTGACCACGGTGAACCGGTGTCGTGTGAGGTGTGACGTGGAGAAAAATTCCGGACTTGGGGCGGTTCGGTTCCTTGAAGCAAAATTTTGGCTATGCTTGGAAAGAAAATCTTTCTGCTGTTTACATCAGAAAGAAGAGTCATGGTTAGAAAAAGAAAATGACATTTCCTATCATGTAATACCAAGGCGACAAAAGTATCAAGATTAAACAGATTTTACTTTTCGAAACAAAGACTAGTTGAAGCACATCTATACCTCGTCTACGTTCCTATTTTACTTTGTGTCATGTTTAATCTAGAATCACATCATAGATCATGACTAAAGTTTGGCAACAACGAGTCTGGTCGGATGTGTTGCCTGCTGCAGCCAATGTCGTTATGGTTGTAGTCAATACGACTGCAGCAACCATCACAACCAAGCTTAACAACACGACTAGACCAAGAAGCCACAGCCGCAACGCCAATGCTTCAAATAATATATCCTCGATGCTAATTTTATTAAGAGAAAACGACATTATGATTAATGTAATTATGGTCTTGAATTCATGGTACTTAAAAATCTGCTAAAATATGTCTATTCAACCATAAATTCTAACTAAAGCAGAATTTTAGCTCCACTTGAGTAACAATTTTATTTCCAAAATGTGTGAAATACATATCATCTATACATTAAAGCCCCTGTAGTCGTATATCTTTACCAAAATTTTCACATAATTCAAATTATTTCTAGTATACATGTGCAATAGAGTTCAATCACGTTGAGATAGACACTCTAACTACCAGATGCCTAAACAGAAAGCCATAGTAAATCCATACAGAGACAAAAAAGTGTAATACTAGCTGAGTGGACTAATCAAGTTAGGTGATGTCCAAATGCCTACACAACTCAATGAGTTGGATTTAAAGGTTAGAACAAGTGCCATCAACACGCCCCGACGCATGAACCCATAGCTTTGTAGCGGATGGAAATCTGCTCAATTATTTTGGTAGATTTGAGGGATAGCGAAAAAACATTTTGTATGATAGAATAGGAATTTTCTGAGCTACAAATAAAAACACAAAATCTTTTCTAGAGAAAATGCAAGATGCGCCTTTGAAATGAACGCGGAAACCTAATGAAACAGCCAGGAAAGCCCACTTCAAAGAAACAAATGAGAAACGAAAGCCCATATGCATTTGTCCCACGGGAGGCCCGATTTGCTCGGCCCAGACATCCTCCACCCACCGTTCCAAAACCCTAGTCCATCCGACGGCAACGAGGCGCCCATCGTCTCAATATAAGCTCTCCTTCACCGTCAAACCCCAGCCTTCGCGCATTTCACTTCCCTCCGCCGCCGCCGCCGCCGCCGCCGCCCCGCCCGCAGCCGTATTCGCCATGGGTGAGCTCCTCCTCCTCCAGCTGATTTCTTGGTTCTCCGGGCAGGCGACCTTTGCGCTCTGACCTTGCGTTTGCTCTCGCGGTGGTGCAGGGGCGTACACGTACGTGTCGGAGCTATGGAGGAAGAAGCAGTCGGACGTGATGCGGTTCGTGCAGCGCGTGCGGTGCTGGGAGTACAGGCAGCAGCCGGCGATCGTCCGCCTCACCAGGCCCACTCGCCCCGACAGGGCCCGCCGCCTCGGCTACAAGGCCAAGCAGGTAGATCTCTCCGCCTGCGCGGCTCTTGTTCAGTTCTTTCCGCTATAACATGGAGTGGGTGATGGATCCGTGGCTATGGGTAGGCTGGCGGAGGCTTTGCCATCATTTAGGTTTTCAACTGTCCAGTGATCCTTGCTATTCGTGCTCTAAGATTTTGCAGCGACGCAGCTAGCCATTTGTATGCAGTACGCCAGATTGTGACAGTTATTTTTTGACGAAATGTGGGTTGTTAAGGTGTTGAACGAGCTTTCATATGATGTATAATCATCTAGGACGTATTCTGTAAATTCATGATCTGTTATGATTGTTTAGACATGTTAAACTGTGAATTTATTTGAATTTAGATAACGATAGATTGTGAGTTATAATCTGAACCCCAAAATTGGATGTGTCCTTTTAACAACACAACATTTAGAGCTTCCATTTTCTATGCAAGAGCATGTTAAGTTTAAGATAGTCTCCAGTTGTCCACTGTTCATCTCCTTGCTTTGCCTCACATTGTGGCAACTCTATTGTCTGACTTGAATTCTGTTCTATGGCACTGTATCATGTTTAACAGTTCTCTTTGCTACTCATGTAGTTCATTTTGGTCACTAGTGCATTGTCTTGCTTGATAGGTAACTTGTTGAACCACTTGGTAGCATGATCAGGCTCTCGTAGCTTGCAGTCACTTGAAACCTTTTGTTCTCCCTTTGTTCTGCTTCTTCCACACATTTTATGTCTTTACTCCATATTCTTCATATGACGTTGTATGTGTGAAGTTTTATGTGAATGCCCTGTATCTGATGGATGATAGGTGTGGATTCTATTTTAACATAACACTGTTATTTGTTTCAGGGGTATGTTGTGTACCGTGTCCGTGTCAGGCGTGGTGGCAGGAAGAGGCCTGTGCCTAAGGGTATTGTCTATGGCAAGCCGAAGCACCAGGGTATCACCCAGCTGAAGTTCCAGAGGAACAAGAGGTCTGTTGCTGAGGAGAGAGCTGGACGGAAGATTGGTGGGCTGAGAGTTCTCAACTCCTACTGGGTGAATGAGGTATACTTGATTTTCCCAGTGCTCTATCAAGTGTCTTGCCAAACCATTTTGTGCTAATGCCTCTACTTGTCTCCCATCACAGGATAGTACCTACAAGTACTTTGAGGTCATCCTTGTGGATGTTCATCACAATGCCATCCGCAACGACCCAAGGATCAACTGGCTGTGCAACGCTGTGCACAAGCACCGTGAACTCCGTGGTCTCACTTCCGCAGGCAAGAAGTTCCGTGGTCTGCGTGGCAAGGGCCACAGGCACCACAAGAACAGGCCATCAAGGAGAGCCACCTGGAAGCGCAACCAGACCCTCTCCCTCCGCCGTTACCGTTGAGCCTGTGTGCTTGGATACTCCGTCACTGTGGAATCAGCCCCAAGCAGAAACTTCAGACTGTGTTTGGTTGCATTTTTCAAATTTTGCTACTTGTGTTCTGAGCACTTTGAACTATGTTAGATGTCTATCCTGGAGCAAATTGTGGTGAACTGTTTGCAATTTGCCTGTGTTATCAGAGGACGAATGGTTCAGCAATCTAGTGTTTGTGTTCTGACGATGAATTGCGTGATATAGCTTGACATAAATTTGTGTTTGATAATCCCGATCTTACTGAGTGTCACACGGCTGGTTGTCGATTTTGATTGCTGTTGTGCCTTGAGTATCTATTCTGACTATTCGGAGCGATTGGCATAATTCGTTTGTGATTCTGCAATGCGTTCTGTCCTAATTTGCTCATTTAAAATTTGTAAAGATTAGCACTAGTTTCAAGAAGATGAAAATATTGTACTATGTTTTTTAGTTCAGTGCAGGCGCAAGCCTGCCAGTGGTTGGGGCGCATTTTTCAGCTGGAACTGCTATATTCGCACGCATTGCAGTTTTATTTTCAGAGAAATTGTATGGGTCGCTAGAGTTGTCAACGAAGTGTTAAAAACATGACTAAGGCTGTCTCCAATGGTGGGGGAGACCCAAACACAAACTGGGTGGGAGAGACCCACACAAACTGGGTGGTGATTTCCTTCAATCCTACATACCCAAAAACACTGATCTCCAATAGGGAGACGCAAAACGGTCCTGCTCACACCGCGCCCCCGCATCGCTGCTTTCTTCCTCCTCCCGCTTCCACCGCGCCCGCTTGGTTGGTCCGGCGTTTCTTGGCGAGCTCAGATTTCCGTGCTGGGTGATCCCGGGCGACGAAATCGGACGTTGACGGGGCTCATGTTACGTCGCTGCTGAAACTTTTGCCGCCGGGAGGTTCCCGTGCCGCGACCGCGCGTCGCCGCCGCATTTCTTGAGACAGTGCTTCGCCTCCTCAGTTCCTCCATCGCCGGCGACCGCATCCCATCCCGATCTCAGCTCATCGCCGGCGCCCTCCGTCCCTCCCTCCACCTGCCGCAGTCCTCATGGACGGAGTCGTCAGTCAGATACGTACCTGCGCTGTCACCCCGCCCCCCTTTCTCCCTGCCTGCTCACTCTGACGCGGCTGCTGTGGCGGCTGCGGTGCCCGCAGATCCTAGAGCAGCAGGTGCTGTCGGTGGCCAAGGCGGTGGGGACAAGCTCGACGAGGAGATCGCCGCGCTCGAGCGCTTCGACCTGGACGACATCGAGGCGCTCCGCGAGCGCCGGATCCAGCAGATGCGCCGCGCCGCCGAGCGCCGCGCCAAGAAGAACTGAAGAAAACGGGGAGGGAGACGGCTGCTCGGCTGGGTCGCCCCCCTTCGTGATGCATTTTTGGGTGGCAAAGGGAAGGAGGCGCGAAATAGATCATTGGTTTGGGTCATTCGTTGGAGAGTGATTTTGTACATTTTGCAATCTATTTTGGTATTACTCAATAAATGGGTCCCAGTTGGACACGGTCAAACTTTTCAGCGTCGTCGCGGTCCTAGGAGACGGTCAAACTCCCTACTGTGTGCAGTGAGCCAGTGACCAACGAAACGCATCTCTCTGTAGACTCCGGTCCCACGTGTCAGTCAGTGACCCAAGCCATGCTGATGCCCAAGTGTCCCGTCTAGAAACCGCCCAAGCGTCCGAGGCTCCGAGCGTTGCGAGTGGCGACGAACCAGAGAGACAAACCACTCGAAGCTTGAGCGCGTCCATGGCGGAAGGTGCTAGAACCTCGGAGGCGCGCCGTGATGACGTGTTCGGGCGGTGGGTCGTCATCTCGCCGGCGCGCTCGCGCCGCCCCACCGACCTCAAGTCCCGCAACCCCACGAACCCTAGCCCCGTCCCCGACGCCGATGCCCCCAAGCCGTCCTGCCCCTTCTGCGCCGGCCGCGAGTCCGAGTGCGCGCCCGAGATCTTCCGCGTGCCGCCGGCAGCGCCCGAGGCCTCGCCGTGGCGGATCCGCGTCATCGAGAACCTGTATCCCGCTCTGCGGCGCGACCTTCCGCCGGTGCCGTTGCTTGGGGACGGAGGGAAGGAGGAGGAGACCGCGCCCGGGGAGCTCGCGATGTGCGGGTTCGGGTTCCACGACGTGGTCATTGAGACGCCGCGCCACGACGTTCGGCTCTGGGACCTGGACGCCGAGGGGGTCCGGGACGTCCTGCTCGCCTACGCAGCCCGCGTCCTGCAGCTCGCGGAGCACCCCGCGGTGAAATATGTTCAGGTAGAGGATTAAACAATATCTGCATTTCATTCATTGGATAATGTTGAACATTTCGTAGCGAAAAATCATAGGTTTAGAGAATTTGTGAAGTTATAATGTGGTACTATGTTTTAAGCTTTTAGCTGCTGAACGTGGTAATTGATCCTTTGCAAGCAGTTGGGACTTGTTATGCGAGCTTAGAAAATGTTACAACTTACAAACCAGATATAGTTATTACGGGAAACATGAACTGTTAGCTTGAGATATTGTTTCACATTGCTGTTTCCAGAGTTTTTTTTTTCATTCAATGTGTCTTCTGTAGGTTAGCGTTTATCGTTGACACTTGGTGTGTTCCTTTGTGTTGTGAGAAGACATTATGCACCTTGCTGATGCGCTGTCGTGTTCCTTATGTTATGGTGGTATGGAGATCTGAAAAGGGTAGTGTTATGAAACCTAACCTATGAAAATGCCAGTATTATTGTGTAAATGAGATTATGAGCTGGGATATCCTTTTATTATGCCTTTATATTTGTATGAATAATGCATTTCTGTGCCAAAGTATGTGAATTTGCTATTAGCCCGCTGCATATTTTTATTTTGGAGGTTAGGTTGCATGGTAGTGAGGAGAGCTGTAGTTTAGGTTGCATGGTGGTGCAGAAAGCTGTACTACATTGTGTTTCTTTTAGTGGATTGAGGTCCACCTGTTGTTAGCCCCATGGTTGGGTGAAATATGTTCAGGTATAGGATTAAATGTGATTGGCGCTCTTTCTTAAATTGTCATCTGCATTTCATTCGTTGGATAATGTTGAACATTTCGTAGCGAAAAATCATAGGTTTAGAGAATTTGTGAAGTTATAATGTGGTACTATGTTTTAAGCCTTTAGCTGCTGAACGTGGTAATTGATCCTTTGCAAGCAGTTAGGACTTGTTAAGTGAGCTTGGAAAATGTTACAACTTACAAACCAGATATAGTTATCTTGGGAAACATGAACTGTTAGCTAGAGATATTGTTTCAGTTGCTGTTTCCACGTATGTTTTCCATTCGACGTATCTTCTGCAGGTTAGCGTGTATCGTTGACATTTTGCGTGTCCCTTTATGTCTTGAGAAGACATAAACATTATATACCTTGCTGATGCCCTGTCGTGTTCCTTCTGTTGTGGTGGTATGGAGATCTGAAAAGGGTAGTGTTAACTATGAAAATGCCAGTGTTATGACCTGGGATATCCTTGTCTTACCCCTTTATATTTGTATGAATAATGCATTTCTTTGCCAAAGTATGTGAATTTGCTTTTAGCCCGCTGCATATTTTTATTTTGGAGGTTAGGTTGCATGGTAGTGAGGAGAGCTGTAGTTTAGGTTGCATGGTGGTACAGAAAACTCTACTACATTGTGTTTCTTTTACTGGATTGAGGTCCACCTGTTGTTGGCCCCATGGTTGTGTCAAATACCTTTCCTGGTAGCACATAAATGTACAACAAACATGCACTTTGTAGCTTAGAACTTGGTGGAAAATGCCAATTTTGTCTTGTCGTACAAGGAAGAGAAAAGTAAATGCCAATTTTGTCTGTTCTGCTGTGTTTTTTCTGGTGCTTACTGGATCAGCTGGCAAATGTTAAATCGAGCTTGGCCACAGTGCTGTCTCGATTTAGTCACCGCGTACCCGGTTCGACGGGTTCAGGGGACGGGTTTGCGGGACCGGGGACGAAGCCTGAGAAAAATTAGGTATGAAGGGGGTATATCTCCTCGGGACGATTATATGGGACGTGGTACGTGAACCCAAGGATATCGGTTCGCTGAACCCGGATCAGAGGTTGTTCCTCTTGGCACTATGGATGTAAGAATATGTGCTCCAGATTCTCTCGGCCGACAAGCTACTAATTGGTTGAGACAAAACTTTCTATGCAACAACCACTAAATCATGTGCTAATGACGACGCGATCCATCCTGGCCTACACCACATACCCCCGAATCACCTGTGGGTACGGGGTGCGATTCATCCCGAATTGGGACAGCGAACCCGTTCGTCCCTGACTCCCAAACAGGGACGGCAAACCCGGTTCACGGTTCGGCCCCTCGAACCCGAATCTGGTGACTACTTGCATTCTCCATGCAGCATATCTGACATCGTTATACATACCTTGTAGAACTGCCCTCCACATAACCTGAAACAGGTAGGTAGGATTAGACATTGAAAATCTTTTCCTGACTCCTTTTGCGCTCTGTTGACTTGTTCCACAAACAAAACTGGAGTATTTCCTCTCTTTATTGAATGTGAATGGTTTAAAGGCCTGATTGGAAAAGTATAATGTATAATCTCTTAGTAGACAAGGTAGTTATGGGTCAGTAAACTAAAAGAGCCAAACTTGTTTGCACTGGCGAAGCTATGTTGGGCTTCCCGGTACACTGGAACCAGGGTAAATTAAAGTTTCACCACTAATAAGCCTCATGCTGATCATTTGTGCACTCGGTTTAGAGCCTAAATTGTGCATTTGGCACCACCGATATGCCGATTCTAGCTTCGCCCCTGCTTGTTTGATATGTTGACGCAGATTATTATTTCGAATTTTTGACAACCAAACATGCCAGTCAGTCAGAAAAACTAACATCACTCTCCCTAGTTGTGATTATCTCTGCACATTATGTATTCTATGTTATTTGTTCCTGCATTTTTGCCATGATCTCTTTGGACTGGCACATTTTTTTTTAAAAAAAAAT
>JAAXCT010001564.1:0-155783 GCA_012490785.1 Eragrostis nindensis
TTGTGCAGGAGATCCAGTGACATGATGATGGTCGACGCCGCAGCCAGATCCGGGAATGCAGCGGCACGGCGAGGACTCCGGCGGTGGGCTGCATCGGTGGAAGAAGCCGGGTCAGATCTCGAAGACGACGCCCTCTACGACGACGTCCTCGTCCTCCTCAATGGCGCCCCCCTGCCTGCCCTCGAAGACGGCGGATCCGGCCACCACGGTGGCCCCTTCGGTCAGTTAGTGCATGACGATCTTTTTTAGATCAGTGTGTGAGGATCTTTTGGCGATGTAATTTTTCTGTGTAATCAAGAAGTCCTGTTGGTCAGTTCAGAATTAACTATTCGTTTTTAACTGCTGATTGTATGAACTGTTAATGGAGAGGGAACAAATACCATGAATTTTTTTTTTGCTTTCATTGCCCAGTAGCGACGGTTTTAGATTGACATCGTTTAGGCCATGTAGCGACGGGTTTTAAGAAAAATATGTAGTGACGTGGATAGAAACCCGTCGCTGTGGGTTGTTCTCTGTGACGGGTGAAATCCCGTTGCTACAGGTCACCCTTTAGCGACGTAAATTTACGGACGGGCTTTTTCCCGTCGCTAAAGGCCCAAAAAACCCGTCGCTAAAGCCCGTATCTGTGGCAGTGTCTGCTGAGTAACCCGAGTTGCCCTTCGTCGCCAAGATCATCATCCACAAAACAAGGTTGCAAAGACGCTGATTGACAAACGGCAGTAGTCTCACCCTACTGATGAAGAAGACATACGACCAGATGGGTCTTCCGATCACCGCTCTCCGACCATTGAGGAATCCATTCCATGGCATCTTGCCAGGGTGTCTTCGCGTCCTCTTGGGAAGATAAGAGCTATCAGTGACGGTAGGCCCGAAAGGGAATAGAAGAACTGAAGTCCGATGTTCGAGGTAGCTGACTTCGAATCTGCCTACAACTGCATCCTGGGGAGGCCGTTCCTGTTCAAGTTTCATAGCAGCTGCGCACTTCGCCTACGCCATGCTCAAGATCCCAGGCCCGGCAGATGTCATCACGCTGTACGCTGATCAGGACCATGCTGTGAGATGCGATATCAAATGCGCTAATCATAGTAGGCCACTTCGATTCGAAGGATCCTGACTCGCAGCGCCAGTCGAAGACTCTTCGGGAAGACAAGAGGCAGATAGCAGCAGTTGTCGATACGAAGGCTTTAGACGTAGCATCTCTGTCGACGGCGGCCGCTAAAGCGCCAACAAAGACTGTCAACGAGCCAAGCAAGAAGGAGGATGAACCTGTTAAAACGGGCAACAAGCAGATCAACCTCAGCTTCATCGACCCCGGCAAGACGACCAACGTCGGGGTAATCTCGACCCTAAATAGGAAGACGCGCTCGTAGCCTTCCTCCGGGAGAATATCGATGTGTTGCATGGCAACCATCTGATATGTCCGGGATCCCCAGGGAGGTGATCGAGCACAAATTGGGGATCGACCCGGATTTCAAGCCGATCAAGCAAAAGCAGCGAAGGTACACCGCCGGACAAACGCGACGCCATACATAAGGAAGTTACTAGGCTTCTCAAAGCGGGTTCATTAGAACGGTAGATATCCTGAATGGCTTGCTAATCCCGTACTAGTTCCTAAGCCAGATAAGTCTTGGCGCATGTGCGTCGATTATACTAGTTTGAATAAAGCTTGTCCTAAAGTCGAGTACCTCTTTCGAGGATAGATCAGATTGTAGACTCTACATCCACTAGTGAGTTATTAAGTTTTCTTGATGCTTATTCTGGATATCATCAAATTAGTCTCAACATCGATGATCAAGAAAGGACGGCCTTCATCACGCCGTATGGAATATTCTGCTACGTCACAATGCCCTTTGGGTTGAAGAATGCGGGATGTACTTATCAGAAGTGCGTGAATATTGTCTTCGAGGATCAGATCGGGAAGAACGTCGAAGCTTTATTGATGACATTGTTGTCAAGACCAAGAAGTCCGATGATCTCCTGGCAGATCTGAAGCAAACCTTTGACAATCTGAGAAAGTACTAGATGAGCTTAACCCTGTCAAATGCGTTTTCGGGGTGACATCTGGAAAAGCTACTGGGGTATATGATCTCCGAGCGGGGATTGATGCCAACCCAGTAAAAG
Source organism: Eragrostis nindensis (assembly GCA_012490785.1). Classification (NCBI taxonomy): domain Eukaryota; kingdom Viridiplantae; phylum Streptophyta; class Magnoliopsida; order Poales; family Poaceae; genus Eragrostis; species Eragrostis nindensis. The sequence goes on from JAAXCT010001564.1 coordinate 2,122, forward strand.
TTGCGGCTCTTGAAAAGCTGAAGCCCCCGAAGACTAGGAGAGAGATCTAGAAAGCTAGCAGGAATGATGGCGGCTCTTAAAACCGTTCATCTCGAGATCGGGAGAACGAGGTATGCCATTCTACAAGTTTTACACAATCAAGATGGCTCTCAATGGGATGATCAGGCAGAAGAGGCATTCAAAGAGCTTAAAGATTATCTCAAAAACATGCCCACCCTGAAACCCCCCCCCACAGCCAAATGAAGAACTACTACTATATGTTGCTGCTACGGATTCGGTAGTCAGCGCTGCGCTGACAGTGGAGCGAGAAAAAGAATCTAGGCCCAAACAGTTCGCCGTTTATTTCGTTAGCGAGATATTAAGATGCCAGAGAGCGTTACCTGATGGTGCAGAAGCTATTATATGCAGTGTTGATGACATCCAGAAAGTTGAAGCATTACTTCTTAGCTCATCCTATCTAAGTGTATTCCTGCAACTTCTCCTTATTTTTAGAGATAAATATGTAATGGGAAGGGCGCAGTGGGCAAAGGAAGCCAGTAAGCTACTATTTTGTGGCTCCTTGCTTCGCCTCTTTTCTAGGTGCGGCTTCCCCTTGTTTTCAAGAAAAAGCACACTAGTGAGCATCCCTTTACTTAGGAATCACATGAAGCCATTAGAGAAGCCATTAGAAAAGCCCTACCCAAGGGCTCTTATAAGAACTTTGGGAATTCAATGTACGTTTGTGTATATTTCAGCTGTTATCGTGTTCCCAGATGGTAGGTGGGATTGCTGATCTGCTGCTAGTTTAGGAGTTTTGCAGTAAGTGCAAATGCACGGGTTTGAGACGATGGCCTGCGATAGATTTTCGACCTTCATGATTACCACACATTGTTTGTTGATATGGTATAGGTTGTGCTGTCATTGGCATCTTATATTTAGCGGAGGCTTCTTTTGAAGCCTCCACGTTAATCGTAGGATAATTTCAAGAAATTCTCACAAGAATTCAGGTTAATCGTAAGAAAATGTTAAGAAATTCTCACAAAAAAGCAAAACATCTGGCCATTGAATTAATGCTTGATAATTATAGCCATAGGATGGAACATAATCCAAATTACCCACTTTCCCATTATAAAAAATTTAACTAAAATAGCCTTGATATTTATTTCTAAATTACCACAAACCAATCCTAAAACACGACCACTGCTTCAATGCAACAAGACTACGATGTCCGCTAAATTTTATTTCAATAGTGGAAGTTTGAACCCTGCTACGAACTTCTATTCTTTTTGGTGCTTGTTTGTTCTGGCGCTTGAATCTTTTCACGTATGCACACATGAATGACGCGGTCGTGCAGGATTATTCAGAGGTGCCCGATAGAAAGCGGCTGCACAGGACGGTCTGCGCACGGTAGCAGCATGATGACGATGTTGACTGAGGCGGTGTGCAGGAGTCCAATGACTACAATATAACCGAAGGTGGCGCACCCGCGGGCATTCTTCTTTTCCTTTTTCTGACTCAGGGGAACCCGATCGGGAAGTGGTACGCCATCGACAAAAAAGAAAGGAAACAGACGACAAAGGAAAGGCAAAGGAAACAGTTTTTTTTTTATTACATAGAACAACACAGTACTCACACGCGCGCACATCACCTCTATGAACGCACATACGCAAACTCTTTCTCTATGAGTATATTCGAAGACTGAGTCGGCAAATCCTCGAGATTGACAAAGTCACCACTGGCGTTTCGTTGTCGACGGCACGTCGCCTACCGCTGAAAGCACAACGCCGTTAAATCTTAAAAATTCGTTCCCATGAGGAGCAAACTCAGGATCTGAGGTGCTACTGAGACTCTTATAACCACTAGGCTACAGGCCCTTTCGCAAAAGAAACAGTTGTTTGGATCGAATTTCACCACTGGGTTGTATTGGGCGGCGGGATGGATGGGATAGGATCGGGCACCATAATTAGAAAATCATTAAGTCAAGGACGCGGTTACAGCGCGTACAGACGCGCATTAGATGAGTGCGCGACCTATTTCATTGGCTGCCACGTGTCCGCGATAGGTTGGTCAGAAAAATAACTTATTACTTATCCTCTCTCTCTCTCTCTCTCACACGTGTCTAATGGTCATTCAGGTTGCATGCGAAGCCCGGTGTCAGTCCAGTTACAGCTACAGGCGATGACATCAGCGCATTAAATGCATGATCAAGAAACTTTAAAATGTCATAGGTCTCTCGTATGACGCACGCTTTCGATTCCGTTTACACCAATGTGTTCGTGCGACGAGACGAACAAAACTAGATCACACTTACATATATTTTAATCTTTTTTATTGTGCTAAAATATCACAGAAGTTGCTACTAACTTTATAACATAAGGATTCGATTCTGCAAGCGGTTCGGTACGAACGAAGAAATTTGAACAAAGGATCGGAACTCGCTGATAGGAAAGGAGAGAAAACAAAGCAATGCCAAGAGTTTCGTCAATCTGCTGTTCATCGATAGACGAAGCTCTCTCTTTTTCATCTCGTGCCAGATGTAACAAAAGATTAGTCCTTTTTTCCTTCTTGCAAATTTGAAAAGCTATAGCAAATTGCAATCACAAAATATGCTAAAGTTGTTAGAGGATGTTAAGGTAAAGATTCTATAACAAAACTAAACCTGTTACATGATGCACGCATAAAATAGGTTTGCACAAACTATAAAAAATCTATGTTGCAAGATGTACGGATAGAGTTGGTACCATAAAATATACTAAATTACTATATAGTGTTCAAATAATTGTTATCACAAACTACACTAAATTTTTATGTGATCATGATGTACAAATAAAAGTTCTAATCTTAAGATTTATTAAAGTTGTTACATGTTTTAACATGAAAGTAAACAGATAAATTATTATTAACTATCAGGTAAAATTTACTGCTAATCTAAGAAATAGTGAACTTCGGTATTTTTTAACTTTTATATTATAGTGAATTCTGTATAGCAACTTATGTTATATGTATAGTAGTAACATAAATTGAAGTTTGTGTAACAATTATGATATACTAGTAACAACAACTTATTAACTTAAGTTGAACTATAGTAATAGAATCAAGAAATTATTATAATTCAAAAAGTTAAATTATGTATGGCTTGAATGTGAAATTTACTTTAGTTAATATGTGAGCACCAACTTGTATAGAGAGGCATTGTAGTAGTTTTAATTTTTAGAATAAATTTTAGGTAGCAAATTACGTTATATGCCTAGTAGTAACTTATGTCATTAAAAAATATTTAAAAATATATGCAAGTGGGATCTAGTTTTGTTCGTCTTATAGCCACGAACACAATGGTGCAAACGGAATCAAAAACATGCGTCATACAAGAGACTTATGACATTTTAAAGTTTCTAGATCATGTATTTAATACGCTGACATCAGCGTGGACTTTTTTCCTGAACATCTATCGGTGTTACATGTAAAGACCATCCACTATGCAGCATGGCTCATGTGCTCCTCAGCCCTACATAGACTCTGATAAGGAGCATGCGTCACCACGCAGCGCGTACGGCTGCGCTTTACAGTTATTAAGGAGAAGATGCCTCGACTCCCGGCCGAGAAAAACCCCCCGAACCCTGCCCATACCCGGCGAACCTGGGTCAAACCAGCCTGGACCAACGTAGCACACCTAGGCAAGCAGCGACCCTCTGGCGCGCCAAATCCTAGACTATGCGCGCCCAAGCCACAGGCCAGCGAGCACAGCGAGGGGGATTTTTTTTCCACCACCAACCGCACTGCGCATGAACAGTAACTCGCGTTACTGTTCACTGCAACAGTACCTCCATGAGGCCCCGGATGAGTATCAGCACTCGAACCCGTGTGGGCAGCCTGAGAACTCGCTCGGCTGACCAGCGCTTTACAGTTATCGTTAAGTCCAACTGGGCTGCTTTCGGTATTGGGCAGTATATGAAGACAATTGCCATTGGAACGGCTCCGCTCGTGGGTTTTTTTTCTTTCAAGATATGGACTACTCCCTAAATTTTTCGGCCCTCTTTTGAGATAAGCTGGGCGCATTGAATATCGTGAAAATCCACGTCAGCATAACCATGTGGTTGACGATGTATTTACATCAGGCACCATACTTACATTACAACCCTGTTATTCTTTATTTCAACCCTGTTATGCAAGATCTTCGAATAAAGAATTTAGAGCAGTTTTACGGTTCTTAATAATGGCCATTAGTTTCTTCAAACTAATGGTCATTAGTTTGATCCGACGGTCAAGATCTAATATGAAAATCCACTACTAATAGCCATTAGTAAGGGTAATATCGGAAAAAATAAAATGTGATAAACTTGTAATAGCAATTTATGATTATAAAAAAATCAAATTTGTAATTTGAGCGATTCTTGTTGTTCATGAATCTAGCTCATTATTATTAGTTCCTACTAGGGTTAGCCGGTTAGGGTTGAATTAATCAAGCTCACTATTATTAATAAAACATAAATTAATTAATGGTACAATTACAAAGATGCCTTCAAACTAATGGCTATTATTTTGGACCGTAAAACTCCTCAGGATTTAACATGTTAAATTAAAATTTGGATTTCTATGACCCGGATAGTGTTCTCTTAGAAAAAAACGAAACTCTTAGTGTTTGGTGTACCCAACGCTGCAATCTCCCGGTCCAACCTCAGGCTTGCAAGCCAACCATGCTTTCTGATCTGGTCGAAATTTAATATTTCCAGTCAGGGTGTGAACATGCTAAGATCCAAAACTGAGCTGGCGATGCTTCACGTTCATATGATTGGGCACCGGACGTTCACTTTGCCAATTTGTGTAATCTGACCTGGTCAAAATTTGATATTCCTGGCCAGTCTGTGAACCTTGAACCTTCTCGGATCCAGAAACTGAGCTTGCGATACTTCACGTCCACATGATTGGGCACTGGACCTTTGACTTTGCCAATTGGTTTTATCTGATGCTGCGTGAAATCTATACTACTCAAAGGTGCCATAGCTATTAGTTAGAGCTTATCCTGTACATGTACCGATGAGAAGCAACATAGATACAGTACTTCCCACCTCAAAAGAGAAAAGGAAACGAAATGACGAGGAATAATATTCACAACCTTTTGCATGCCAATCAGGAAGTTACGCTTTTTGATGTTATGCATATGGCGACTTTCAGTAGTAAGAAACTAAATACAGAGTAATCTGTACCTGACAAAAAGGGTGCTATGATTTTCAGCATAAATAATGCTCACTTGGCCTGTCCTGTGTCTCAAATAAGGTTAAGAAAAACAATATACCCACGCCTAAGAGCAACTTCCCGCAGTTCCCCGATAAGGCGATAATCCATCCTCAATATGGAGCTATTGGGGAAGGCTCAATAACATTTTCAGGATAGTAAGGATGGCAGCTCCAGTAGTTCCCAGTAACCCATCCCCATTCTGTGGACCCCATGCCACCATGTCAATCCCCCACCCCCCCCCCCCCCCCCCCCCCTTCTCTCTCGCTGCCCCACTGCAGTCCGGCGGCCCTCCCCCCGCTGCGTCCCGCTCCAGCTCGGCGACCATCCCCCGCCTCCCATCCACCCACCCCCGCCCGCTGCACCTCAGCCACCCACCATGGCTTCAGGATGCCAGAACCGTCGATGGTGATGACGCGGCCTCCGTTGCCATGCCCCAATGGGCTCCCGTCGTTGCGCGTGCGCACAAGGAGCATGAGGGCGGTACTCAGTGCCGGAACGAAGGCGCCAACAGAATTTGTTAGCAAAACATGAAAATAATATGTGTTAGCGACTTGAGTTGGTTACGTTAAATATTGCGGTGTGGAGGAAAATTGCACAGAATGGCCACACGTCTCCTACCAGGGCACGTTTCATTTTTTATTCACATTTGTAACTTTACTCCATACGGTAACATAAGCATGTTTCCAAAGAAAAATAAAACTAAAAAAAAAAACAATCCGGTAATTTTGCACGGTTTCACTGAAAAAGAACGTGTCAAGTAATGTATCGAAATTTTCCTTTTGATCGAACCATGCAGTGCTACGTGGAAAACGTGACAACAAATAAAGTGCATGGTACACAAAATTGGTTTTTTAACAAAACCACATGAAGGCATTTTTTATGGTCTTGTTTACGTGAGATCAAAATTTTATTTTTTGATCAAACTGGGCTGTTTAAGTACAAACAAAAGCCATGACAAGAAAAAAATGTGCTGGTACGAATAAAAATAGCAGCCATGCTAGGAAAAACAAACTTGAATACTCACGTGAAGGAAACCGGGTACTCTTCATTCCATAAAAACAGCATAACAACAAAACTTGGGAAGGGAAATCAGGATGGAGATCACGTCAACTAAGAGCGGGATCGAGCCTATTTTTCCGAAACGTGATTAGAAGGAAGGGGATCAAGCCGATTTTTTCGGGAAGAGATCTAGAAGGAAGGGGAAAATCATTTATTTATTATTTTCTATTTGCTTGTAATTTCAAAAAATCAAGGAATCATATCGATTTTTCTCTTGCTCCCTAGAGAGCAAAGGGTAGGACGACCGTAAAAGGACCTTACTATATAGGTCTCTGTAACACTTATCTCTATATATGTGTTACTGAGGGTCTCTTTGGTAGGGCTTCTTTAGTGGCTTCTCCAGCGGCTTCACGTGATTTCCAACCAAACAGGGTGCTTTTTCAGGTGCTTCTCCTTAAAAAAAAGAGGAAGCCGTTTCCAAAAAAGAGGTGAACCAAGAAGCCACAAAATGGTAGCTTCACTGGCTTCTTTTCCCCCATCGTTCTCTCCTCTTTACATATTTGTTCTCAAAATTAGGAGCTATTGGAGAAGCGGATTTGCCAACGTTTTAGGCACATCCACAGGCACAACCGGCACAACCGTTTCTTCAAAGAAGCCACAGCCGAAGCCGAAGCCAGCACAGCCACAGCCCCTACCAAATAGGCCCTAAAGGCCTGACTGACGTAGTGCCCCTAGGAGCGTGAACAAAAAGTTCTATCATGGGCAAATCATTCTTCGTTGCGGTAACATACCAACAAAACCACATAGGAAGAGCATAGGCAGCAAACTATCTATTCTCAAATTCCAGGTGTGGACTTGATCGTGCTGAAACGGTTTGTGAATGTAATTATTTGAACAGGACTTATTAATACATTAAAAATTGGAAGATGATGAAAAAAAACCCATTTAATTTTTCTGTAGATAAAAGTAAGATGAGACCAACCGCACCTGTAACATGTGGCTCGAGACTTCCTTTGCTTAGATATTCAAAACATAGTAGTCTTTCCCGTCCTCGGCCAGAATAACTTTTCCTTTGTTAGTTTTTAAAAACTCGACCTGCCGAGGGAAGACCGCCCCGACGGCATTTGCTAAGGAGAAGAGCCTCTCACGCAGGCCGAGAAAACCTCCGAACCCCCCTCCCGATCCTACACAGGGACTCAGCTGGCCGTTGGAGCTCCGACGCGAGTCTTAACCATGTGCTTTGACCAGGGAGGCGAGGGGATTTTTTTTTTTTTGCACTGCAGGTATTTCACTACAGTACTGCGCGGGTGCCGCCGCTCGATCCCGGGCCGACAGAGAAACTCCCGGAGCTGACCGCTCTGGCCACTCGGGCAACCAAGCTTTGGCCCTTTGTTAGTTTTTCATCCGTAGAAGAACAATAACCAAGACAACGTACTATATTTTGATGCTTAACCATCGCCATGCTTTTAACTTCCTGATGAAACATGTTGTCATCAATTGTTCGAATTGGAAAAGCTTCTTCACAGCAACAATACTTTGTGTTTCGCAGGATTCCCTGTTAAATTAACTTATCTTGTGAGCACGGCCAGGACACTTGATCAGGTTCCTCTTTGTTGCTATGAGTAAGTTTTGAGGATCAGTGCAAAATGAAATTTCATGTACCTTGTAAACATCTCCACATCCACCACCACCAATTCTTCTCTCACTTGAAAAATTATCTGTGATGAGCTTTTGCACTGGTAACGGTATATTAGTTGGCTCCTCATTTCCGCAGGCTATTTCCTCCAGTATTTTAAGATCAATAATATGTCATTGTATCTACGTAAAATACAAATTTTCAGAGTTAGATGAAGGAAATGCATAGCTTTATTCCTAAGACGAAAACTGTTGCATCATGACAGGGTAAACCTGGAGAACTACAGTTGCTATCACTAAAGCAGAACCATTACATCACAAACAAATAAAAAATGGAGACAATCCTCGTACATGATAATCAAGGAATAAATCGTAAAATTTTAATGGATATAATTGTCATTGCTACGTGAAAAATTTGGATGCTGAGAAATGGAGAAGTCTTTGGTAGACCAGGACCAATATTCCAGCTATGGATTGAGATTCAAAGAACATGTCCTCCATCATGTTCATAATTGGGTACTTCAGGGACACAAGCCGGGTTCCAAAAATTGCTAGCAGTTTTCTAAACCGCCCAAAAAACCGATAAACTGGTCAAAAAACAAATTGCTACAGTACACATGTCCGGTTTTCGTGAGAAACGGAGCGGTTTTACCTAACCGAGCCGGACCGGTTTTGCGGACCGCAGTTTTATATGGTTTTTTGAAACTGTGGACACAACATGAACATTCCACAATAGATATAGCTAACCCATTAAACCAGGCTTTGATAAATCTAGTTTGTTTTAACTAATACATTTTATCACGTACATATCCAATCCCTTTTATTAGTTAATAATGACGCCGAGGAACTCCAGCACAGTTTGTGTCACGCAAAAGAAAAAGATCTACACGGTAAACTAACATAACTTAACCATTTTTGGATTAGCCTTTGTTTCAAGAAATAAAATTGACCTTTCCTCTACTTTTCTTTATTACTTTGTTAGCATGTACACCGAGTCATGTTGTTGTTGTGTTTTACATTTTTTATTGAGAAACACGGGCCTTGCTTAGCACTCCCGCTATTTGCAATATTTCCTTCTAGAATGTAATGTTTCTCAGAATACTTATTCTTATCATATTACAATGAACTTATAAAAGTGAATTATCCCTCCCTATCCCCCATGAATATAACCACAAGGTCCATCAAATCATATCCCTTCCCTCTCCCATACATCTTTATATATATTTATAAAGATAATAATGTACACAACTTGTTTTTTTTAGAGCAACATTTCCTTGTATCCCTCTCCTTTTAGAGATCCCCTCTCTTGTTTCGCATTATTTTTTTTAGAAATGGGAATATATTGATATCCATCCAGCCTCTACATCGAAAGATGCATATATCTTCAAAAATACAAGGTAAAAAAGCTCCATTCCAAATAGCACGCAGGCCTCGGAAAAAAGGAGCACAACAAAAGAAAAGAGACAAACTATGACTAAGCAACCACTAAACAAGCATGTAGTAACGCATTGAACTATGGACTTGGTGGAAATTGCAACAAGCACTGTGAACCCGTGTTTATGCCCTGCAGTCCTGCACCCTCTCTCTCTCTCTCTCTCCTCTCCTCTCTCTCTCTCTCCTCTCTCTCTCTCTCTCTCCCCCCCCCCCCCCCCCCCCCTCCCTCCCTCCCTCCCTCCCTCTCTCTCTCCCTCCCTCCCTCCCTCTCTCGCCCCGTGGGGAAGGTCCATGGAGCTATTTTATTCATCCTATTTCGCTATTTGCACTAACAAATGACCCTATTTCTAGATATATGTTGTTCCTCTGTGTATGTGTGTGAATTGCAAGAAATAGATGAATCCAGAGGAACTAAGGCATAAAGGAGTTATAGGGCTCGGAAGAGGTTAAATAAGGCCCGTGCCGACCGCAGCCTAGCCGTGTTGGTCGGCACCATACGAAGATGGCCCACGAGAAGCTAGCCAACTCGGGTGGAGAAAGCCTAGCACATGAATCAAAGTCGGAGTTGGTATGATCTGAGTCCAGGAAGAGAAGATCTAAAAGGAAGATAACCATAATGAAGATGGGGACGAACAACAGAGAGAGAAAACACATCTTGACCTAGGCAAGGTCGCGGCGTCGATGGCGGACAAGTCCAGAGACCTCGCCATCCAGCAGCAAGGGAGTGCCGACTGGCATATCATTGGTGCTGATCGACATTATTGTTCTTGACATTGTAATCATCTCGTTCATCCAACCGAAGCTCATGGCCCACACGGTAGGATGCGTGAGTAGACCTCTCATTCTCTCCTCTGGTGAAAGGAATCTAGCTATGTAACTTTCAAACACGGAATTCTATTTGCTTGATATCTTTAGTCTATGTGATGCATTTCATTTACTTACAAAGACACCTGCAGTAAGGATTGTATGCCATTAGTGAGATAGATGAATTCTGGATTGTATGCCATTAACATTTTTTATGCAAAACCTTTCACTAGTACAAAACGATCCTGTAGTGACGGAGAGTATAATAGCAGTGGCGGACAAAGGGCCATCCGTCACTACAGTCGCAGCACAGAGTACTATAGCAGACAGCAATGGCGGGCAAGGTGACGTCATTGATGCCACAGTACCTTGAGCACGAAGCAGTGGCTGTCAAAATGACGTCAGCGTCGTCCGCCATCAAAGGCGCAACATCAGTGGCAGACATGCTGACGTTATTGAAGTGCCACTGCTATTTTTCACAATAGAGGCGGGCTGCTGATGTCAGCAGCCCGCCACTAGTATCAGTTGGCCCATAAACTAGGCCCATTTCAAACCGAACCTGACTCTCGGCATAAAAACAACTGCGGCTAGGTTATTTTTACTTCTCTTCTCCACACCGCCGCGGCGCCGCCTCCTTCTCCTCACATGCGCCGCGCCCGTCTCCTTCCCTTCGCGTGCGGCTCCCCTCTTCCTCCCCTTCCCCGATCGGCGCCCCGGTCCTCTCCCCCTCCCTTCCCCGTGCGGCGGAGGCACCCTGCTGCACCCTTCCCCTCCCTCACTCGCCGTCGGGCCGTCCAGATCCGGGCGGGATCCGGTGGGCGCCACGGCTCCGGGCGGCATCCGGTGAGCGCAGCTACTCAAGGCGGGCAAGCACGCAGCCATCCGTGGCTCACCCTCTCCCGCAACCATCCCCTCCAAGGCTCCACCAACTTCATCGTCCCTCAGATCCGGCGCTTCCCTACTCCATCTTCCTCAGATCCAGCGCCTCCTATGCGATGAGGAGCAGGAGTGGCCGCGCCCAAGGGAGCTTCCATGCCGGTCTGGCGTCGAGGACCTGCTGGAGCTCTTCAGGCTGCACGACACCGTCCTCTCCGTTGAGGTACGCCCTATGCTTTCTTCCTGCACCTCCACTCTTGCTCTGAAATGTTCTGTTTCTACACCACAAGCAAACCGCAATCGATGCATTTATCTGCAAACTTAGCAAGGTTTGCCTGAATCCATGGCTAGCGAATGAATCCACAATCGATGCAGCTAAGTGAAACACCTGGTTCAATCCGACCCGCAAGGTGTTTGATGTTTTGGCCCAGTTAAGAACTGTTCCTTCCCTGGTTCGATCTTACCTGCTAGGCTGACCTGTATCTATTCTTTTGATTTTTCAGGTTGCTATCCTAATGTGGACTGGTAACAATGTCATAAGGCCATTGAGAGTTGGTGCAGCTAATTGATTTTTTGCTCAGTTGTGTATCTGTATATCATGCGGAGGCTAATTGATACATATCATGTGTATATCATTCTGAGCTAATTGGTTTTGCTCAGCTTTTGTCATTGTACAATTAAATCCTAGATCTCGCATAGTAACTAGCTGATGTTGGTCGTTCTGCTCTGAATCAGTTTTTCCTTCTCATTTGCTGCTGCTAAGTTTGTTGCCTCTACTCTGCTATGATCTTCCCTTCAATTTTGCTTCAGAGCAACATTGAATAGGGGCTCATAGCAGATTAGAGGTTTTTTTCTTTTTGAAAAAGCCCTTGTAGTGGCGGGCACACATACATCACATGCCTGTCACTGTTCATCTCACCTACAATGGCGCACAAGGCTGACATCAGCCTGCCCGCCACTACACTGGTTAAACCAGTGACGGGCAAGACAGCCCGCCACTGCTCTCTCTGCGGCCAGCAGTGGCGGAAGCGCAGTGACAGACGGCTTGTCCGCCACTGCAGGCCTAAAAGGCCCGCCACTAAAAGCCTCAATTGTACTAGTGTTTTTTTCTAAGTTAAATCCAAAACCCTTGTCCCAGCCCAATAAAACCCAACGCCGCCGCCGTTCCTCTGGTAAGTCGCCGCTTCATGCATACATCTCTCGCGCCGAGCCGCCATTGCGTAGCTGATCCAAACCTTGACACCGCAGGGCAGTCCTTCTGCCGCTAAGGAAATCCTGTTTGTAGCGATCGCCGCCGTCTCGCTGTCCCGGAAACCTTGTTCGCGACGATCTCCGCCTGCTTCCCGACCGACGAACGCCGATGATCATCTGCCGTCGCCATCGCAAGTCACCACCGACACGTCTGCTGCCCTTGCAAAGCCCCTTGGTGAGACCCCATGTCCTTCCCTTCCGATCGTGTTGCCTTGCATCGAGGTGGATAGACGGTAGTGTAGTCGCGTTCGTCTCTAGCAAGTCGCTGTTGCGGCCATGGCATCGCGTCGCTGCCGTAGATATATAGTTGCCGCTGCACCTTATGTTTGCTAGTCGCGCTCCTTTCTTTTTTTTTTTTTTGGCGAATTAGTCGCGTTCCTGCCTGATGCATAGCTAGCTTTAGATTGATAGCAGTATATCGATTCGGAATTCAGATAGGCTTGCATGCAGTCAGTACGTGAGCAACTCTAGCGTATAGTTAGATTAGTTTAAGAGCTAAGCATATCAGCATGACGCTTTGCCTACACAACCTACTGAATTTTCAGTTTAAACTTATCTTCTAGTCACGTAAGTAATGGCACTTTTTCACAAAACCCTTGCAACTTGTGATCCTTTTACTTTTCATACAAACTTAGATTTTCTTGATTCTTGCGCTCACGTGACCGTCATGACGTAGGCTTTCTGATGATATACTTTGTTTACTGTGATTGTGCTGTTTGGACTGCTTTAGTATTGCTTGTTGGTTGCTTGTCGGTACTATTGCGCGGATAGAATCGGTTCAAGAGCCTCCGTTCAACATCCAGGACCAAGAATTCCAAGAGTTTGAGCAGCAACACCAGGAAGGCAAGTGCCCCTGATGCATAGATCCCTCTTAGGATTGTGTCGTTTATAAATGGCATGCTTGTGTCTTAATATAAATCCTATGTTACTCCCTTCGTCTCCAGAAGACTGCCGCTTTTGACTTTTAGACATCACGTTTGACCGTTCGTCCTATTAAATTTTTTACACAAATAGTATTTTTATATCTTGTTTTATGATTGAAGATACTGTAATCATGACATATTTGTTTTGCTATTTGCGTAAAATATTTGAATAAGACAAGCGGTCAAACACGGTGTCTAAAAAGTCAAAAGCGACAGTCTTTTGGGGACGGAGGGAGTATTGGTTTACTAGCGTTTTCATATTATTCCTTGAAGCCTTTGTTTAGGTAGTATGTCTATGGTTTGGGTAGATTCATGCTTGTGCTGTCAAGGGTTGGGAACCGGTTATTCAACTTGACTTATTCTCTACTCAATTCATTGGGATGGTAATTGTTTTTAGCAACACATGAAGCTTAGGGAATCTGGACAGGTTGGATGGTTTGCTATGGTGCCGTCGTGCACAAGATTTTGGTTTGTGTTGGTGCCTGTGCTAGATTTTAAGGACCGGTTCGTGGACATGTAACCTGACTGAACAACGCAACCACGAGGCTTAAATGGGTGCGGCTTAGCTAATTAAATAGTTGTCTCTTATTTTCTGTAGCACCATCCGGTTGTTGTTGTGGCGCAAAAAGGGGCTACAGCCGAGGAGGTAAAATGGACTCACCCGTTGTTGCGAATCCTAGCGGGTGCTTACAGGGTATGAGGCGCTATTGAAAAGCTTTTCAGTGTTTACCTGGCTGCACACCTCGGTAGTGTGAAGTAAAACGGGATAGCATTGACTCATGGTGAATGTGTGCAAACCTTGGAAGGATAAAAACTGTCATGATAGCCATGCTCATGGTTAAGAGCGAGCTTGGACTTCTTCGCCATTAGTGAGATGGATGGTCGGTTGGTTTGTATGTTGGTAGCTAGGTGGTGGGAACCTGATGAGTTGGTAGTCGGATTGGGAGTCCGATGAGCCTATCCTTGGTGTTGGTTTTGTTGGAGCTTGGAGATTACATCTAGTAAATAGGTTGCTTTTATAAATATATCTTGCATAGTGCAGTAAACCATGTGTTCAGCTTTTCTTGATATTTGCCATCATGTCATATTTTTCCACACTTACGGAGTACGACATGAACTCACACTTGCTATTCTCCCTCTTCTGTTTGGATATAAATGCTGCTCAGACAATGGAGGTGATGTGGACTACAACGATGATGACTTCGATCCAGATGCACCGTATTAGGATGGTGTTGCACCCGAACAACGCCTGTGGAAGATGTGATACTCGCTCCGCTAGATTATTTGCTACTCTGCTATTTATATTTTAGACCTATGGTCTTTATGTAATAAAATGTTTAATGTTAATCTGGAACTATAATAATGGAATTTCACTATTTGTCGTTGCATGTATGATTTAACTGATCCTGGCATACATGTGGTATGCATTCGGTTGTCTCTTAAAATCGGGTGTGATAAAAATTTAATTTGCTTCATGAACTCTTGATTCTAAATGGAAATACTAGGGAGCAACTAGAAGCACCACAAGGGGTGTGGTAGCACGAGATACTTTCTCTGCTTTATGAGAGTACTATTGCAGATTGTTCCTTTCAAACGTAACATGCTAATTGCTAACTATATCGAAACAACCACTCACAAAAGGAAGAATACACCCACTACTGCAGTGGCGGATCTAGGATTTCAATCATAGGGATACAAATTTAAACATAACTTCACCAAAAATCAAGTTTTGCTCTCCCCTAAGTATTTAAGCTCAAAAGATTGAGATTTAACAAGGTTTTTTATGTTATATAATACGGTATAAGGTATATCTACATGAGAGTGTTACAAAATTTGGGGGGGGGGGGGGGGGGGTTTGGGGGTGGGGGGGGGGGGGGCAGCTGTACCCCATGCACCGCCCTAAATCCGCCCCTGCACTACTGTCCGTGCTTGTTTTATTTAATTCGTTTATTTGCCCTAACTGTTTGATAGTGCAACTGACAGTTTGCAACATGACACCATTTTAGTGTTTGATGTAATTGGATGGTTCCCATGCGAAAACACTCGAAAACGTGAGTTTACTTGCAAACGAAGCAAACCGGGCTGTTTCGGAGCCGTTCGGGTGAATTCGGTGCTCTTTCGCTCAAAATGACCCGAGAAGCGTTCTTTTTCACTTGTTATGGTGTGTTCGATGTAATTGGATGGTTCCCATGCGAAAACACTCGAAAACGTGTGTTACTTGCAAACGAAGCAAACCGGGCTGTTTTGGAAAGTGAAAAGAGTAAATTAATGCCTTCATCAAAAGAAAAAAAACAATGCCAAGAGTAAATTTTCTATGCTCATGTTTCGCGTGACAACAACAGCATACTAGCGAGAGATCCATTAATGGCTCGGATCAACTAACGAGAGACCAGCCATCCGGCACATGTTCCTAAGCGAGTCAATTCTGCCGTAATCTTTGTATGAGGTTATGCCGAAGGAACATGTGGTCTGATTTGGTATATTGTGCATGCTATAGTGACTTATCCCAAAGTACTATAAGTGGATATAGTGTTATTGCCCATAAGGTAGTTACTAGTATGTTCTTCATTAGGAAACTCACCTCTTTCTTTATGACACAGAATAGAGCCGTCTGCTGCATGTCTCGGCCCTTGTTCATGGTTTCCAAGAAGAAACCGTTATAGAGTGTGTTCGTTGCATGGGGTCTAAACTTTAGAGGGTTTTTAAACGAATATTCTAATTACAAATAAAGTTTAATTACAAAACTAATTCAGGACTCCGCTCGAATTCGCGAGACGAATCTAATGAGGGTAATTAAGGTGTGATTAGAAGATAGTTACTGTAGCATCACTATAGCAAAATAAAGATTAATTTGGCTCATTAGATTCGTCTCGCGAATTAAAGGGGCGGTCGTGACATAGGTTTTGTCATTAAATTAATAAAAATATTTTTAAATAGTAAGATTCTCTTTGATGTGACAGGTCTAAAATTTAGAGGGGGTGCAAGAACGCCCCATAATCCTGGCAGCTGGTACTGGTTACCAGCTACACTACTCTGGAGTACAAGGGTGAAACGGTTGTCGTGTTCTTTCGGCCGGTGCATTTTGATGCGAAAAATATATCTGGACTTGCGAAGCACGAGCCCGTAAAGGGGCCCAAGGAAGTACTTCTCCCAATTATTTGTAAGGATCCTAAAGGCCACGGCGTCGTCTGTGTTGTTGGTGAGTTTCAGGCAGTTGGAGCTCATCAAATCTTTCCCCGTAAAGCGGAAACGTAGCTCGTATGGCTGGGCGCAGAGCAACGCTTTTTTCTGGCAAGAACATATCTGCAGTTAAGGAAAGCCAAGGTAAACAACTGAGAGTACAGAGAATTTCCGTCAAAATCAACAGCTCAAATTTTGGCAAGGTCTACCCTAATTAATCTTTACTTCTCTTAAAAATGAGAGTCGGTGTGGTGGCCGTGGCCTGTCCTCACCCTGCCCATGAAACATTGAATCATCCGCATAAATAATAGGGCGCTGGATCCATTAGCGTGTGAATTTGGGTTGGGCGACAGCCACCATATATGTTCCAGTCTTCTCTATTCTTTTTCTTTTTTTTTAGGAATATTCCCATTCTTCCCAAAGTTCAAGTATTCTTCTCGAAAATCAAGTCATATGAATCCCAATCCTATTGTCTTCGTTTTGCTAATTATTTTTATTTTTTGTTCATGTGTTCTTGAAGACCCTCAAAAATAAAAATCCACTATTCATAAATTTGCAAATGGTCCATCCTTTTTAAAAAACTTGCCCCTGGGCAAAGACAACACCTGAGTATTGCATTAAGAGAAAAAGCTTTTCACTGCAAGACCGAGAAAACACCCAGAAGGCCCTGCCAACTGGGCATCTGCCCAGGCGTAGATAGGGCACGCCCGTAGGCCGTGTATATCTCTATAGTTGCAGCAAATGGAGCCAAATGGGTGCGGTGTGTTCTTTTTTTTTTTTGCCAGGCCAGTTTAAATTTTCTCCAATATGGGCAGTCGAACCCAAGACCCAGGTGTGACTAGAGAGGGCGAATCCTATATGTAGAGTGGGCTATGTTTAATGTTTGGTAGATCGGTGTTTAAGATTTGTGCAACGGGTGAGAATGAAGCGGTTGGAGAAGGGGAAGGCTTAGGTTCTGCTGTGCGTCAGTTTCTGGTTGGGGCATGTGGAAGGAGAGGGAAAACGAATCGGTTTTCAAATTTCAAACGCATTTTTCTCCCAAACCGTAAGTCTATTTTTAAATCCATTTGAATCATAATGTTGTTTAGAATTAATGCTACAAAATGAGATCCAATATGAATATTTTTCAAAAAATTAAAAGTTGAATTTTTTGTCAACATTTTGAATGTACTGTGTCAACATTTTTTTACCATGTCAACATTTTTTTTGTTCATGATCAATATTTTTTTCAGAATGTTGATTTTGTTTTAAAATGTTAAAATAGATTTATAGAAATGTTGACTCTTTTGGTTCAAAATGTTGACGATCTGAGTTGGGCTGGGTACGCAGATTTGGTGAGCTATTGATCCGTTCTACAAATTGATAACTGTAGGACGCCCAGTGCATAGGCAGCCCCACTAGAGAGTCATAACCATTAGGCTAGGACCCCAGTCGCTAAATTATCAATCCTTAGCTAAAACACTACTTTGTAAAATGTTTTATGAAAAGGATGAATATGAATTATACAGTTTGAATGTGTACTTAAAATGCAAACATGTAAGCAACGATTCAGGCACAAAATGTAATTTTATTGATGTGGTAAATTATGTTCCATACTAAAATTTGAAAAATGAAATATTGTTCGTCTTACCTCTCCAGTCAGGAGCGGATAAATCATGTTGCATAAATGTGGCCTTTTTCCTGAGTCGGGGTCCACGCATTCTAGCGCAAGGGTGATGCATTGTTGTACTTGTTTGATATATATCTCCGGTGGAGTATACTTTGTTCATTTTCAAACACGTCCCTCCATCTCCGAAGGACCTAAGCATTTGCATAAGTGAGATAAAAATGATTCCACATGATAGCTAGATTAATTGTTTCTTATATTTATATTTATAAGCCTGTCACTTTCTTTCGCGCGACCCCCTCCCCCCTGCTACAGTAGAGAGGAGGCGACTCGCGTCGAACTCATCTCCGGCGGCGATTCCAGTCGATCTCCCCCACCTCCGGCTGCCCGTGGGGCTCCGGAGGGCCGGGAGATCGGTGGAGTCGCCGTCCGGCCTTCCTTTAGTTGCTAGCTTACTAGTATACTAGGTTTTCTCCCTTCTTTAGGGTTAGGTTTTCGGCTTCGTCGCCCGTCGCGGTGATGGTGTCCGATTTTCCCTTCTCCCTTGGCGGATCCGGCGAAGATGTCGTCGTCGACGGCGGCACGTTCACTGGTAAGGCCTTGTGGAGCCTCTTTGCCTTCCGTTCCTTTGAGAAAAGGGGGATAGGCTTTTTGTTCCCCTCGCTGATGATGTCGGCGACGGTGGATGGTTCCTCCGGGTGGTCGGCGTCAAGAGCGTCAAGATCTTGCGTCGATTTCTTCGGTATTTTGTTCCTTGTTGTGGATCTCCGATGGAGCTGTTCGATTCTTCTCCTGTCGATTCGAGTTGGTGCGATGGCCGGGTTGGTGCTATCTTCGTTCGAATCTAATCGGCTTTGCAATCAAAGTGTGTGCTCGCGCACTTGGTCGGAGGAGGAGGCTGGACGGCGATGTCGGTGGAGTCCGGCGGCGAGGAGTTCGAGCTTCTGGAGAGTTCCTGAGAAGGAGGACAGTCTTTGTATTTTCCTTTTTCTTGAGGACTTTTCTGTAAATGTGGCCAGGGGCCTGTTTGTAAAAGGACGTGGGATGTACTGTTGCTTTGTTTAATATATTGCCCCCCTTTTCTCGCAAAAAAAAAATTGTTTCTTATATTTGCTAAAAACTACTTGAAGGGTATTTCAATACACTGCTGGAGAAACGGCACGGTATTTCAATACACGGAAGATTAGATGGTCCTTACATTCTCTGTGTACTGCTCGAGAGATAATTCAGTACTCGTGCGGCGATTATTTGAAATGAATTCCTGGAAATATGATACAGTACTCAGGGGATAATCTTTCTGACCTGTGATTATCTCTATGATTATGACACCAAAACTGAATATATCTGCCTGGGGGGAGACTACGCCTCGCAACAAATACTCTGGTGCCATGTATCCACTGCATAATAATAACTTCAAAATTTAGACACAGCACACACAATCAACTGCTGCCAAGAAAGTCTACGTGAAGTGTAAAGCTTACAGTGAGCCCGCGATACTTCCATGGATGATAGTTTGGGATTTCTGTGCACCCAAGAGCTTAGACAAACCAAAATCTGCAATTTTTGGCCTCATTGTATATCCATCAATATATTTCAGGTTTAAGGTCCAGGTGCACAATATAGCATTCCTGATGAAGGAAATGAAAACCTCTGCAAATCCCCTTTTTATCTCGTATCTCTTGTTCCAATCGAGGCTATAAGATTCATCTGTAGACATAATTCAATAATCAGAAAAAATTTTATCAGTGAAATGTAATCACAATACTGTGGGCAAGGGTAGAAAGGGACCATCCATGGTTGTGTGCTCTAACAACTGAGATGACTATAAGCCTTAAATCATTTAGAGAAAATATATAATAAACTATCCATTTTCTTAACGATAAGATAGTAGTGACCTCCACCGAAAGAGACGTTTGCATGCTGCTACACAGGCCTTTCAATAAGAATTATATACTCCCTCCATTTTACAATACGCGCGATTCTTGTCTTCAAATTTTTGTCATAATACTTGTGGTTCTCACATTTCGATGCATCATTATTACTTCAAAATGCATTTCTATCACTAGAATCACAAGTACATATTGTGAAATGGAGGGAGTAGTGGTAAGAATATTCTAGGTATTTGAAATAGCAAATTCCTAAAAAAAAAGAGAGTAAAATTTACAAACCGATGCATAAACTGATAAACAAAAAGAAATGCCTAGTAATGCTCGGCTTCGTCACAAACCGAAAGTTTAGGAGAGAAAAATGAATTAAAAAATGAACTACTCCCTCCGTTTCACAATAATTGTGATTCTTTGTCACACCCGATTTTTATATACATAAATCGGATGCATTCTACATGTATGCCAGGATCTGTTTTATCATACATGTAGCGACATGAACAGTGATATACAGTTCTATAACGAAGAAAACAACTTTAAATAAAACAAACCAGAGTTCTAAACACAGCAGCGGAAGAGACAACTCCAGGGCGCTCCACAGGCAGTCGACTGGCGGCAACGCGACCTTCTCTGCATCATCTTCAAGTAGTCTTGGCCTCCTCACTGAGCAACATTTAATATATGGAAAAGCAAGCGCATGAGTACATACCGTACTCAGCAAGTGTGGGAAAGTATGACATGCAAGGCTAATATCAAGAAAGGCTTAACTCATGTCTGCATCTATGCAATCCTAATATAGACACCTATATCAAAAGCATCCTATTTACTAAGTGTGATGACAACTCCCAAACCAAAAGACAGCTCACCAGGTTCCCACCACCTGGCTACCAAGACTCACCAGGTTCCAACCACCTGGCTACCAACTCATCGGGTTCCCACCACCCGACTACCAACCAACCAAACCATCCAACTAATCATGAATAAGTCCAGGCTTGCTCGTGACCGTGAGCATGGCTGTCAAGACAGTTTTACACTCTGCAGAGGTTGCACCACTTTACCCACAAGTCGTGATTTCATCACCCGTCGGTGACTAAAACCTCCATTATGCCGTATGCACACTTCCTATGGTGTGCGGCCAGGAGATCACTACGAGGCCTTTACAAAGCGCCTTCAAACCTGTATGCACCCGCTAAGGTTCCACCGCTAACAGCATATTGGAGTCCATTTTACCTCCGCTGCAGAAGCCCCCTCTGGCGCCACTAAACCACCGAATGGTGCACACAAGGTAAGGAGACATCTAATTAATTGGCCAAGCTGCTCCCATAGCAGTCTTGTGATGGCGCGGATATGCCGGGTTACATGCTCCATGAACCGGTCCTTAGAATCTAAAGCAGGTACAAGCACAAACCAAAGTCTCGTGCACGACGGCACCATACCAAACCAACCATCCTGCTCAGATTCCTAATCACCATGTTGCTAACCATTACCAAGCCCATTTAGTTGTATATGTCATTAGTCAAGATTAAGACACTTCCCATCCCATCATACAGCAGGGCAATCTATCCAAGACATATAGACACTACCCAACAGGCGACAAGGAATAATGTGGAAATATCTAGTAAACCATATCATAGGATTCAATTTAGACAAGCATGCATTTCAAGGAATGTACTAAACTACAATACTAATAGGAGCAAGATGTTCAAGGACACTTGCCTGTTCATATAATGCTGCTCAGTGCTCTTCTCTTGCTCTTCATGTTGTCATACCGCTTCTCTACGTCATCATCCATTCGAATAAACTATCGATAAAAGAAAAGACACAAACAAATAAATACAGTACACCAAACAGTACAAACATATCACAAAAACACTATGGTTGGATAGGTTACGATGAGACGAAGATTTAGGCGCAAGAATCACCTAAATCGGAGTTACAGGTAAAAAGATACGAGAGTTTAGATGTTTCTAAGGACTAACCTGTAATGAAAAGAGATATAAAAAGGGCTTCGGTGCAAGATTATAATGGCCGGATGAACTGCTGTTTAATTTCCCAGGAAGTACAGGGGCTAATCAGCGAATGGAGAATTTCTGGATTTATTTTGCGAAAGGAATATCTGTGAACCAGGTCCTACAGCTGCGTGCATGATCTGATTTGAATAACAAAGGTATACGCTGCTATATATCTTCTACTGGCCGAACATTGTTCTATTGGATAGGTCGCAATAAGCAAAAATAAAAGCATCTGGCGACAGATAACTGCAGTGGCAACGCCAAGGATTGAAAGGCAAAGCTAGCTGGAGACGCAAGGAGCTGGGCTACGTTCTACAGAATTAGATGAAAGCAACGCGGTGAGCGAGACTAGCTTGGGGTTCTCACCGAGGGGCTTCAGGAGAGCAAGGGCGTCTCGGAGATGAGGTCACGACGGTGACGGTGGACAGTGGTCGTCGGCGTTTGGCGGGAGCAGGATGCGGGGACGGAGGCGTGTCGAGGATGGACGAGGCAGTCTTTGCGGAATCCTGTTATGCCGAGGTTGCAGTCAGCGAGAGTCGATCGAATGCGAGCTGTGGCGCCAAACGACGGAGAAGGGCGGGGATGTCTCACCGGAGATGGGGAAGAAGGCATCGCGAACGGCGTCTCTACTGCGGATTGAGGACGTGGGTGGGTCGGCGAGCTCCCTGGTGGACCTGCAGTGCCGGGGAACGAGTCAGGAGTGGAAACGAACAGGCCGGAGTTGCGGCGCGACGGAGGATGGTGGTGGCTGCTCACCGGCGTTCGACAGGGATGGGGTTGCCGGGGCGGAGAGGCGACGCGAAGGGCTGGCACGTGCTCCTTGCGTACCTGCGCATCCGTGGAAGATGTTCAGGAGGTGAGGCGCGCACTGGTGGTGCACATCGGCGCCGCAAGGTGGAGCATGGCCGGCGATGGGAGAGACGGCGGCGGCACCGTGGCTCGAATTGGATGTGGTGAACTGGTGATTGTTGGGGCGGCGAAAGGGATGTTGTGAGGTGCTGGGCGTTGCTTATGTAGAGGGAAGGGAGAGGGAGCCGAGAGCTTAATTGGTTGCCGGAATTGATGGCCGGAGCAATGGTGGTTAATGGCGATATGGGTTATGGAAGGCCAGGAGGTGCACGCTGGAGTTTTGGAAACTGCTCGTCCCTTGCAAACAGCAGTGAAGAAGGACTAGGACGGGATTGCATCTTGGTTCAGAGCTGCACGGGCGTGCGCATGTTAATTGCGACGGTGATGGCGGTGTTTAATTCTTGCGTGACACTGTCAAAGCATTAGACAACGAATTATGGCTACGGCAAGGCTGCTTCAACTTGTACGTGATGCAGCTATGCAGGCGAGGCAGAAAAACAGGTTTTGTTATGTTGCACATGGTGTCCTGCTGGAGAGAGGGATGGAAAGAGAACAAAGCGGTTGCCTGCAATTCGGTCATGCATGCATGTCGACCTCTCCATAGCAAGTTAGGCTGGGAGTTTGGGGATTTTAGAAATTACGGGGAAATACATAGAAGAAAATTTAATATTGGGAAAAGATTTGGCATGGGGATCTCAAGGATATTGGAAAGAAATTATGACAAGGAATTATCCAACATTACAAATCCTTAACCTATTCTATAAAATTTATAAATTCATTTTTTCATTACATAAAACAAATTTCTTTTATTTTCTACAAAAGCTAGCAAAAATAAAGAAAAAGGCTTTACATCCCAAAATAGAAATTTTAGTGTGTGACATTCTAGCCTTCCAAATTTTTGTCAAAGTACTAGTGATTCTCACATTTCATCTCTATCTCGATGTCCCTCCTCCTT
Organism: Eragrostis nindensis; assembly: GCA_012490785.1. Taxonomy (NCBI): domain Eukaryota; kingdom Viridiplantae; phylum Streptophyta; class Magnoliopsida; order Poales; family Poaceae; genus Eragrostis; species Eragrostis nindensis. The sequence goes on from JAAXCT010001564.1 coordinate 25,743, forward strand.
TTCTGTGCGTTGCACCTTTTTCACTTCTTGTTACTTGTGCCGAAAGCTAGAAGCACAAGTACTGTGAATCAAAAGGAGTATATACTATCTTTGCAAATACCAGCTTGTCAAGGCTCCATTTGCACAGATACCGGAAGCAGAGAAACTTTCTCGGTAGTTGAGCATAAGAGTTGCTACAAACTAGAATGACAAAAGTTAACAGAAAACTATGGCTTGTTTGGCATTGCAAAAGTAAGTTGAAAGTTCGTTTGTGAATAATACTAGGAAATTCCTACTAAAATTTGTATAGTTCTCATAAGTACATGATTCTAGAAAACAGCACAAGAATCACAAACTGAAGGTCACCAACAAAGCAAATTCTAGGAATACAAAAACCAAGCTGTATATTCTGTTGCCATACCAGAAAGATGCTTTTGAAGGTTCTCGTTGCCGAGATACTCGAAGCAGAGCAACCTTGCTGGTATTTGCGCCATAACATCCATCCCGTTCGGTAGCAGTACTGCTTCCCACCTTGATTCTGCACAGTAACCTACAAGTTGAACTATATTTTCGTGCTTGATCCTCATAACATTGGTGACCTCTTTCTGGAACTGGTCATCGTCCACCAGATGCATCTCATACAGTTTCTTCACAGGAATAACTTGTCCGCTTCGAAGGACTCCCTACACAGAATTGCTGTAATGTATTGGATTTGATTGATCATGGATAGAATTCCTTGCAAAAAAAGATTATCTGAAAAGGATAAGTGAAAGTTTAATAGTTATACCTTGTAAACTACTCCATATCCACCCTTCCCAAGTTCGTGCTCACTGGAAACATTGCATGTAATGTCTTTCAAAAAATCAAAAGGCAAATATGTTGGTAGTGCTGTTGGATCATTCAGCTTCTGCTCCAATACATCACGGTTTGTAGCTGTGCCGTCCGTTCCTGCTCCCACAAAAGCTTATGTAGGGGAGAAACAAGCCTATACCTGTTTCATTATGATAGAGATCATGATTTTCCATAATTGCTTTAGCTGCTCATCATATAGGTTATATTAAGTTTAGTTAACACAGCAGAAAATTGTTAGTATATATCTGGATCAAGTTATTCTTACCCTAAAGTTGGAATGAGATAAGAAGATACAAACAGAGAAGGAATTTACATAATGCATCAAATGTACATATCTAATAGGACACCGAAGTTCTGGGCGTGCAACTGAGTGCACTTGCTAGCGGCATCATGTCCAGATAAAGTTTCTATAAGCTCAGCCATCGTAAATTGGTTTAGTATGGAAAGGAGGACGGGGAAAGACGTTGTCTGCAGAAGAAATGCGGCGTGGCTTCCATGGAAGGCACGTGAGGGGCGGGAGATGGAACAGGGGAACAAGAAGGGGGCAATTTTGTTTTTACCCTCACTTTGAACTCTAATTGTAATTTTACCCTCATTTTTCTTAATTACTTTGTGATTTTACCCCTGTTTTTTCAACCTAAAGCCAGAGTTTACCCTCAGTAGAATTATTGTGATTTTACCCCCGTAGGGGCAATCTCTAGCTTCAGATTGAAAAATTAGGGGTAAAATCACAAAGTTAAAAAATTGAGGGTAAAATCACAATTAGAGTTCAAAGTGAGGGTAAAAACACAATTGTCCCAACAAGAAGGGTGGGTGGTACTTTTGTTCTTTTGGTCATTTGATAAAAGCTACAAGGTTGCTTAAGTAGTCTTCGTTGCTAGCAATGTTGATATGGATGTTCTCGGAGATTTTTCAGTTCTTGCCGCTAATCTGGAGGTCTGACAACTCTTGCCATCAATTACATAAGCCTTTCAAAACGTGCCAGTTTAAGAGTTTCTTCTATCTATTTTCCTTTTTTTTTATCTGAAAGGACAAAAATGTCCTTGCCTTATCCAGTGGCACCGACCCTTTTCGTCTTCGTTGGATCGATTGAGATCCACTGTTCGTTTGCAGAGACGCAACCTACGCCTGAAGTTGATGATGATGAACTCCATCAGCCCATCGAGGGCCAGATCCATCTGGAAAAATGGATCTTCGGGGGAGAGAAGAGGCTGGCGGAGGAGGAAGTTCAGCCAGCAGCGTACTTGGGCCGTTGGGCCGGCACGCTAAATGGGGCAAACTGATGCTCGGAGGAGACGAAAAGGGCAGGCCGGCGTGCTGAAGGGAGCAGGTCTCCTCCATGCGCGCGAGCTCCTCGGTCTGCTGCTCCCAGCCATGCTAGCGCGTCGTTAGGCTACCCGGGTCATCTCGGTATCCTGCCTCTTCACGTCTGTGCTACCGAGTTCGAGAAGTCTGTGCTACAGAAAGATCGAGAAGCTCTAGTGCGAGGTTGGTGACGAGCAGTTCCTCCTCACCATGATGACCACCCCTTCCTTGGGCTTTTCCCATTCTTTACTAGTGGTGGTCAGGCCACGTCCCGTCTGCCCGGTCAACGGCGACAAAGGAAGAAGACGGAAGAATATGCGAGGGCATTTTGGTCAGCTGGAGAGAGTGAACCATAGACGTGGCTTGTTCTGAAGATAAAATCGGATTGGTGTGAAATGTTGTGAGACCTCCCGATTTAGTGGCAAGAACTGAAAAAATCTCATGTTCTCGGAGCTAGAAGAGGACCAAGAGGTCGACTTTAGTAGTAACAATAGCAACCCCATGTTAGTATCTTATGTGAGTGATGGAACCGAGAGTAGTAGATTATTGTTCATCTTTGTTTCTCGTCTTCGTATTATCTCCTTATTTCAACAAATAAACGAATAGAAATCAAATATTTTTTATGAGGAAAGCCGTAATTGTAACTAGTTGGCTCTAGGAAAAAGTTAGGCGGGACTAGTCAAAATGGGCAACCGGTATGTTAGGGTGCTGTTTTGCCAGAGTTCATAATGCTTCGCAGCTATCTTTCCAAGCTAGATTCATTCATTGGCGAAGTCCGGACGAGTCAACAACTCGTAACTGTTTCCCTTGTTATAGAACACAATTTATTCAGCTAACAAAGGTACATTATATATATGAGAATACCATCTGTTTGGTTCAATCAGAAAATTTGAAGCTGAAGTCAGGCTTCGGCACTCTAATGGAAAATGCATTTCAACAATGACATACTTCAAGAGTCTGACAAGAAACCAAACTTCTTGGAAAACAAGACAAGTCAGTGTGAAACACAATCCAGATCTGCAAAGGTCCAGCAGCAAAGAGAGATCGTGTACCATGGACAGTAAGCGACCTGGAAATTCCGAGAACAGGGGGAGGAGGATGTATGAGGTTATAGTACGAATCTAGACTTGTGAGGTGCTTCGGGGATACCATGATTAGTGGCTTCCCGGGACCTCCAACATAAGAGAATATAATATAAAAAGATAATACACTTGTCATTAAATATGTCATAATGTCAACAGATCATTAATTAGGAGAGATTTGTGGACGATTAAAAAATGGGGTACTTAGCCGCCCATTATTTTCCTACTATCCAGCGTCATGAAAGTACTTGGTTCCCAAAACAACTGTGACGAATTTCAAAGCATTATGGCTCATTAAAACAATTTCTTAATTCTTCAACCTTCAGGCCCAGTGTGGCCTTGCTGTAACTTTCGGATGAAAAACAGCCTCTTGTTCGTCGTCCTCCTCGTTCCGTTCCCACCAAGACCGAAGAGAAAAATAAAAGAACGCCGCTGGCAAATCATTGACTGTGAATTGAATGTAACATGGTCACTGTAACAAAAATGCAAAAACAATTCTAAAACACGACCACTTCTTCAATGCAACAAAACTAGGAGGTTACGCTAAATATTTCAATAGTGAAATTTTGAAGGTGGTCTGCGCATGGTAGCAGCATGATCTTCGAATAATGGATTTAACATGTTAAATCAAAATTTGGATTTCTTTAACCAGGGCCGGGCATGAGAATTCGGTGGCCCGGTGCAAGATGAAAAATAGAGGCCCCCATGGACCGTAAATATAAATATAGCCCCGCGTACCTCGCCGGGTTGTTCTTCATGTGGAGCACAATAAATCCTACAATTCAATATTCTACCCTAAAAATTCTGTATATATTGAATTTGTATATACATGAAAATCTTGTTTATCTTCGTTGTTTTCACGTATATATTTAACGAAAAAAATGAGAAGTGCTCTGGTGGAGCGTTTCTAAATGGCAGCACGGATCTTAAAGTTTTTTAAAACAATTATATGCAATAGAATTAACGATTTTAATCAGGCACCCGCCTGGGCCGGGTCCTGCCCAGTCCAGCAGTCCAGCACAGACCCTTCTATCGCTGGTCGCCTCTGTTAATCCTTGTTCCAGACGCATGGCTGAGCAGCTGACGAGGGCATCGCACGGCTAGCCTAGGCTTAACTGCACTGCCGACGCCGCCTGCCTCTGGCTTGAGATTTTTGGGAAACAACGGCAGTGAGCTTGCATCAGAGGCCGGCGGCTTACTAATTCCATCAACGTTTTTGTGCTGGATTGAGCACGGCAAGGAGTGCACCCTTGAGGTGTTGAGCGCGGAGTGCAGAGGATCTCGTGCGCCGGGAGAGCGCCTGTGCTTGTTAGAACCTCTCCGGAGATACGACGCGCACGTCGTCGTATCTCCGGCGAGGTTCTAACAAGTGGCATCTAGAGCAAGGTTGCGAGCCTAGGCGATGGCTGGCGACGGGAAGGGCGATGGCAAGAGCGGCGCCAAGAGCGACACCTTCGGCGATGGCGTGGTGATCCAGCGGGTGATTCGTGAGGTGGGAGGCGGGACTAGCTACCCCGTCCTCACCAAGACCAACTACTCCGACTGGGCGCTCCTGATGAAGGTGAAGCTCAAGGCGCGGGCGCTCTGGAACGTCATCGAGAACGGCGGGGCTCGCAACCTTGCTCTAGATGCCACTTGTTAGCACGTCGCCGGAGAGGATCACGGCCACAACCACAACACACACAACTCAAGCGAAACACAATGGACACGGTCTTGTTTGTTGCTGCAGAATGAGGCAGCCTTTTCACCGTGTATTGCTAGGATTATATAGGCTATTACAAGGAAACTAATCAAGGCCTATTAACTAGCCGAGCTGTCCACTACCATACATGGTCATGCATTCCTTACTTAGCTAATTACCTAAGGAAAGTAAATCACTAATTGATGCACGCAAGGATTATTTTCTACACTGCTCCTGTTCCACCCGTAGTTTGGCGAACCCCGCGAATTCCTCAGTCATGCAAGGGTCGTTCGTGGGAAAGACGAGGCAGCGGTCCTGCAGGAGTGCAATAGGCTGCTGGGCTGGGATCGGCAGGAAGCGGGCCCTTCAAGTACCACAAAATAAAATCTAACTCTAATAAAAAGTTTGTTAGGATTCGCACAATTTTTTTAAAAAAATTTTTATTGGTATGGAGAGTAGATACTAGGCCTATGATGTCAATCTTTTATACGTACTTCTTACTCTTATTCCCGAGAATTTCCTGTATTTTTTCATAAGTGCCTTAGGATCCTTTTGTCCAGCATTTGCATACTTTTTGTTTGCTAACTTCCATAGAATGCTGCTCAATTTCTTCAATTTTATATCTGGCTTCTGGGAGGCTGTTACAAAAGAATGACACTGGAATTTGCATTACACGGAATTGGCCAACTCCAAGTCTCCAACAACTGAGACAACCATCAGCTGATGCTCTCTTTGCACACCCTTCCTTGGGCTTGCAGATTTATCGGCTTCTCTGAGCCAACGGGATTGCTGTGTCTTCGCAACGAACAAGCGAGGGTCGACACGTACTGCATCAGGCTGCCCTGTAACATATTCGAACTTGCACCTTGCTAGCCTATCGTCTGCCACCTGAACTTGCACATCCACATTGTCTTGGATGTCAATGGCGATCCGATGGCGAACCTGCTTTCCCTCCATTTCGGAATTCAGTAACACAGTCTTCCCCCTCACACAGTTTGTATTCATTGGTGAGGATGCTGCGCAGCGTGGGAGAACGGTACTCAGAGCAGCCGACGCGACCAGTCGACCACTTATAGGCCCATGTCGGACAGCACAACTCCTTGGGAAAGAACAAAAGTGCAGAGCAGACGGAAGTCCAAGAAAAAGACAAAGGAGACTACCAACAAAGGCAACCCAAGATGAGGGCAGCTCCATGTCTCCAACCAGGTCGAACTCCTTCCTGTGGCTGTAGGTTGCTCAATCTTCACACGTCGTTTCAAAATGCTGGCCATGAACACTAAAATCTTCTGATGTTGTTTCAAGATGCAGGTCATGGGCACTTGAAACCTGGTTCAGGAACTGCGACTGAAAGAAAGTACATTGAGAAGCTGGTCAGGCAAAGCTTCTCGCTATCGTTTTATATCAAACATGGACCTCCACCCCGGCATGCTGCTAGCTGTTAATTCAGTAGGATCTTCTGGGACAATTCTCCTTCATAAATTAGTTGCGGCTACAAAGAGCTGCTCGGTTCCTCTAACTGTGATATACAGGAGCACCATAATCAACGAAACATGAAAAGGCACCACATGTGGACGTGCGGGCTACAGCGCGAGGTGACTTTTCAAATTTCCTTGTATTTGCCCCTCTCAAATCAAACGTGAATGTGTTTTTCTTCAAGTGGCCCCCTTATATATTTTTTTCTAGCGCTATCACTGGCCGCCCCTCCCCAACCAAAGCCACATTTCCCTCACCACTCGCCGGAATCATAGATAACGCAAGCCATCACCTCCGACGAGCACCAACCAGAGTGAAATTGTTCCTGCAAAACTGTTCCACACATTCCATTGAAAAGAAAAAAAAAAATTCCAAAGCATGAAGATGGATTGTTCCATGGGTCAAGTGAAATTGTTCCACCAAAGAAATAAAATTGTTTCCTACAGAAATGAAATTGTTCCACACATTGGCACACTTCCTCCTCCGGCGTGGAGGCGAGCATGGAGTGGTAGAGAAAAAGGACAAATGGAAGCATGGCAGCAACACCTCCAGTTATTGCTCAAAAAAAAAAAAAAGCAACACCTCCAGCATGGTCGACGAGAGGCGGTCAGCAAGGTAGGAGAAACCGGGGCGCGCGAGCGGAGCGAGATGGTGACCGACTGGATTGCTTTTTTTTTTTTGAGATTATACAGTACAACTCAGACACTCATAACGCACGCACACTCACCCCTATGAACACACGTACGCAAACCCTACCCCTATGAGCATCTTCGAAGACTGAGCCGCAAATCCAGAGATACGAAGTCACCACTAGCGCCTCGCTGTCGACGGGAGCGTCGCCTACCACTGAAAGCACAAATGCCGTTAAATCCTTGAAAATTCGCTCCCACGGGGAGTCGAACCCAGGACCTGAGAGGTGTTACTCGGATGCCTTAACCACTAGGCCAAGACCCCTTTCACAACCGACTGGATTGCTGCGCCGGGCGAATAGAGAAGATAAATCTTAGACGGACCTTGACAAACACAACTGGGCCATGGCCCACGAGAGGTGGTCAAAGCAAAGTTACCGAATATTGTGGTCAACATATGAGATATGCCGCCTGACATGTCGCTCAAAAAAAAAAAAAAAAGATATGCCGCCTGACCACCGTGACATGCACCAGCAATCAGCGATTCCTAGGCCAGGGAGCGCTGTTGCCTTGTCGGCTGTGCATGGCGTGGGGTCGAACCGCAATTGCTACTGCGCCTCCTGCCGAACAGAGACTGTAGGATGGCCTTGCCGCTGGGCTTGGATGTGCAGAGCTCATGGAGCAGTGGCGGGTAATCAGTGGAGAAGAGGATCCGGTGAGATGGGGGGACTATGGTGCCGGAAGGCGATGTAGTCGAGAGTCCTCTAACAGCATGTTTGGTTTGCAGCATGAGATGGTCTGGAACCATCCGATCCAATATCCGAACCTAACGCCTACGTTTGATTTGAGGAACAAGTCGATGTCATCCGTCAGCAGGGCGTCCAGAGTAGCTCTCTCACAGGCAGCGCCCATCCTGATTTTTCGGGATCGGTTCGTTCCTCAACAGCATGTTTGGTTGATAGAATCATCCTGTGCGGCATGGACCCGTGCTGGACCGGCTTGTCCGGCCATTTTTGCGGAACGACTTCGTCCAGCGGAGGTTGGCTGCCAGGAACAGTATACGGCATGAACTGACGACGGACGATATCATTCCGTGCCTCAAACCAAACATCTATTTAGGTTCGGATGTAGGATCGGACGGTCCGTGGGCAGACTCATTCCTCAAACCAAATAAGCTGCAAAATCTGCCGGACGAGCCCATCTGTTTTGAACGACGGACAAGTCCATGCTGGACAACATTGTTCCTTGAACCAAACGTGCTGTATCAGACTCAACCCGTCCTCCAGTGCCACGCTGCCCAAGAGATTGGCGATGTGGATAAAGGAGATTGAGTGATTCAGGATGCGTTCGGTTTGGGGACAAGGTGGCGGGACGAAATCATCTTAGTTTTTTCAATATAGAAATGTCCCACATGATGTTTGATTCGAGGTAGTCCTGTTCATCCACGGGTTACGCCGGTTTTGGCTGGTTTTTCATCCCAGGCCATAGGTGGACGGTTTGACTGGCTTGGTCCGGTTATTAGTGGCCAGGAGACTGATGACTGAGCGGGTACTCCGGGTTGGTTTCGCAGGTTCACTGGTTCAAACCAGCGACGAACGCACACGCCGCCCTATGCCAAGCCTCGATGCCACCGCTAGCCAGACCGCCCAGCCATGCTGTGTTGCTCGCCAAATCGTACACCGCTATGTAAGAAACCCAGAAACTAGACACTGGCACTCAGATACGCGTTTTTGAAACGCGTCTCCAAAACCATATTGCAGACGCGGATTGATGAAACGCGTCTCCAACATATTTATACGACCCACGTTAGCAGACTCGTGTGCAAAAACGCGTCTCCTACTACATGCGTGTATGCATAGCAGACGCGTTTCCTGAGCCGCATCACCGGGAAAGGCGGGTCGGACCCGAAAATTTTATCGTATTTGATTCACCGCGCACGCGTCCGGGTCCGGGCCCTCTCTCCCCATCCTCCTCTGGTCCTTATCCCTTTGCTCCTCGAGTCGTCCCTGTCCTCTCTCTCCTCTCCGCTCTCAGATCCGGCGGCGGCGGTGGGGCTGGCCGCGACGCAGCAGCTCCACCTCCTCGTCCCCGCGTCCCCTCCCGCCAGCCGCCACCTCGTCGCGCTCCACGCCGCCTTCGAGGATGCCGACGCCGTCCGCCTCGTCCTTGACCTCTGCGCGGGCGGGTACCTCTTCTTCCTCATTCGGCCCGCGCCCTTCTCTCGGAGCCCGAGGCGGCCGACCTCCTCGCCCAGCTTGTCGACGCGCTCGCGGGCTGCCACCACCACGGCGTCGTGCAACGCGACCTCCAGCCCCGCCCCAGCCGCGCTCCTCGGATCTGCTTGTAGGCCCTGCTACCGCTCCTCCACGACAGCGCGCTCTCATATATGGGTAATTGATCTTTGTTTGTCAGACTATTGTGGAGGTTGTCACTAAGTTCAGTTTGCTAAGTTGTTTAATTAGATGTAGCATGCCTGAACAAAATTGTTGTACTCTGTAAAAGCAACACTTGTAATGTATATTTTCTGGGAGACCCACTTCCTGTTCAGGGTAGTGTCTGTCAGTGTGCAGTTCTATTGAAAATTTCAGCTAGTTGCTTGCCTGCCTGGTTCTGCCGAATATAACTAGAGCAGATGAGTTTTCACTTGTTAATCATTGCATCGATTTCTGTAGCAGATTATTTCAGTATTGCTTGTCTCATAGCTTTTTACATCAACTAATCAACTCCTTTTTCCTGTGCTCTGGCCTACTAGTTCGCTGGAAATCTAAAACAGAATGAAGAACTTTGTATCTACTATGAATAAATTAACTTCCAATGTATACAACTTTATATGGCTGCTGAAAATATTTAACTTTCAAATTACATACTGTATTTTCTTTTGTGCTGCAGACCTGGTTAACTATTATATCTCATGAGCCTGTGCAAATAGATGTTTATGTAGACAGATCATGTTAGCACGAGTATTTGGTTGTTCATGTAGACAGATGCACCTTGCAACCATGTCATAAATTTTCTTTCTTTTTGATTTGGTGGAATTTGATTAGTTGTGCTGAAAAGGAAAAGGAAGGTTAAGGCAAGATCACATTGCAACCATGTCATATATTTTCGTTTCTGTTATTTTTGTTATCCAAATGATATATCATTGTCTTGCTATGTTTTACTTGAATTTTTCGTGTTTCGCAGTGATGAGCTGAGTTGGTGTTGGAGGAGGGAGTAGGACTCTGAGCAGCAGCAGTGAAGAATGTTTGAGCACCTGATTGCCATTGTGACCGAAGGTAAACTTCTTATCTGAAGACATGCAACTTGTCTATCAAGTATGATGACATATTACTGGATTTTGTAATCAGACTTCATTGTCTTTAGCTGTTGACAGAGGTGACCATTTATAGTTTGCTAGTTTGTTGATCTGGTTTTGTCCTGATCTTGTACTATGTAACCTGTAATAAATCATATGTATGATTTGAGCGGTTGGTGTCACTTGTATGTGCGTACGAATATTATGTGAGCAACATGTGTATTTGTAACAATTGACTGATTGAGCATCACGTGTGCCTGTAACCATTTCTTTTTTTTTTGTTTTTTAATATATCTTTGCAGACGCGTTTTGACATGGGCGCGTCTGCTACAGTTGGTTTTTGCAGACGCGTTTTGACATGGGCGCGTCTGCTATCTGAACACGATTGCAGACTCGTTTTGATCTGGACGCGTCTGCTATCTGAGGTTCATTGCAGACGCGGATTTCCGCGTCTGCGATTAGCTCACATCACAGACGCGATTTTGGAGACGAAAACAAATTCCGTCTGCTATTTGACTTAACCAGCGTCTGCAATTAGCTTTTCTTACATAGTGCACGCTGCCGCACGCACCATAATCAAGCGTCAGCCATGCCCGCGAGACGCCATGTCGAGCCTTCGCCGCCGGCGAACCGCCTCCGTGAGCCCATAAATAGGCTGGAGAACTCCCTTCCTCCTCACCGCACCACCAGGTGCTCCTCTCTGAGCACGACGACCACAACACCCGTCACAATTTCACCCTTTCCCTCTTCTTCCCAACTCCGGCCACCATCCCCGTTTTTCTAGTCCCGGTGAGGTCTTTCTCATTTTCTGAGTGTAACACCCCGATTTTCGCAAAATAGTAATTTCACCTCAACATGCAGGGTTAGTGCAAAATCACTGCCAAGTCCAAATTTTCCTGTCGGAAATTTCAAATCAAATCGATTAATGCAAAAATCGTCAAATATGAGTTTGAACTAAATCGACAAAATTTTGCACAAAAAGTGGGACCCACTGACATTGTATTTGGGTTACATGTGCCAAGATAGAATTTTGGAGAATTTTCCAAGATTTTACAAATTCCAGAACTGCCCCTAAAAAAATTCAGTGAAGTGCCTTCAAATCTCCCTGTTCTTTGATTTTTGTTTTTGTTCAAAATTCGTAGCTCAAAACCACTTGGTCCCAATGAGAAAGTTGGAGCTGGTTGTTGGATCTTCCTTCCTGAAATTTTTCAGAATTTTTGGAGCTCGCGAACATTTTCTTTCATTTCGTTCAAGCGAGCAGCTGGTAGGGAACAGAATTCGTGGAAATGAAAGGCAGCCGGGTCCTGCTTGTCATCCCCTCAGCTGCTGTTCTTCCTCAACCTTATCCCCAAGCTGGCTGAGCTACTCTCCCTTTTCCCTCACTCTCTCTGTTCGTCTCTCAAGCTCCAAGCCACCACCGCTCTAGCCCACCTCCGGCCAAGCACTCACGTGGTGAAGTGCGCCCGTGAGGTCCTCAAGCTCCTTGTGCTTCAATCCCTTCAGTCCAGCCACGAGGAAGGAGATTGGCCTGCCTATACATCAAGTGCGCCGCCGGGACCGAGTCAACCTCACCATCGATTTCTTCCTATGCGCCAATCTGCAGCTCGACGAATCAGAGTTCAAGCTGTGCCGTGCACTAGCTGCTCTTGTTCCTGCTGTGTTGCTGCTCTCCGACGACCCACTATAGAAAAGCTTGTCCTGGTAGGTGAGTTTCACAGCTTGTGCAGGTCCTGTAGAACTAAGCCTAGGCCAATCTATTTCAGAGCTGCCTTAAGTTCAATCGCCGGCATGATTTTTTGTAGCTTCGAGCAGGCAGCAGCTAATTAGTATGAACGAGCTCGCTGTGCTGATGCTACAGTAAAAAGCAGAACAAAGCTAGTATCTTTGTTGTTCATCCCTGTTCAAATCTGCTGGGAACTTTCAAAAATCACTCCTAAATATTTACAGCCCAGAAAAATGTCAAACCAATTCTGTTGTTTCTGTTGTTGCCTGTGCTGTCTAGTAAAAATGCTAAAACCTGACCAAATAGCGTTTCTGTTCAGAAGAAAAATGTAAGTTTGTGAAGCATGACTTAATTCATTTTAGCTGCTACTCAAGTCTAAAAAAATCCTGAAACCATGATAGAATGTTACTCTCATGTTATAAAACCTTCTATATGAATTTCGCGGTCAGATGACTTCATATGATCTGAAAAATGTTTTAACTCTGTTCTCTAGCTGTTAAATCTTGGCAAATGTTTCCTACTGATGAATTAATGAAACTTTGTGAGAATACTATTCACAACAGTATCAGCCAACAGTAATTCACCCATCTCCAAAAAAAAACTAACTGTAGCTTCTGTTTTTAGTTAAGTTCTGCAACCTCATGTTAAATTGCATGGTATTTCCTTTTCGTTTGCAAAAGAATTGTTGCGAAAATCATTTGCTGAGCACCTCATCCTCATACACATCATATCATTGCACTCATCTTATCAACAAATTTCCATGAATTCGTTGTATCTAATTCTTCTCTTGCATTGCATATCATCAATTAGGAAACGGCCACGGAACCGAGGACGTGGAGATCATGGCGGAGGAACTTGGTGCTGATTCTAACATCGCTGATTGAGCTAACAACTTTCAGACCCCAAGGCAAGCCCCGGTGCATCTCAACCTTTTTCGAAATATTTTACTTGGTCACAAGTATCTATGGAGTCATGTTATGTGCATTAGGTATTCAGGAGTCGAATGAAACCTTAGTTGTATGTATCCATACATATTCCTAGGAGTTGGTTCAGTTATTGTTCAGCCGTTCGTTACTTTATGCTATGCTTAATGTTGAGTCATCGGTAGAAGTCGAGTGGTGCGGAACACTACTCGCGAGCTATAGGGCGCTTTTTGGGAGAATTGTACTTGATGGTATCTCAAATGATGGTGATAATTTGAGACAGGACGGGGATGTGTAGGTTTGCTGCAGGACATGGAGGTCTTGTGTGCGGTAGCCCCGTCTGTATCGATTGAGGACCGATCGTTGTGGCCTCGCTGAGCAAGTTTGAACGTACCGGATGCATGCTAGTGATATGCGCACTAGTAAACCGATGTAACTCGATTACTGTATTATTGGACGGGGCCCCACCTCTCTTTTGGTGATGAAGATGGTTATGGTGGTTGTGGGTATCTGCTAGAAGGGAGGATGCACGGGCTAACCACGGATGGCCCAGCGTGGGCATCGCGTGGAGGACGTGAACCCAGGAGAGGCGACACTCGGACCGGCTTTATGGTGTCTTGTGAAGGTTGCCGTGCGTGACTCTTCGTGAGTGTGCGTACGTCGTGTGTATCGGGTCTCCCCTGCAGGTGTAAAGCGATTCGAATCGCCGTCCGTCGCGGTTATTGAGTACGCTTGTTCACTGAGTGACCTCGTAGCAGAAGTGGAACATGATGATTATACTTGCTGTTTGTACTTCATATTAAATGTTTTGCAACCTTGTATGGATAAGCATAGGTGCTAATATTTATGTTTATGTAAGAATCCTGTTAATTTGGCTAAAATTTGAAAGAAGGACTAAACTTTTAGCGCTACTTTTGTGCAGTATTTTCCATGCATGTGTTCAGCCCCCTGCATGCTAGGAGTCGGTCTTAGATGGCCATTTTGACGGTAAGTCTTGTTGCGTATCAGTTGCTCAGGGTTTATTGCTTCTACCTTTTGTGCAGGTGATCCTTTGGCTCAGGAGGATGAGGCACATTTGCGGGCTCGATGTGCCTCGTCTTAGGGTGAAGACCGTCGAGTTTAGTTGCTTCCGCTGTCGTTTATATTCGAATTTCAAACTCTTTTATGTACAAAAACTCCGAACCTAATTTGAAATAACAAAATTCCTTTGTACTCTATTTTCGTTTATGCTTATGTGTGTGGTCTTTTGGACTCTTGCTTCGTCAAGTGTCACCCGATCTTGATTCTGTTAAGTAAACCCCTCATTTTTGAGGCGGGGTGCTACACTCAGTCTCTTCGGCTCCGCCATGACATTCTCATCCTGACGCACCCCTTTGTGCACTTTGGTGGCCACAGGAGCACGGAGTTCGACGGGAGCCGAGGAGCGCCGCCACCGCCGAGATCCATTTCCTCGTCGCCAGCCACTTCTTGCCAGTGACCGAGCTCGCCAACCCCATGGTACAATCTCCCGCGGTGGATCGCAGATGAGCGAATTGGCAACAATCTCCCACGGCCGCGGCAGATCTCCCATCTCCAAAGAATTGGTGCTGGTTTGACTGGTCTATTAGCTGGTTTCTAAACCAGTTCAACTCAACACGTTACTAAAACTGATGGGTTCGACCTGGAAACCAGCAAAACCGCCCAAACACCCGTGCTTCTGGTTCGCTCAGGGTCGGGTTGACGGGTTGAGCGGTGTGCAACCAAACTGCGTTCAGGGCTAGTTCGAGGGACGGAACGGTCCATGTTCTTAGTTTGGTTGGAGGGATGAGAACGGATGAGGATGGACATGGTCTCCAGTGTTCCATAGCTTGCACTGTCCATCATTGTGCCATTTCGTCGAACATGCTTGATGCATGTCTCCGAAGACGTTGCCCACCAGCTCACACAACCCTGTCTTGCCGCCCGCGCCATCCTTTTGTACTACGCCGTGCCACCGAGGCTGCAATGCCACAACAATAATCCAGCATGTGTGTGCGCGAACTTCCCACTCACCCAACTTGTGCTCATCAAGCATCCACTCCTGGCGCCCGTGTGCTCACCTGGCCACACCGCCAGCGAGCTCGTCTCGTCTCGTCACACCACCAGTGCGCTCCCTCGCAAGCGCGACCAACATAGGCCGTGGCGCCCACACCCGTCCCTTGGCGCTCCTGCTCCTACGTCACATGATACCTCTGAGCCACCGCGCTCCTGTGCCCCGAGACCTCATCCGCTCGAGCTTGGAGACGCCCCTGCCCTCGTCCTCCTTGCCTGGATCGAGCTCGGAGACGTTCTCTGCCCTCATCCCTATCGCCTTGTGTCAAAGTTAGAGGTTGCTGTCTGGAAGAGTGGGGAGTTAGACTGTAGCATCCCGCAACAAAAATGAAGGTTAGTTAGTAAGGATCGAGATCGGGTGACATTTGGCGAAGCAAGTATCCAAAAGACCACACACATAAGCATAAAGTAAAATATTACAACAAATTTTAGTGATTACAACTTAGTTCACACTTAACATACATAAGGTAGATCGAGTACTTAGGTGATATTTTACAATGCATAAAGAGTTTTGAAATCCGAAACATAAACACAGCGGAAGCTAAACAAATGACGATACATATCTACAGAAATCGTGCCCAGCCATAGACACAATCTCACTCACCCTGCTCCTGGTTAGGAGAGGCAAGAACCCACTCAATGGACCAGTCCTTGGGTGGTTCACCCTCCCACACCATCTTGCCACAGCAACCACAAAATCTATTGCTAGGAATATCTGCAACAAAGATTTCAACAAAAGCCCTGAGCAACTAATGCTCAACAAGTCTTACCCGTCAAATTGGCCTTCTAAGACCGACTTCTACCATATAGGGGGGGGGGGGGGGGGGGGGGGCTGACCATAGTAAAGGAAATTATTGCATAAAAAGCACTAGAAGTTGGTTCTTACTTTCAAATTTTAGCCAAATTAAAAGGGTTCTTGCATAAATATAAATATTAGCACATATGCTAATACATACAAGGTTGCAATACAAATATTAAAGTACAATACAGCATATATCCATAAACTTGTGCACTTCTTACTACGATGTGACGCAGTGAACAAGCGGTACTCAATAACCGCGAGGGACGGCGATTCGAATCGATTTACACCTGCAGGGGAAACCCGAGACACACGACGTACGCACACTCACGAAGAGTTACGCATGGCAACCTTTGACAAGACACCATAAAGCCAGTCCGAGTTCCCCTCTCCCGGACACACGTCCTTCACACTACCCACGTCGAGGCTATCCGTGGTTAGCCCTGTGCCCTCCCTTCCCACACAAGCCCGTGAACCACCGTGACCATCTTCATCACCAAAAGAGAGGGGGGGGGGGGGAGGGGGGAGGGGGCGTCCAACAATACAGTAGTCGAGCTACATCGGTTTACCAGTGCCCATATCACTAGCATGCATCTGGTACGTTCAAACTTGCTCAAGAAAGTCCACAACGAACGTTCCTCAACCGACACGAACGGGGCTATGGCAAACAAGGCGAACCTTGCCACCTCAACCTACACAAGAACTTCCCCTCTCGGTCTCATTTTCATTATCATATCATGTGAGAGTAGTAAAGTACCGAACCACTTATACCGGGCGGTCTCCATACCACCCGATTTTCTACCGAGGACTCGACATTAGGCATAGCAAAAACTTCCGAGCGGCTGCACAACACTAAACCATCCCATAGGACAAAGATTCCTAATGCATCTAGGTTCACATAAAATTCCTGAACTTAATGGACATCACATGACTCGAATACATATGAATAAAGGAAAAGTTTATAAAACATAGGCGTGCACCGGGGCTTGCCTTTGGCCTGGTGGTCAGAACACTCAAGATGGTTCAAGTCAGCGCAGTCTCCTCGGCCTCGATCTCCACGTCCACGTTCCCGGTGTCGATTCCTATATGATGCCATGCAACAAAAATTAAGCACAATGCACATACAAAGCTTCGCTAAAACAATTGGTGCAGTGGCATGATGATGAGGTCGACATGCTGCTCAGAAATGACACAAAAGATTTTCCGTTACGTTTGTTTGAAACACTTTCACATAAGACTATGAGAACATAGGGTTTCCAAACTGTCGCAACAAGTAATTTATTTTGAAATTCTTTTTAACATGATTATGTAAGGCAAGAATTTTATTTTGCATTTTTCCTAGCATGGCACTACTGAGTACAGCAATATACCCAAAAATTGGCTCAAAACCATGTAAGGATAAAAACTATAAAGGCAACAAGGAAAACCTTAAACATGCAATTTAGGCTAAAATATATTGAATTTAAATATGCCATTTGGTGAACAGTTCAGGAATGCCATGAAATGCATGCACACCAAAAATTAGGATTTTCTTGATGAAGTTCTTACACCATTCGATAGATCTGTTCAAGTGAATTCCAAAGAAATTTAGTTTGCATTGTTCTGATACATTTTATTTAATATCGATTTTACAATTTGGGCTAAATTCTGAGAAAAAGAAAAGAGAAAAAGCAGCGGCATTGTAGCATGCCCTAGCGTGGCGGTGTGCGCGCACGGCGATGGCGGCGGCGGCGCGGCGTTCCAGCTAAACGGCGGCGTGGGGGGGGGGGGGGGGGGGGGGGGAACCGAGATGAGCACCGTGACCTACTCGATACGGTGAGCATGGCGGCATAGCACGTTCACATGTGCGCGGACTGGCGACGTGCCGGCGGCGAGCGGTGGCGGCGCGTGCCCATGGCGCGGTGGTGTTCCGGCCGGGAGAATGGGAAAGGAGGGGAAGGAGCAAGAGCACGGGCATCACCTCGTCGGCGCGGAGCTTTGGGTCGATGATCTCGTCGGCGGGAGGCTCCGAAAAGGGGTCGTCGACGTGGAGGTGGTGGCGCTCTGCGGATGGCAGCGGGAGAAGACGGCAGATTCCGGTGAGTTCGGCGAAGGAGGCTGGACAAGATCATGTCAGGGACGTGCGCAAGCATGTGAGGAAAGTCCACGCGCGAGGAAACGAAGAATGCCTCACCGTGCGGCGAGGTCGACGGCGGTCACCCGGCGGCCATGTTTAAAAACTCTCGTCGATCTCGCGTTTCACGCGGGGAGGGAAAGAAAGGAAGGGTCGAGAAGCTAGAGGGTGAGCCGGCGCGTCTATGGGTGGGTTGTCGTGCCCGGGGAGTAGCAGCGCGGCGGCGCTACGCGAGCTTGCCTTGGCGGCAATGGCGGCTAGGTTTGGCCGGGAGAAAGAAAAAAGAGAAACGAGGAAGACCGCGACGACTTGACCTGGGGAGTGGGGGGGATAAGGGGGAGTTGTTGTGTTGCCCCGCCGTGGAACAGCGCGGCCGTGCGATGGCGTGACGCCGGCCACAGCGCGGCATGGGAGCGAAGAAGAGAGAGCGAGAGAGAGAGAGAGAGAGAGTGACACGCGCAGCAAGTTTTTTTCATTTTTTCCGAATTTTTCAAACCATTTCGAACGTGGAGCAATGATGAACTCCAATCCCATCCTTCCATGTGTCGAAAAATTCTGGAAAATTCGGGGGTTGAAAGTTAGCTACAGAAACATTTTTTATTATTGGAAAATTTTGAATTGCTGAACATACTTTGAATTAAAATTCAAATAAGACAGAATCTGTTTGATGTTCTTCGATTTATTTGAACTGCCTCCTTTTTTCATAAAATTCTGAAACATTCTCCAAAATTCTTTTTTGGGACATACAACCCAGAAAAAATTTTAGTTGGGCCCAGTTTTGTGCAAAATTTTGAAGTTTTAGTTCAAGCTCCATTTTGCTCATATTTTGAATTACTTGCTTTCATTCAAATTTTCAACTTGAACCAATGAGCTTGACCAAAGTTTGCACTAACAAAGTATTTAGGATCATGATTAGGGCGGAGATGTTACACAGACGGCGTGACGCGCTGTTTGCATGCACTACACCATGTTCTACTTTTGCCAACAGTCAAGTGTAGGGAAAGGTCGTTAATCCTTGACTTATAATCTGTTGGTAAATGTAGATAAATTCATTGTCTGATAAAGTGTCGGCAATAGGTATATGGGCCAACTAAAGAACTGTCGGCGTTGCCCACCAACAGATTTTACGTCAGTAATAGGGTCAGACCACTCACCATGTGTCGGCACATCTCCTTGGGCCCCATCCGATACAAACCCACCAAGCGACGGCCCACACCCACGTTCTCAAGTTCCCAACCCTATCTTCATCCTCTCCACCCGCCACCGCTCTCTGCACCGCTACAGCAGCCGCCGCCCCCTCTCTGCCGCTGTAGGTGTAGCAGCTGCCTCCCCCGTGTAGATCTCGCCGCATCACCCCGGCCTCGTCCTCTCCTCCTCCTTCCCCCGCATCGCCGGGCAGCCAGGAACGATTGAGATCGCCGAGCAGGGTAGAATCGAGGGTCGCCATGGCCGTGGAGTCCTCCTCCTTTCACTGCATCAGCTCATTGATTGGGCTCGGCCGGCGTCGGGGCCGAGGTCGGCAAGCAGGCGGTCCGGCTCTTCCTCAGGCTCAGGCGGATCCGGGGTGGGGGAGGATGGATCCAGCGGCGGATGACCTCTGTGCGTCCAGCAGGCTGGGCCGAGCTCCGTGGTAAGTCGCTGCTCTCTCTCTCTCTCTCTCTCTCTCTCTCTCTCTCTCTCTCTCTCTCTCTCTCTCTCTCTCTCTCTCTCTCTCTCTCTCTCCACTTCTGTTTCCAGATCCGTGCACCTGTTCAGATCGAGCTGTATTGAACCTCAAGTGGCTTTGACCCGATCGAATAGATCTCTTCAAGATCGAGTTCAATCAGCTACGGCTTCCTCAAGATTGTTATCCAGTCCTTCTTTCCTTCCCAAGATTCATTTATGGTCAGTGTAATTTTCCATTCGGAACAAATAGGTCTTTTGTTTGTGATGTTAAGAAATGCTAATTTATGCAGATTGATTAATGTGATATACGCTGCTGTCTCTTTCTTGTAGCAATTGATACTATACTGCCCTGCGTAATATAATATACTGCTATTCATGGCAGTGGAAATTGGTAGTTCTGCACCTGTTTATGTTCGAATATGCCCAGAGTTCTTGTTGTTATTCTGTTATCCACATGGTCAATGCACAAGCAGTATGGTTACATGTCTTTTAAATATTTCTTCAACGAATAAATGTGCTGTTATGTTCTGAGCTAAATTTATTTTTACTTTACCAGCAGGGACATTGTTGGGACATGGGACAGGAAATGCCATGTCTATCACTACAATGGTTATCAGCTTCTTTTGCAGTTGTGAGTATATGCCCCTGAGTACACTCTTTTTGTGGTCTGCTTTTTTTGGATGCTCGTGACTAATTACTCATGTTCTACTGTTAACCATCTAATTTCTAATTAATTGATTGATTGTCTACCACTTACTAATTAGTTACTCATTGTCTTCTGCAGACTAAGGATGATAGGAAGTCACCTAGGCAGGCTAAAATTTCAGACCTTGGAACGAGGCCATATGGAAGAAGTTATTGAAGGTACCAAAGTTATTTACAAATATTCGATTGGTTGTTTTCAGTCCAGTTTATCTGAAATTTATGCGTGCTTGAGATTGTTGCTTGTGAAAACCTTGGGTACAGCCAAAGTAGATATAGATATTTTGTTTTCTTGCCATAGAACGAGGTTTTCCTGCTAAATCAAGTTAAATGTGTCATTCATCCATACAGTTTTGAACCCAATGAGCACAGCTTATGGCTGTTCTCTTATAAATTTTAAGATGTTTATCCTGCATAGTAGAAGCTTCATTTATGATGCTGCACCTGCAATGAAAGTTTTTCTGTAGTGCCAACTATTAGCTTACACATGAAAGTTTGGCTCTTTCACATGTATACTTGAGATCATACTTGCAGCTTATGCACCTTGGGTATAGTTTTTAGTTCATCGAGTGATGACAATTCACCTTGTGCTCCGAAAAGTTTATGTTTTGGATCACCTTGTGCACATCTGTTTCATTATTTTGCCAACTGCAAAAACTTGATGCTTGGATCACCTTGTGCTGATACTTCTTTTCCTTGATATAGACTTAGCAGGCAACAAGGTTTGCAAGTACTCTGCAATTGCAACCTTTTCTGCACCAAGCAAGGAATGTCACAAGTATTCAGAGGGACTACCTTTTCTGCAACATGGGATCAGTCCGAAGAGTACTGAACTGCCTAACCTTTTAAAGCATTAGTGCTACTAGGTACATTTGTACTTAGCGAGTATTGTAGGTCCAAAAATTCATGTCATGACCTCTTAGCGCTTAGAACATATGTGAATCTTAGCCTTGTAATATTGAGCCATAGATGGATATGTACACAGTTATTACTTCCGATGGATATCTATGTTTATATATTGAATTGGAACTGTTTGTGTTATGGAAGTCCTTGGCAATCATGAACTGGCATTTCTTCATGTATTGTGGGTCTATTTGTATTAATATTGCATGATATTTATGATGGGGTATACCCAATTCCCGACAGTTTACATGCATGCAAAGGTATATGCTGTTGATGCCGGACACAAGATTGGGTCACATGTTAAGTGTCGGGAAAAGTGGTAACTGTCGGTGAATGTGTAACTGTCGGCAAAGGTTTAACTGTCGGCAAAAGTATTAACTGTCGGCGTAGGGTCAAAAATGAACAACAAATTAACTGTCGGCATAGATAATAACTGTCGGCAAAGGTTTTCCCGACAGCTTCTATCGCGACTGTTTTCTATATGTCGGGAATACCTTTGCCTACACTTTTTCTGTTGACTGTGTTGACTGTTGACTGTGTTGCCAAAAGTGTGACATGGTGTAGTGATGGGATGTTGTGGGTGCGAATATTCGCTCCTCGGACCGTCCCTCCTCTTCTTGTGTCCAAGACAGACACATATAAAAGTGAGATTGTCCCGTCCGTCTCTTCTCCTATTGTTCCTCAAACGGTGGTGTGGGACGGTCCACACTTAGGAATTCAGCTGGACATGATTAACATGGTCTGTCACTACCATAAAAACGCGAGTTGGTGGTGTCCGGTCCGTCGTCGTCCGCACTCTCCCTCACAAAACATTGCGCCGACAGGTGGGCCCGCACTAAATTCAGCGAGCACCGCTTCGCCTCTGCTGCCGACTCCCTGGGGTCGCGTGCGCCTCCCAGCCAACTCCCCGCGCCCACGTCGTCTGCCTCAACCATCCACTCTCTGCACCGATGTCCGCGTCAGCGTCCCTCTCACTCCCCGCGCCCGTATCCGCTTCCTCGGCACGGCGCCGTATCGCGAGGCGCGCATCCAAGTGACCGCGGAGGAGGCGAGGCGGCGCCCCGCTCGAACTTGCGGTCTGGAGAGTCCTGCAGTGCGATGCGTCGAGCTTCATCCAGGATAAATAACCCCTCTTCACGTTGGTGGTAAAAGTCCACGCAAAACCGAGGTGTTGAGCTTTGGCAGCCCAAGTCGGATGCGACGATGAGAAATTGCTGTTGGCAGATGACGAGGCTGGTCCTGGGAGGGCGATTAATAAGAGATCTGGACACTGGCTGGACTGCCTGCCGATTTATGTGGTCGATTTGGTTATTTGGACAGAGAACGGGCGGGGGGGATTTGGACGAAGCTGTGCTAGGCTGCGAGCTGGAGCCGAAGTGGAGGAGGAAGACGACCTTAATTGAGATGGGTCCCACACTAGCTGTGCCCTCGGGATTTTTTTTCCTTTTTCTTTTTCTTTTAAAACCGGAATGGCTTTGCTTGTAGTCTTGTACGTATGCCTGCACACACACACACACACACACACACACACAGCATGTTGCCGTCTCAAAAAAAAAAAACACTGAATGTTGCTATATATTTCCTGCTCCTATACCATTCATAGCACTTAATTTTAGCTCTAATGAATTCAAGTCGACTTAAATAAAGAACATGTGTTTTCCCAACATTTCAGGGTGATTCTTATATTGTATCTCCATCAATGAATTTGAGATCTCTGGCTCAGTAATCAATTTTTTAGTCTATTTAAAATCTTAATAGTGTACAAAACATGTGAAAATACTTGCAGATATTTTCTTTCCGTGGCGAAGCACGGGCATGTTCTCTGTCCAAATAACCAAATCATACCATATTCGAACAATTGCATGTTTTAGTTTTAAAATTGAATTTTTAATAAAAATCCGTAGCAACGCACGGGCCGATGACTAGTACCCTTTATACGTTTCACGCATGCAGTGGTGTGGGGTCGGTACCACCAGGTACCAAGGGTTCACTGCCATTAGATCTAAAGGAGATGGGCCGCTGCGAGGACGAATCTACCACTCTAATACCGTAACACTTTAGGGATGGTAAATAACTCTGTTCTTTCTCCAAAAACCCTCAACTGTATCCCAGGTACTCTAAACTCTACTGACTTTAATTTCTATATACAATGATCACCCTGCTAAACTAACCAATAATTAGAGTCATAAGAGACTCGAAGATCACACGTATATAGGATGAATATTATGGTACAGAATACAGATTTTCATTACTAAATATATTTAATTGCTTATAAATGTGTGTCTTATGACAAAACACAATAAAGTCGCTATGACGAACTGGTCTGCAGCCCTGCTTCAACAAAAGAGACAAGCACAAAAGCCACATATGTGACTCAAACTATATCTAAAGTTTTGTCGAGCAATGTGCAGTATCGTTTATCTGTCTGCTCAAGCTTCACTTTGCATCGTCAGTCCATGCTATGGCCTTTCACGTACATGCACCAGGAGTCTTAGACAGTGGTGCTAAATTTCGTAATTGCTAATCCATTATTATGTCCAATCGCAATCCTACATTATATATATTGTTCAGTACGAAAGTTTGGCATGGTGAAATCGAAAACAGGTACTCAAAAAAGTATGGCACAAGTTAAGAAATTATTGTTGAGTAATTTCGCTGGCCCATGTGATCCCTAATAGTTACGGTTGACATGTCAAAGTATATGGATAGAAAACAAATCGTCTCCATAATCAAGACTCTTATTAATGTAAGAATAAGAACAACAGCAGTAAGGCTGGATATTTTAAATTAGGAGAAAAATACAGGGCATGAATTTATAAATTAACATCAATAATCAAAAGGCAAATTTGTCTGCACTCACAACACACTGTCAAAATTGAATTCGTCTAAGACACACTACAATTTCATGCTTATTGTCTGGGACACACCATTAGCTAGCGATGAAACAATTATTTTCAACATTTTTATCTCAATACAAAATAAATTAGAATTTGAAACTTTGCACAAAGATACATTGTGACGTTCTGTATCAGTGTACTTTTTGATAGAATTTTTTTCAATCGTTTGCATTGTATTCTCAACAAATTGAATATTAAACCAACAGGAAAAACTATGCAAACATTTGAGAAAAAATCTATCAAAAAGTACACTGATAGAGAATATCACAATGTATCTTTGTGCGAAGTTTCAAGTTTTAATGTATTTTATGTATTGAGAATAAATGTTGAAAACAATTGTTTCATCGCTAATAGTGTGTTCCAGACAATAACCACAAAATCGTAGTGTGTCTCAGACGAATTTGATTTTGACAATGTGTTGTGGGCGAAGACACACTTTGTCAGTGTGCTCCAAACAATTTTGCCTAATCAAAATGAACAACTAGATACTTTTAGCTGCATTTTTTGTACTATTTGATCCTTTCAGACAAGCTATCGCTCTAACAGTTCCGAGGTCACAGTTCAGTATGCTCTCAATCCTGCAAGGCATGAAGAAAGTCTTTAAGAATTGAAACGGTACGTGTAGGAAATGTGATAATGACCATTAATCTTGTCACTTATGTACATATGGTATTGCTTCCAGCAACCAGATACGTAAAAATGCAACTATTATGTGTGTATTAGGGCATGACGAGTTTATATACTCATGTAACTAATATTTGGCTATAACTACAATTTGTATAATCAAATTCAAATTGTGAAAATAAGCCTATCGAAAATATGCATTGTGTACTTCAGCGGATGGAGTTCTATTGAAGTTGTTCACGCATGAGGGCATGCCGAGTTTATATACTCATGTAACTAAGATTTGGCCATAACTACTGCTGAAAGTTTATGACTACAATTTTGTATGCTCAAATTTAAATTTTGAAAAATGGCCATCGAAAATATGCATTGTATACTTCAGCGGATAAAGTTTATTGAAGTTGTTCACGCATGGCAGAGTTAACTAAAAAAAGCCACCTGAGACACTTGCAGGTTAGAAGTCGACGACGTGAGGCTGCTAGCTACAGTTAAACTGTGAACAGAAAAATGCAAGCTTACATGGCTGTATGTGCTTACTCGAAAGTATAGGAATTCCGCAGGCAAACTGTCCCGCCGCCGTCACATGAACCAGTAATCAATAATGGAAGATCGGGATGGGCACAGATAGCAAAAACATTATTTGTATATTGCTCAAGTGTTTGAGGCAACTCCGGCTCTGCCAGTTCCATATCTGAGACATGAACAAAATAAAATGCATCTCATAAGAATTCCGTTTGCATTATTCAGGCTAGAGTACTCTGCCATCACGATGCCTTACCTTAACTCTTTTAGTGTAGTGAGCAGTGATCAGGTAGAGCTCGTCTCCACGAGTTAAGTAGTCAAGATTAATCGCATCAAACATGTCGATGGGTAATGTATGGCCGTCACTGCTTGGAGAAGTAATATTCCAAATCTAAAAGAGTTAAGGGAATACGTTAATGTATGGATTTTGACTATCAAAAAGCGTAGGAGGAAAATCCAACCCTTTCGTGTACCTTGATACCACAAAATGCGGTAATGCAAGCAAAATAATCTGCATCCTTTGGGTTAAATTTGACTAGATTAGCTGACACGTGAAATGTTCTGACGCACTCCCAGTCTTTCTCCAAATCCACATTTTAACAGTTCCCTCTTTAGATGCTGACAACACATAAGGCTCACTGGATGTAGTCAAGGGAACAGATCGGATTGCAATGTGCACTGAATGTTTTGACCTCCCGCATTGTCTCCTCATTGTACACTTTTATGCAACCATCCACGTATCCGGCCACAAACCACTGCTTACGTGAAATAAATATTACTGCCCCAACTCCATAAATAGCCGATAATTCAGGCAAGGGCACTGTTTTCTGCAGACAAATACGTGAGCATATGTCTTAGTACTTCTGCATTCAAAAGATGTGCTATGAGCATCTTCAGGGAGGCCCTTTTTTCTATTTAGTTTATATTAAGAGTCAGCCTGAGCGCCCCCTGCCGCAGCCCCAGGGTCGCGGGATCGACTCCTATCTACCCTCTCTCTCGCTCCTCCCCTTCCCACGCCCATACCCGGCACCGCACGACCACGACAATATGGAGGGACATGGCCCAAGGCCGGCGCCGTGGATTCTCCATTGGCCCTTGACCTGGCTCAAGCCCTCGCTTTCTTGCCCGATGATGCTCGCTTCCCTCCTGGTCTCGCTCCCTCCTCGCTCAGTCGTGCTTCCTTCCTGCCTAGCAACACATCATCCCCCTCCTCGGTCACGCCGCACCGCACCATAATGAGTGTATGAATTGCACTTGTATTAAATTGTAGCCCCAAAGGGCCAATATATAGAGGTTACATGAGTGCCAATTGGGATAGGAAAAACATTCAATACTAAAAGACTCATAACCCTTAACCCTTGTCCCACCAAGTCGTATTTCATTTGAAAGAGTGAGCACTAAACGTAGTTAGGTACACCCACAATCTAACTCTTTGATCTCTGTCCTGGCTCACTCCAGAGCAGCCTCCCTCTCAATCGATCCCCAAAAGAAAACGAAGCGTCGGTTCCAGCGGCGGCCGCCCTTTGATGGCGACCCCCAACCGGTCCGTTCCATGCTGCTCCTCCATGGAGCCTCTCCTTCGCCGTGCTCGATTCAGCGCCATCCCATCCTCTTTCTCCTGCATTGACTAGATGGAATGCCTTCATACCTTGATAGTCATAACAATCTTTACGCATTTGTTCACAATCATCTTTTCACCACTAGTCAAATATAATTGGTAGATCGAATAATATTTTAAGTCCCGCTTGTCCTTGTGATTCGATAAGCTACAGCTGACACTGTGCGCTTGCGGTATACATAATAGCTAGGGTGCTACAATTGATCAACACACTGCGCGCCGACGCCGATGACTAACCGACGCTGTTGTGATGGCGGTGTGCCATGTCATGGTTAGGGGGAGATTGAAGCTCCTGGAAACAGTCAAAAAGAAGATCACAACGAAATCCTTGTGATTCAGTTTAGTGCTTTCTAGAAATTTCCCTGCAACTTCTGCTAGCTTATGCTGCATTGTAGAGTCAAGTCAAGTCTAGTCTAGTCCTTAGTAAGGCATGAAGAGAGATGATGCCTGGTAGTTTCTTCTTTAGAGCCTAGTGTGTGTATAATAGGACCCTCCATGCGGTGAATAAATAGTGCCTTCAGTCGTTCTAGTAGCTCTCCTCTGCTAGTGCGGATCTATATATAATAATAGATGACAATGAACTATCCATCCACAGTCACTGGATTAGATGTTTTCGAATTACTGATGTTTTTCCTTCGGCAGATTCCTCCACGGAATTTAAGGGAGCTTATTCCTAATGCTTCTTTGGAAGCTGTTGACTTGATCCAGGTATATTGATAACTTTTCTATGTCGTTCAGTTGTGAGCAGGAGTTTAGTGTTTATCCAATAATAAACTCACAGTTTATTGTGGATATTCTGGTTTTGTTATTTATGTTTTTTTTTTGTCCAACGATAGTTCTCAGTTCTAACATGGTACCCTTTTTGCTGTCATTTTAATAGCAACTTTGTTCAGAGCGCAGTGCTCAGTTCTTGGACCCTTTTTGGGTAGGATAAAATTACATATCTTCTTTCACAACTGTTTCTAATCATGCTAAATATTTATTTTGAAAAAAAAACTGCCTGATAAAATTATACTCAGGTTCATTCCCAGAAAATGAATGGTCACCTATAAATGATAGTAACCTAATAAATGTGAATGTTGAGTATTTAGGGAAGCTCCAAGTCGCTAGGATCAAACTCAGGATGCAGATAAGGTGCTGGCTATCAGGTTTATTATTTCTTCCCTCACTGATAGAGATTTTGCTACAAAAGACACATGGGTTGATTACAGAAGGAAACCATATTGTATTCTCTCCTATTTCATCTTTGAGTTTCATCGGCTCTGCGCCCTGTTTCTGCTAAGCTTTTGGTAAATGGTGGTTTGCAACCTACAACGGAGCATTTTTTTAATGCTTAAATAGGTGTAGTTTTGCCCCCACCTTCTTCTATTTTTATATTACCTTTTTAAAAAACCAAAATATGTTATATATTATTCGTGGCTTGGCCTTTTCCTTTGCGCAATCGTAACATACTGTTAATTTTGTTTGAAGCCTAATTTCAGACGGGGAAATATGGTGAAGGTTGCACCCCAAAATGAATTGAATAGCATGTCCTCTTACCTCTATAGATTCATTGGTTGTTCTCAAACTGATCTGTTACTTGATGTTTTGAGTTGCCTAGGGACAAATTTATTGATAGTTTTCAACCATCTTTTTTTTTTGTAATTTTATCTACTTCAGACAATTTTCTCTCAATTTCATGCCAGGTCAACGCACTGACTTTATTGATTTTTTCCCCTTTGCTCAGGTTAATTGAGTTTTTTTTGACAAGAGGGTATTGGGTTTATTGAGGTTGTGATTTAGCTAATTTAGCTTTGACCTTTTCTTGTTAGATATATGGTTGCTGTTTATGTCCTACGTCTGTTGGAAATAACTGTCTCACCAACACCTTGACCAATTCGTGCATACTTGCACATTTCCAGATTTGAACTGTGTGTATTCCCAAAAAAAAAAAGATTTGAAACTGTGTGTTTTGGGTGAATGCATATTGAAGCGGTCCTTTTTGCTAAATTAGAGGTCCGCAAAGTGCTACTCAATGCTGTGACATATTGAGTAATGAAGCCATAACCGTTACATCTTGATGTGAAATTGACACATCCAAAAATAGTGGAGTTACTCCTCGCATTGCTGGGTCATGGTGAAGGTGTGATCAAAACGATATTGGACCAACATTCACCCCGCGACCTCGGTCCTCGCCGGCT
Organism: Eragrostis nindensis; assembly: GCA_012490785.1. Lineage (NCBI taxonomy): Eukaryota > Viridiplantae > Streptophyta > Magnoliopsida > Poales > Poaceae > Eragrostis > Eragrostis nindensis. Next base: position 54,778 of record JAAXCT010001564.1, read on the forward strand.
TCTCTACCGGCGTCTGGTGCAGGCGGTCACCACATCGTAAGGTCTATCGTGCCGCGAGCGCACATGTGATCAGATCGAGCGTTATGTTGAAGGCGGCGAAGTCGCCGGCGCAAGCAGCCGGTGGGAAGTTTTGGTCAGAGGAGTCGGAGTCAGAGAGCGACGTGGAGGATTTGGGCTTTGCCGATCCATGCCCTGAACCCACAAAGCCTAACTCTCATCCGGAGAGGATCTGCGTTTCTCTGGTGACCGACTGGCAGACGGTGAAGAAGAAAGTTTGCCAGAAGAAGGAGGACAAACAGCATCCATACGGGATTACATGGCCATGGAGCAACGTCCAGCGTAAACCCTAGAGGGGACCCTTTCTAAAGCTCGAATCTGACCGAATAAGACATTTGGGGATCTGATCTTGCCAGCGTTACGTTGGAGCAGCAACCTGCCAGAGTTTCATCCCGGTTGATTGCCGGAGTAGGAGCTCCTTAGATCCGCAAGCGGTGCCGATCCATTTTCAAATTTTGAATCAGGTCGTTGAGCCAGTGCATGCTGGGCCATCCGGGCCAATTGCCAACCCAATTAAGAAGGGTCGCAAGCACCAGGGACTAATTTCTCTCAGGATCTCCTTCCTCCACCGCGCTCACTTTGTGGAAACCCTAATTTCAGAAACCGACGGCCGACTTACTTGCAGGCGGGGGAGAGAAGAGAGAGCAACCTCAGGGGGGGGTGGGGGGCGATGAAGGTGGCGACAAGCGGAGGACTTACGGGCACCAAGGCTTCTGCGGTGGCCGCTACAAGGCTGGACGCGATAGGGGCAAAACCAGATCACCTTTCCCGCCACAGCCAATGGAGAAGCCTGGGTGGGACAACAACCTGGGTAGCCGTGGAGGGTGTGCACCCGACGCAAATGGAAGAGGCAGGCGTGGCCAAACAAATGGGCGTGGCCATGGAAGGGGCAACCAGGATGGCGAGCCGGGGGCCAACGCGGGAAGAGGACGAAGCCTCGAATGTTCTGTGCCCCCTCGGGGCTGATGATCATGACGAGCGCAAGGAAGAGCAGCAGCCCCACTAGCGGGTAAGCGCCGCGGTCCGGAGCCAGTTCGGGAAAATGCTTGGTCCAAAACCTTCGGTTATTTGCTATGGCCTCTCTGGTTCTGGGGAGGGATTTTTCCAAATCCCGTATGACAAGGAAGCACCGATTCTGAAGAAGGTTACATCTACAGCGCTTATCACTACTGTGGAAGGGGAAGTTCGGCTGAATTAGTGAAGGTGGAGCTTGCTAGGCTCGTTTCGGTTAAATGGGATTGGGTCGTTCGTCCTCATGGCAAAACACATGCCTTGTGACTTTCCCTTGCCAGGTTGAGTTGCGGATGGTGGCCATAAAAAGGATCCCAACTAACAAGAATGAAGGGGTCGGTTCATGTTTACGGGGTTCCATATAAGATACGTTCCTTCTTACCCTATGGGCAGTTGGCACTATTATTGGATCTGACTGAGCCTCCCTACTGAGAATTGTGCTACGCCAACTAAATCCATTCAAGCGACGATGGGTGCGGCCTCTTCACCTAGCAGCATGGGTTTGCTCTCCTCTTACATCGACATTGTGAGGGGATTGCTGAGCCTAGGGAAAGGCTTGAAGATGGCGCTAGCTGGTGAATCGATGGTACGGGCTTCCAACTACCCGTTAAGTCGATCTGGTCTTCTCCAACTATAGCCCAGGATCGTCTTCTCTTTCGCTTGACGCTGGCATGGACGGTGGTGTCGGGGTGGAGACCTTGACACTGCCAGCCAAAAAGGACGAGAAGAAACTGAGGAAGAGCACGAGGTCTTCGGTCACTGACGAGCATACGCTCGACAAGACCGAGCACATGGCGGCGAGGAGGAACCTGGAGGATATAGGTAATAAATCTTACTTCGTTTTTGCTTTCCCAAGTAGAGACCAAAATTAGCAACCTAGGAATCTAGTTGGGTAGAGATGATAATGAAATTTATTCTTGCCAAAGGACTCCCTTTTACTAAACCATGGGGAGCCCCGATCTGGTTGGTTGGCTAGGAGCTCCAGCGGCACCTCCTCAGGTCTCGAGTTCGATTCCCGGTGGGAGCGACTTTCGGGCTAAGGTTAAAAAATTCCCTCGCTTCTCCTAATTCCAAAGCATGGTTGAAAACCCGCCCAGCTGGGCTACGATGCTTTGCCCCGGCCCAGTCTAGCCTGGGGAACGGGTCCTGTGTAAGGGTGGGAGGGGGTTCGGGGATTTTCTTGGCCGGTGTGAGAAGGCTTTCTTTTTCTTAACACAATACCGCGGGTGGAGGTCAGTCCCCCCGCCCGAGTTTTTTTTTTGAAAATTTATTCTTCTCTTATCTCTTTAAAAACATAGAAAATGATAGGCTTTCAGTTGCTAGAAAAGGTATTTCTAAACCTAAGTCAGTCTCTGACATCTATGGGGATGAGGAGGAGGACAACTTCGATGCAATTCTCAACCACGCATGTGGTCCATTAAATGAGAATGCTTATAAAGAGGGGCTTGATCACGTATGTAGTGATCCAAATGTAGTCCCTCGAAGAAACAGTCCAACTCTGGTAAAAAACAAAGGAAGGGTAGGCCTCCAAATAAACCAAAAAACACCGTCAAAACTATGTCTCCAACGAAAAGAGTTTTTTGAATGGCAGAGGTCTTGCTGACTTGGCTAAACACAGATATTTGTCGGATATAGTTCGTGAGGAGCCAATTAACTTTATACTCCCTCCGTTTTTAAATTGATGTCGTCGTTGACTTTTCGAGTTACGTTTGACTGTTCGTCTTATTCAAAAAAGTTTTAAAATCATCATATATTTTGTTATGATTTATTTTATCACTAATGAAATTTGAAACATAGCTTATAATTTTGCATATTTGAGCAAATATTATGAATAAGACGGACGGTCAAACGTAACTCAAAAAGTCAACAACGACATCAATTTAAGAACGGAGGGAGTAGTTCTCATGGAGACAGGTGAGGATCAATTCCAGATTTGACCGTGATTTTATTTGGCACAGTATGGCACCGCATGGAAGGTCAGGAGGGGTGCTCCTAGGAGTGGTCTCTCAATCTTTGATATGGGATCTATATCCGAAGGTGAATTTTATGTAAAGTTCACTCTTTGAAATAAGGATGACGGATTCAAATGGGTACTCTATGTGGTCTCTGGACCGGCCCAACAAGAAAACAAAGAGGCCTTCCTTGTTGAATTGGCAAAACTCTTGCTCTCATGAAATTGTGCTTCGGCGGTGATTTCAATATTATGAGACGACCTCAAGAGTCAAGACAATTTCGATCTAAAATGGCCAAACTTTTTAACAAGATCATTGAGGTGTTAGACCTTAAGGAAATTGAGATGTGTGGTAACCAATATACTTGGGTTAGTGGGAACTTCTAGTACTCGTTAGCACGGATTGGGAAGAGAAATTCCCACTACCCAAGTATATTGGTTACCTAAAATCCGTGCTAATGAGTACTCTATCTAGCTTCTCATTATGGAGTTGGGTCATCTTGTAGCACCGTTAGCACGGATTGGGAAGAGAAGTTCCCATTATGCACCATGGAGACGAGGAATAGGGGGGTCAATCGGATCAAACTCTGCTAGTCTTTAACACGGGAGTTTCTACTCATTGCTCTAATCCACCTCTATTAAAATTTGAGAAGGGCTGGCTACTTCGGGAAGGTTTTTTTTGATATATTGGACAATGTTTGGCAATCAAGCAATCAAGGAAACACCAGTCTTCAGAGGTGGCAGAACACAAGATTAGAGGGGTTTGAAAACACCTCCGAAGGTGGGTGAAACATACGGCGGGACACTACAAGAAAGAGAAGAAGAAACTAATTTCTTTAATTGACACGCTGGACAAGAAAGTGGAAAATTCTCCTCTAAATGATAATGAGCTTAATATGAAACACTACCTCACGGAAAATTAGCAACTTTACTGAGGGAAGAGGAGATTAAATGGGATGAACGGTCACTACTTTATTGGAAGGTTACAACAACACCAAACTTGTCCATCTAGTGGCCAATGGCAAGCATCGCAGGCAACACATTTTCAAGGTAGAATAAGAAAATGGTGTTATTGTGGGCGATGAACAATTGAAATCCTACATAACAAGCTATTACAAAAGCTTGTTTGGACCTCCTGATGTGAGCAACGTAACTCTTAGGAGGACCAGGTGGAGGATAACCAGGTAATGATGCTTGAAAACGAGATCCTCATGGCCCCTTTCACAGAGAAAGAGGAGGGAGGCTGTGTTCCAAATGGAACACAATGAGTCTCCTGGGCCTGATGGATTTCCGGCTGAATTCTACCATGTCTTTTGGGAAGTTGTTAAAGGGATTTACTCAACCTCTTTAAAGATTTCATAATGAAAAGCTTCTGCTCTTTAGTTTAAATTTGGTATAATTACACTATTACCAAATCCAACAATACCACCCCATCTGTGTGCTGATTGTCAGCTTTAAAATATTTACTAAAGTTGGCACAAACAGAATTAATGTAGTTCAGCCTTCACATACGGCTTTGATTCCAGGGAGAAACATTACGTAAGTGGTGGTGGTCCTGCATGAGACTATCCATGAACTCCATACTAAAAATTGAACGGAGTCCTTTTTAAATAGACTTCGAAAAGGCCTATGACAAAGTCAAATGGTCTTTGCTTCAGCAAGCCCTTCGTATGAAGGGTTTCTCCCCAAAATGGTGCCATTGGGTGAAGAAATTGGTGCGGGGGGAGTGTCGGTATCAAAGTTAATGATGATATCGATCGCTACTTCCAAACAAAAAAGGGTCTAAGTCAAGGAGATCTAATGTCACCTATTTTGTTAACATTGTGGCCGATATGCTGGCTGTGCTCATTAGAAGGGCAAAAGATGATGGACAGATAAGTGGCATCATATCCCACCTTGTGAATGATGGTTTGTCTAATGTACAATATGCAGACGGTAGCATCTTGTTTATGGACCATGACTTGGAAAAGGCAAAGAACATGAAATTTTTGCTCACCGCCTTTGAACAATTATCGGGTCTAAAAATAAACTTCCACAAGAGTGAGTTATTTTGTTATGGTAAGGCCGCTGCATTTGAAAATGACTATATGGAGCTATTCAGCTGCAATGTTGGGGAATTCCCTTTTTGTTATTTGGGGATCCCTAGGCAACATAGAAAACTCCGAAATAGTGATTGGAAAATGATCAATGATAGATTTGAAAGGAAGTTAAACTGCTGGAAGGCGAAACACCTCTCATATGGAGGACGCCTAACATTATTAAACTCGGTTCTCAGCAGTCTTCCCATGTTCATGATGTCCTTTGAAATCCCAAAAGGGGTCCTCACCAAACTAAACTTTTATATGTCTAGATTCTACTGGCAAGGAGGTAAAAATACTAACAAATATCGCCTCACTAGATGGGATCTTTTATGCCGCTCAAAAGACCAAGGCGGCCATGGCATCATTTACTTGGAGATCCAGAATAAATGCTTGTTAAGCAAATGGTTATTCAAATTGTTTAATGAGGCTCGCATGTGGCAATCTTTAATCCGAAATAAATATTTAGGTTCCAAGACTCTGACACAAGTCGGGATCAAACAAAGTGGCTCCCATTTTTGCGAGGTCACTTAAAAGTCAAATGTGAATTCCTCTCATGCGTATCTTTTAATGAAAAGATTTTGGGGAGATGCATGGTGTGAAACATGGCCATTCCACGAGTTATTCCCCAATCTTTACCATGTGACCTATAACCCTCATGTTCGGTGGCTCAGGTTGTGGGGGGTGTGCCATATACTTGTCTTTTGGATGCACCTTGGTAGGGGTAAAACTCACAGAGTACAATGACCTTATAGCCAAAATCTCGGCCTCTTGATTAACCGATGAAAGGGACACAGTGTCTTGGAAACACTTTTTTCTACACAAACTAATTTGGAAGTTGAAGCTACCAACAAAGATTAAAATTTTCCTTGGGTACCTTGTTAAGGGTGTCATCTTAACAATGGACAACTTAGCAAAGCGTAATTAGTCAAGAAGCCAAAAGTGTTGTTTCTGCAATTGTAATGAAACAATCCAACACTTGCTCTTTGACTGTCATCATGCTAAGACCATTTGGAGGGTACGTAGTTGAGACAGCTACAGGTTTAACCCACCTAGATCAATAGCCCATATTGAGTGGACTGGCTTGCTCATGTTAATCCAAACAAGCGAAGTATCATTCTAGTGGGTAGTGATGTAGAAATGATCTTTGTTTTGATAATGTAAAAATTAATACATCGTTTATGCATGCACTGTTTAGAGGAGCTTACTGGTTGCGATACTGCGCGCTACTGCAGCCTGAGGAGGTTAGAGACCACACATGAGGGGTGAGCACATTATTGGAGATTGCTGCATTGGAGCTCTATGCCTCTCACGGGTGGAGATTTAATAATAGACTTGAACCTCCGTAAGTTGTTTTATGCTTTGAGCTCTTCTTGTCAATCTAGAGATTGACTCATTTGTAATAATGAAACAAAACAAATACCGGGCTGCGTGCTGTGCAGAGGCCAGAAACTTGGTTTCCATTGTCTAAAAAAAAAAAATCGCCGAAAGCCCACAGAGTTGCATGCTTCTCTCTCTCTCAACAAAGATCAAGTACAATTGTTTCCTCCTATTGCAAATGAAGGGGAACAAGAACTTTTTTCATGCCTAGATGTAACATGTATGGACGTCAAAACATTGTCCTCATGCATAGCTAAATCCTTTTGATTCTTTTTTATTAGTTCAACATTTATACTTTCTTTTTGCATGGCACTATGCGCCCGTGGGATATCCATGGCATGATGATATATCTCTTGAGAAAGATATATAATTCATCAGATTAACATTTATGCCGGTCATGTATTCTGTTCAACAGATTTTGGGTTGCATTATTTTCTCTCCCCATCTGTCGGATTGATTTGCACACATTTATAATCTCGATCTCATCATTAGTGGCTGTGCATTTCTTTCTGGGTGGAGCTATGCCCACGGCATCTGCCGCGGGGTTCCTTCTAGTTATTTAACTATGAAAATATTACCACAACATCGGGACCTATCGTCTCGAATCAGGGCATTTCAACACCAAATTCTTGTTGCTCGAGATCGATTAGCTAGGCGATTATTGTTTAAGCTATCTTCATTTACTTCTAAATTGAATAGCTGCAGAAATAGGGGGTAATGCCAAGTGAGGAATTGGTTACTTACCTCTGTCTGATAATCAAATATGCGAAGTTTATTGTCCGAATGCAACGAAACAGTCCTAAGTCATGAGAGTAGAAAATTATTGGAAGTTTGGAACAGCGCTTACTACAAAGCTATATTTCCAATTTTCAGCAACAAGGGCCAGGATTTTTTTATTTTCGTTATCTAAGAAAAAATAGACAAGTTGTATATTCTCAGTAAAAAAATGAAAAGGAAATATGTGTACCATGTCTTCGTTGGATGAAAATAGACCTGGTATACAATTTCTGCTGGATATCCAGGCGGTATCATCTGACAACACAAAAATGAAAATTAGTGCAAACATGTTCTGAAAGCATCCAAGCTGTATTAATTCAGGGAATTCTATAGTGCGAACCACGTGTTGCATCTGGATGTCATCATCGATTCACGAACAACATGCATCAACACAAACAAGGTGAGATTCGACAAAAAGAAATATGAGGGACAAATCAGAACTAATAAACGATGAAAATGCTTACTTCTATGTACATGGTTTAAAACTATGGTAAATATGATAACAGTAGTTTGGTAAATATGGTAAAGTTTGGCTTCAAGCAGAATGTAACCCTGCTTGATCTAATAAAGACCTCACCTTTCCTCGAAGAAAAAAAAATGACTATCAAAAAATCTCAAGGGGCCATGTTGTAAGGATAAAAATTTGAGGTCTAGGTGAGGGAGAAAATCATAGAATGGTACCGAGTTTGTTTGATCGTCTTCAGATCTACATCAACGTATATGTGTTGGGAGAACTTTCGATTCTTTGTACTAACCAATGAACCAAGCAGTAGTATTCGTCGGGTGCAAAAACATAATATACCCACGGTAATGTGGGGCAAAAGCAAAGGGTTTTTAGTGAGAGTGGGCATACAAACAGAATAACTTACTCGCATATGCACAAACTCGCACCACCGTACCGACCAAACTATACATAAGTGTTACCTTCCATATAAAATCATCAAATGCATAGAAGACCTAACATGTACAAGCAGCGCATGATCTATCCCGCTAACCATGCCTGATTATGTGTACAGTCAAGACACAATAACAATGGAATCTAGATCTTTAGATCCGGCAAGCTTCATCACAACAATCATTTGATCATAGTTGGTGTGGCGATGCCGTCAGATGAAATTGGTGCTTGTTAAAGGTGAAATGCACACAATGGTACCTGACGACATTGTGGCTCTAATCATTTTGTGTCATGAGAAAATATATGTGGATGTGAGGCCTAGAAAATCCCACTCATGGCTTATTGGCTCTAGGAGCAAAAAGATAGTACCGATTGCTTGTTTAGAATGGGTTCCACCAACTTGCAAAGGCCGGTAACTCCGGATTAATCTTTTTACTCGAAGCAAGGATGAAAACGTAGGTGTGGTTTGTGCAGCGTGTGGGTGGGCCTGATATCTAGGTCTGACATGTGACAGCAGATAAATATTTTCCTGCTAAACGACTTGATTAACTCAAGCATATAATATCTTATAATGATACAGTATAATAAATATTTTGGGAAAGGATGCATGGGGAGAAACCAATTGCGGCAATCAGAAAAGAGTGACATGAGAAAAGCAGGGACCATCCATTTGAAATCATTGCTGGAACTGATTCACCAATTAATATGCTATTTAATATGTTCTTTATCTTCGACACAAGATTAGCTGAATTCAAGATGACTTATAGCTTGTTGATGGAAACTGTTCACGAAGGACCTTGCTTATTTTTATTGCTTTGGGAGCTATGGTTTTCTCTTGACATCTCCACAGGGGGCAGTTCTGACCTGATCTTGGCTGCTTCAAATACACCATCGCCTTGGGCTCACCATCTAATAACCTCACAGCAGTAGGAACAGGGCCAAAATCTTAGGGAAGTCAGTAGATATTAGCTAGTCTACTGGTGATTGTAAACTGGTCTTGAACGTTTCCACAAGATGATTAACTTTTACTGTCCAAAATAATGACATTAGTTTCTTAAAACTAATGACCATTAGTTTGATTCGACGGTGTAGATCTGATCTTGGAAATCCACTATTAATGGTCATTATTTTATCAAACTGAGGGTAATATTGAAAAAATTAAGAGTGGTAGACTTGTCATAAATTGTTTTTGTTTTTATAAATGATCTCTTTTTAGTGCCTTAAATAGTATTAACCCTTCATTACTTTTGATCTAACGAGATTAGTTAGGATTTACATGTACTCGACCGTACGTACCTCCATCTATGTACTAGTCTCATGCTGCATGCCCCGTGAATGAATACGATTTGTTTTTCAGAACCCTAGCCGCAAAACCTGATCTCTCGTTGAGTACAATTCTGCTTGGAAATTAATCCACACGCAACAATGGTCATCAAATGCGATTATGGATCAACCGTTTTCACTTACCAGCGCCGGCATCGGTGAACTGGAGCACGTCTCTTTGTGGCGGATCCGTGAGGTAGATCAAAATCCTTGTTGCGAACACTCGGAGAAATCGAACTGACAAACTAAACTGAAATTTGCATACGGGAAACCCTATCGCAGGCTGCAAGACTCCGCAGCGCAGCAGCTCCTTTTGCATCTGTGATGGCGCAATCATGTACTCACGGCAATCGATGACGACATCCGTTTCGTATGTAGCAGCCTCGCCAGGAGTTGAAATTAATCGGCTGAAAAAACTCTCTTATAAATTACTAATGCAATTACAAAACTATCTTTGAACTAATGGCCATTAGTTTTGAGCAACTAATGGTCATTATTTTAGACTGTAAAACTGCTCTTATGTTTGCATTGTACTCACCCAGCGAAAATTCCAAGATCTGCCACGCACTGCCAAGGTCCACACCATAGGAAGAATAATAAAGAGGAAGAAAGAGCACTAGATCCTGATAATAGAGGTTTTGGTTGTTATTTCTTTATTTGTGCTTATTTGTATGCTTAAGTGGAGAACACATCAGTGAATCAAACATGCACATGTTACATGTAACACAACTCTCCGGGTGGTTAAGCATGAAGAAAGTAAACTGAACTGTTTGAAAAGTTTGAGATTAAAAATCTGTGAATAGTTTGAGGTTGTCAAATAAATTTACAGTGAATCAAACATGCATAGGTTACATGTAAGCAACTCCGGGTGGTTAAGCCCTAAGGAGGTTAATTGAGACCATTGTATTGGAGATTAGGTTTAAGCATGTGTGGCAGGCATGTTTAGCGTACGTGACAGGTATGTGCCGAGCTGTTTCTGTAGAAGTAATAGATTGTTGTATAATGGTGAATTGTATTGCATTGAGCCTCTCGGCCGGTATATATGAGAGTACAAGACTTAGAGGGCAAGACACCTCTCCGGATACATATGGAAGTCCTAGATACATAATATCTAAACTACCAATTATACTCTAACAGTTTCATAGGTGAAGCAACAGGTATGCGCCAAGTTGTTTCATAGGAGAAGCAGTAGCGTTTTGGAGGGACCCATTTAAACAATGCCTTAAAAGCTCTGTTGTTTAACTACTTTTTTGACAGAATATACCCTAGTAAATGTTTGGCTAACTAGTGCTACCAATTTTATCTCAGTCCGTGGTAGTTTCCATGTCAATCCAGTCGGACGCCGCCCTCTGCGGCGATCGATGCACTCCATCTTTACACCAGACCACCACAACCTTGCTAGCCTCTGTGGATTCGATAAACCTTGAAATACTCTGAGGTAAAAACTATAATTGACCTGTGTGTGCTTGCAATTTACATTTTGAGTACATAAGATATGTCAACACCTCCCTCTCTTTTTTTCTTCCCAACCGCTGCTAATTCCCCACCGCTGTATATCTTCCCCTCCGATCCCACGGCGATGCTACTGCCAGCCCCTAGATTTCCCTTCTTTGGCGATTGGGGTCGTTGTCCTCTAGCTCTCCCTTCCTTGTCCATGGGAGCCGCCATCCTCTTCGAGCTGGCCCCCTTCTCTATCATCCTCTACGGCGAGGCCCGACGAGGCTCTGGCCCTGGTAATGGAGCACGCCCGTGATGCTTGGGTGGGCCCATGCAGCAGAGCACACATGGTGCTTGGCGTGAGCGCATCCCTCAGCACACCTATGGACTTCCTTCCTCGCATGTCAGATCTAGGCGGGCAGGTGAGCTAGGTGGGTGCGCAGCTCCTTGTCACGGCTTGTGCAGGAGATGGGACTAGGAGCGGATGGGGCTCGGTCTGAGCCAAGGCGGCAGAGGTCGCGGGCTCTCAAACATAGGAGCCACATAGGAGGATTGTTGGAGAGCGTGTTTTTTGCATTTTTCCTCCGAAATCTAAGATGTGAGGGCATCTAGGGATTTCATTGGATATGCTCTAAAAGTATTATTCTTTGCGTTGCTGTTGAAACCTCATATGATTCCCTTATACATTAACGTACAGAAAGGAACCCTTCCTATCGTAATAGATCAATTACATGATAAGATGGCCTAATCATGATTTTGTAAGATATTCTGAAATAATTTCTATCATCCTATTACCTTGATAAAATCTAAAAAATCTAAATCTTGAAAGTTTAAAATGCACAATGTTGATTTGGATCAGTTTCGCCGTAAATATTCTTGCATGAACCAAGGATCCAGAATTAATTTTTTGAGGACACATTGTAACCCAAGATATAGTATATGTGTAGAGCCATATATAGCTACTCAACCCACAGCAGTTAATATCTTGTTACTAGAAATAATTGGATAGGTTGAATTATGGGATAAGACAATCCCTTGTCGAATTGGAGGCTACGATATGAAGGATATTGTCATCTCATTTGATATGGCTACTGCACCACCTCTACGGGTTCACTTATTTTGATACTATGTTTGCTCGTATCATGTCAGTTACCCTTTCTTTTTGATTTATTTGAACACAATGCTATTGCTTATGAAGGTTAAAGTGTTTTTTTTTTAGGGAAACTCACCTCATGTGTTGTAGTGAATAACAGTTTCACCTGCTGCACCTCGCGGCCTTGTTTTTTGCTTCTGTGAACAAACTATTTTTTTCATCCGACCACTTGTACTTGTCGCCAGCTATGGTACTTTCGAGTTTAATGATGAAACGGTTGTCGTCTTCTGGCGGCAGACACATTGCAACACGATGGGTGGTCATGGACCTCGGAAGCAGGAGGCCATGAACAGGCCAAGGGAAGTACTTCTCCCGTTGGTTTGTCACCATCCTGAAGGCCACTGTGTCATCTGTGTTATTGGTGAGCTGCAGCGAGCTAAAGCTCATATTTTGTATTGTCGTGAAGTTGAAATGGAGCTCAAATGGCTGGGCGCTGAGGAGTGTCATTTTCTGGCAACAACATATCTGCAGTTAAGAGAAAGGCGAAGCAGTTGACTGAGAATACAAATATTTCTGATCAGAGTTGGCAACTCAAAAACTTATCATTTGTACGAGTCAACATGGGATTCTTTTAATTTCCAGGTAGTAACCAAAATAGAAATTTTAAACTTCTATTAAATGTATTCCCTGTCTGAAGATATAAAAAAACTGATGTGTGCTAGCAGAAAGAATGAAGAATTAATTCCACAAAGCAACAAGTATTTGGTCCCTTATTTAGAACCCACAACTATTGGATCAGTTGCAAAGAACCACAAATATTTACACCGTTTGTAAAAAGAACCCAGAACTTTTCTGAATATATTTCCCATATACGTATGCGGCCGAAGGGCGTATCCAATAGTTCCTGTTCGCCACTTTATATGGAGATACACTACAACAAATCAGGAGATCCGTGACAAATCAGAGGTGACGATTGTGGGCAGCGTCACAAATGTGCGAAATTCTGTGACGATTCTTCATTTTTCGTCATGTACCTGGCGGTGCATAATGGGCCGATTCTTTAGGACCAAAAGCTTGTCCCGTTCTTATAGAACTTCAGTAACCCTAGGTCACCCACCGCACCTCATTCTCACTTAGCCGCCGTCGCTCCTCTCTTTCTCAATACACGTCAACTGTCCCTCAGATCTACGGGGAGCAGGCAGTCGAGCTAATCCATGGCGCGCCGGCGGAGAGCTCCGAGGCGTGGCCGCGGGGTGCCTTGCAGGCGCGAGCGGGCGGCTCGCCGGCGCGGAGGTGGGAAGGCTCTGGGCTCGGCGGCCAAAGGCCTCGAGGCGCGGCGGGCTGGCTCCAAGGCGCGGCTGGCTCCGAGGGCCCGCACTTTTTGTTTGTTTACATTACTTTTCCAGTATGCAGGGCTATATGGGTGAAGGCATGTTGGAGATATGCATCATGTGCGGATATGGGTGGAGGCATGGGCTCGGTACTCTTTTGTGAGCTGCCAATATTTGGGCTGGTTCTGGGCAGGATTTGGTTGACCGGGAGGGGACCACACAAATAAAGAATCATATCCGGGCTAGCTTTTCCGTTTCCAGGTGGGACATTTTCGCGAATCTCAGAGAAAAAAGACCAACAAGAACCGTTTGATTGGCCCTTCGGCCGCATATGCATGTGGGATTTGCGCTCTCAGAACTTCTGGTCATAATCCACATGTCACTGTTTTCCATGTGTACTTCCCCTCTGGCTGAATTGGGAAACCAGTGAATAAGTTGTGGGTTTCTGACAAAAAAAGGTGCAAAATACTTGTGGTTTTTTAATAAGACCACAAGAATAAAACATACAACTTTCAAACATATTAGCTAAATATTTATTGGTTTAGTATCTCACAATCATGATCATGGTTTTACTTATTTCACAAGTAATTAGAAACTATATCCTAGCCAAGTGCAATGCAAAACTTAAAATATTTGAGGTTCAGTATGTGTTTGATGAATTTTCAAGAAATATAGTTTCCACAAAAAAGCAGTATGTAAAAATGAGCTTGAAGTTCATAGGACTCATGTGAGGCAATTGTGCATGGTAGGATCATATGGCGAACTTTTATATTATACACAACTAGTTAGAATGGTTAGTGAAATATGCACATTACTAACATATTTGTATATGCAAACATATAGAGCCCGTTTGGTACAACTTTACAGAGGTCACTCATGCAGAATAAGTGTAGCTGTATCAAATGTTCTTTTTCTCAGAAAAACTGATTATAAGTTGATTTTGTGAAGTAATTAAATGAACTAAGAGGCTGGGAGCTCAAAAAGTATCCTCAACTAATTTTATGAAGTCATTATCTATCCTAGTTCTAAGTGTTTACCCTGATGAATCGTAGAGAATCGCTATCAGCCACAGAATAATTTCCCCTGAGAATCTTTACCAAACATGACCATAGTCATTGCTGGTACAAGATCCCCTACTTGTTCAACGAAACATATCATTATCATGTCCCGGGTACAATGCATATGATTTGTTTCCATTGGACTCACTACTACAGAATCGCATATCACAGACGCGACTTCTCTAGCCACGTCTGAGGTGAGTGAGGCAAAATACCTTAGACGGTGCTAGTCATACTCCGTCTGAGGTAAGATGGATAGTTTCAGACAAGGAGATGTTTCTCCTATTGGAGAGAATTATATCAGACGGGGCTAAAGGAGCCGCATATTCCCCTGTCCGTGTGTATTCCAACATGTATTAAAAAAATTAAACAGATTATTCAAAACAGTTTGTTCAAACAAACATGAACAAAGAGACGACGACATAACTTATTCAAGAACATGAACATCAACAGCAACGGTGCGCGGCGCCGTCGTGAATCACATCTATTCCATTTCTCAGCAAGCTTCTGGTGAAGGATCTTGTTCTCCTCGTCATCCTCCTCGTCCTCGGAGTGGACGATCTCCATGGTGTGGGCAATCATAGCACCCAGGGTACCCATCCCCAGGTCGCAGATGGGGCACGTGCATGTCTGCTTGCCGGAGTCGCTGTTCTTGTAGCAGATGCGGAGGCTTGGAGATGGCGGGGTGCTGTTGGCGGAGCCCGATGAGGACGGCGAGGGTGGTGGAGAGCAAGATAGAGACCGTGCTCTGTTGTTGGTAGCCGTAGCCTGAGACTAAGATGGGGACGCAGCTAGAGATGGAGACCAAACAGGGGATGGGGCCGGGGCTGGGGCCGATGATGTCATGTGTGTAGACAGACACGCACCGCATACCGCAGCCGCGCTTCGGCGCTAGCGATGAGGGGCGCGATGGCGGAGCCCGACGGCGATGAGAGGCACCGGACTTGGAATTGCCGGCAGCGGAGGGGGAGCGGAAGCCCGTCATGTCGTCGAAATGGGCGGAGGGGCAGCGGAAGCTAATGGAGGGGAAGATGACTCAGATGGGGTTAGACTCCCATCTGAGATGACACCTTATCTCAGATGGCCCTATACCTCTGTCTGCGATAACCATTTATGTCAGACGGGCCTGGACCCCCATCTGAGTTCCTGAGTCATCTCAGACGCGGAGACACGGACGGGCCCTTTCCCGTGTGTGATAGACTTTGAGCCCTGTCTGTGGATTTCGTTTCTATAGTAGTGACTGGCGTTGCATTAGGGGTCAACTATTTAGTTCAAGTATGAAATTTTAATTATATGTGCTCACAGGAACATGTAAGAAAAAAAACTATGAAACAATAAATTAAAAATTAAAATACACCTAGACTTGTAGGGTCTAGGGTTTAGGATACTTGGATCCCTAAACTTGTCAAAGCATGTCATTTAGGTCCAAAATACCAAAATATCACTTTATTTTTGACATGGCCTTTTTTAGGGCTTGTCATCCCATTATCTGTGACCACGCATGACGTAGTCAAACAATATTATCTAAAATGATCTTTGATGGTTAACCTGATTTCATGAAATAAAAAGTATGACAAATCAGCTCAAGTCAGCCGCCACTCGACAGATATAAGGGTATTTTTGAAACTTTGGACCTAGCTAGATGACACTAGCCGTATTGAGAGTTCAGGGATCAAGATGATACATCAAGACAAGTTTAAAGAGAGTTGGTTCACTTTACGCTTATTATAACAATAATAAGATGTAAATGGAAAATAAAGGTTGATTTATTTTATTTATCTATGCATATCTCTTTGTGCGCACAGGCAAGCCACCTCATTTTTCAGAAGCCACATGCAAGTGCCTTGAGATTCATTCCTTATGTTTGGCTAGCAATGTGTGCTTACCTCTCGGTTAGCATTTGAGAAATGTCACATGCACATGGCCTTTTACTTGGGTTATGGTCCAAGCATTCCAGCGCTATGGCGATGCATTTTTCCACTTGTTCGATATACATCTCTGGTGAAGTATACTTCGGTTCTTTTTCCATCACGTCCCTCCATCTTCCAAGCACCTAACATTTGCAAAGTGAGATAAAATTGATGGTACGCGACAGCTAGATTAGTTGGTTCTTACGTTCTTTGTATACTGCTTAAGGGATATT
Source organism: Eragrostis nindensis (assembly GCA_012490785.1). NCBI lineage: Eukaryota > Viridiplantae > Streptophyta > Magnoliopsida > Poales > Poaceae > Eragrostis > Eragrostis nindensis. The sequence goes on from JAAXCT010001564.1 coordinate 71,312, forward strand.
TCAGTACTCTGGAGGCTATCATTCTCATTGAATTTCTGCAAATATGATACAATATTCATGGGATATTCCTTGCGGCCAGTGATAATCTCTATGATTATGACGCCAAAGCTGAATATATCTGCCTTCGTGGAGATTACACCTTGCATAAGGTATTCTGGTGCCATGTACCCACTGCACATAACTTGAAAGTTCAGGCACCGCATGCGCTAGTCTTGTTGGGCAAACTGTTTACTGAAAGGGTAAATATCAAAAGGTGTAGCTTACAGTGACCCCACGAGGTTTCCACTGACGATAGTTCGTGATTTCTGTGCACCTAGGAGCCTAGACAAACCAAAATCTGCAATTTTTGGCACCATTGCGTCATCCATAAGTATATTTTCAGGTTTCAGGTCCAGGTGAACAATATGGCATGCCCCATGAAGGAAATGCAAACCAGTGCAAATTCCCTTAATGATCTCGTATCTCTGGTTCCAATCAAGGCCAGAAGATTCATCTGTACGCATAAACCAAAAAACAGGGAAAACGTTTAGTGACCACACTTGTGTATCGTAAGCACAGAACCATGTAATGCGATGGGAGAAATGAAACATCCAATGTCGTAGGCTCTAACAACTGCGTGACGGGCCTTAGATCATTTACTGCAATTGCACTGAAGAGAATAATAACATGTACATCTGGTTGAAACGAGAAGACATAGCAAATAACAAATTCATCGGTCAAATCCACGCAGACAGGTGCTACAGCCAAAAGCTTATATAGAAATTGAACGTACTTATAAGAAGACAAAGTTATATGGCTTCGGAAACATTTCAAAAGGATTCATATGTTGGCTAAAACACTACTCCGTGGATCCGAACGAAATAGCAACTTCGTAAAAAACTAGTCCAATTTCTGACAGTCGGAGCACAACAGTCATAAACTATTGTCTTGCTTCCTATGAATCTAACAAATTAAACCCGAACAAAAAAATAAGTTTGACAAATTGGAATTATACACTGTTCTTTGTAAACACCAGTTTATCAAGGCTCCTTATTTCGCACGGACACTTGAAGCAGAACAACCTCCTTCTTGGTAGTTGACCGTAAAAGCTACAACCAACTAACTGGACCGATATACTAAATGAAAAACTAAGGACTTATTTTAAATTACAGAAGCACTTCTGCTTGTTGATAGCGTACTTGTGTACTGCTAAATTCAGTAGAATTCTCCTTAATGCCTGATTTAGTAAACGCAGCACAACAATCACAAATTGAAAGGTCCTGCTCTGCTGCCCTTGACGCTAACAAAAAAGAAATGCTAGGGGAAAAAAAAATCAGGTCTTTCTGTAGCCATACCGGAAACATGCTTATCCAGGCTCTTTTTGGCCAAATATTCGAAGCAGAGCAAGCTCCTTGGTATCTGAGCCATAACGTGAATCCCGCTTGGTAGCTTTGTTGCTTGCGACCTTGATTCCCCACAGTAACCTACAAGTTGAACTATATTTTGATGCTTGATCTCAATAAGATTACTGACCTCTTTCTGGAATTGGTCATCATCCAGTAGATGCTCAAACAGCTTCTTCACAGCAACAATTTTCCCGCTACGAAGCACTCCCTGCACAGTATTTAGGTATGTATTGACTCGTAACCTTTCCAGAACCATTTGGAATTAAAGATGAAGAAAAAGTAAACTGGTTATACTTTGTAAACTATTCCATATCCACCCCTGCCAAGTTCTTGCTCATTGGAGAAATCGCAAGTGATTTCTTTCAAAAACTCGAATGGCAAGGGTATTGGTGATTCCGTCGAATTATTCAGTATCTCCTCCAATACATCATGGTCCATAGCTGTATCGCCCATTCCTGCTTCCACAGAAGCTTGTTTAGAGGGGGAAAACAAGACTGTACCTGTTTCATAATAATAGAGATCTTGATTCTATTTACAGGTTACTGTAATTAAATTGACATGGCAGAGAATGGGATGATCGTCTAAAAAATGTTATGGTATATCTAGATCAACAAATTATCAGTATAAAGTTTGAATGAGATAAGAAGGTACAAACAGAGTGCACTTAGTAGTAGCATCGTGCCCAGATAATATTTCCTGAAGCCCAGGCATCGTCAACTGGTTTCGTACGAAACGAGGACTGGGGCTTCCATACACGATGTCCCGAGGACGGAGGCGTGAGCTTCGAAGTCGCCTGTTCCTGTCCGTTGGACTGTAGAAAAACCGCCTCGTGCCTGCCGTGGCTAGAAGCCTAGAAAGGTGACTCTAGTCTAGTAGTAATGATGCAGTGAGAGGACTTGCAACCCCTTTTTAGGAAGGAATTATGTTTGCTAGCTATGTTGACATGGATGGATCTGAGAGCAGTAGCCATTTTCCTTCTTTGTTTCCCATTTTTGTTTGTTCTGTATCTATTCAATAAAGATTTTTTTAAGAAAAAGAGAATGTTATATATCATCACACAATTGAAATGGTCCTGGCCTCTACATCATGTAACTTATATAGCTCCCAAAATTATTGCAAAGCTTTCACTATGGCACAGGCTCCGTCTACCACACGAGAACAAAACGCTTTGAGCACAAGCAAAGCAGAAAGAAATCAAATATTATTGATGAGAACGGACGGAACTGTAACTGATGGCTCTAGGAAAAAGTTCAGTGGTACTGGTCCTAGTCTAAAATGAGGAACTGTTATGCGGTGCTGCTATTTTGCCAAAGTTCCTTGGGCATCCCAATGCTTCGCTGCTCTTTCTCCAATCTAGATCCATTCGTTGGTTTCCCTGGTTTTGCAACACAGATTCCTTGGCTAACACAATACAATAGATGAGACTACAAATCTGTTTGGCTGAATCAAAAAATTTGAAGCAGAAATCTCGAGCTTCAGGATTCTAATGCAAAACGCATTTCAACAATGACATGCTTGAGGAATCTGACTAGAGGTGAAACAAAAATTCTTGGAAACAAGACAAGCGAGTATGAAAACACAATCCAGAAGATCTGTACAGGTCTAGCAGCAACGAGAGTTTGACATACCTTTGGACAGTAAGCGAGCTCGAGACTCGGAGAACAGGGCGAAGATCCGTGAGGTTCAAGATTCGGAAGGGGCTTTCGAGTATGATGCCTCTTTCTTTATATCGTCGTTAGTTGCCTCCGCTGACTTCAAACAAACTATAAGAATACCAAAACGAATTAGATGTGTGTCATCATGTGAACGGATCATTAAGAGATTTGTGATAGGTAGAAAAGGGTTGCCCAGACGCCCACCATTTTTCCATCCAGCCACATGGAAGAACGTGCTATGTATTATACTCTGTACTTCATGAAGCAGTATGACAATTTATACAGAACGTGTGAAAGGTATGCATGTACCTAATGTTATAATTTTTTCCTTTTCTTTCCAAATGAAAGGAACTTGTATTGATAATTGACGAAGTGCATGCCCATAGGCAGATGAACAAAATACAAAAAAAAAAGGGAAATCTCGCAAAAAAAAAATGTTATCATTCCCCACGGATATAGTGTGACCGAACGGCGTGACTCTTCATTGGCCTCTTGCATTACTTCAGTAGCTTTGATTTAGCGTAGTTATCATCTAATTGGAAGTTACACAACCAAAATTTGCCTCGGGTCTTCGCTTCATATAGTCATGTGATTTTTATGTAGCATGTTGGGTAAGTCTCACGACCATCGGACTTCATTTAGAACCAGGTGACGTAGGATGGTGCTGTCACCCAGCCTCGGCAAACTTGTTGTACTCGTTCACTTGGTAGAGAAATTGCCATCCTGCAAGGATTGTACCAATTTTATTAAAAATCATGTTATCATACCCCTGCAAAACAACGATGGGATACAACTTGTGGAATATATTGTGAGGATTAGTGAAAAATAACACCTAGAGCATTCGGTTTTACCCCTTGTACACACCGGATTGGAGTGCCTAAATTGGTGCTTAAGGGAGCACGAACAGGGAGCACCAAGAATCTATCAACCAAGAATTCAGTATGTGATGACCAAATGTGAACCTGGCACAGATCAAGAAACTGAGCTGGTGGCGATGCTTCATGTCCATGTGATTGGCCACTGGACATTTTTCTTTTTTGGATAATGGGGCGCTGACGTTGACTTTGCCAAATTGGTGTAACCTGCTGATGCGTGAAGTGTGTACTACTCAAAGATGACATTGCTATGCAGGGGCGGAGCTTATAGCGCAAGTCGAAGTAGGCCATTAATTTGTTTACCACCGCCGATGAGAAGCACAAAGTTCGCACTGCGTGCAAGAAGACGACGGGGAGGGAGAGGTCAGGAGGCAAGGGGAAGGGCTGGTCGTTCTCTCACAGGAAAAGATGTTGGATATATGTGCCCAAGAGACAATACGGATTGGATCTGTATTTGGGTCATATACGGATGTCGATCCGTGAGGGATTAGAAACCTAATGGGCCTACAATGTGGAAGCCCATTAGCGGAGTCCATACAAGTAGGGGCGGAGCTAAGGGCGCCATACCGTCGCCGAAACCCTAATAGCCGCCGCCTCTCTCCCTCCCACAAAACCCTAGCCGCGCCGCCGGTGCTAGCACACCGGCGTGCGGCGTTCCTTCCCCGTACGTGTGGATACCACAAGGAGAGGCGCCAACGTGGGGCTGATCGGCTGGACGAAGAAGGCGAGTCTGCTGTGATCGTCTACTTCCTCTACATCGACGCGTGATTCCGTTGGACCGAGCTACTTCAACAACGCTTCCGCTCCGCCTGCGCGTCTAGTGGTAATGATCCATGATCTCCTTCTCGCTAGGTATTCCTGGATGAACGCGGTAGATAAAATTGTTTATGCTAGTGTAGCGTACCGCGTTCCCCTACAGTGGCATCAGAGCCGACCTTGCGTAGTTGTTGATCTGGATCATGTGCATATAGTTGATATGCTGTTGTAGTAGATAAGATCTATTGCAGTTTTGTTCTAGTTCATGTTATGATGTGTACGGGTTGATTAGATCAATCGGTCATAGGAGTCTCTCACAAGGTTATGAGTTGATAGCGTCATGTATTCTTGATGCCGTTGTGCTCCTTCTCAGTGCGCGCGCGACCTGTCCCTACCGGCTGGAATCACCATAGGGACTAACTGCGTTCGCCAGTAGATGAGTCGAAATGATCAGTTGCATGCGCAGCGGTCTCCTCATAAAAACCTAATGAAAATATGAGGCATTGTGAATGGCTCGGAATCGGCTTGATATGATCAATCCGATGAGATTTTCATTGCGAGAGAATGGTGTGTGATTGGTATGGCCCATAACGTGTGTATGTGATGCATGTGTGTAATTCTCATGACCTGCGTGTTGATTTGTGATGCTTCATATCCTCATGTAAATTCATTACTAGTTGCTAGATGTAGTAGCTTAGTACTTGTTCATGGAGGCTTCGAGCTTGGTGGCCAAGATGATAGGAAGTGTGGAGATGGAGATCACCATGTTGAAAGGGCCATACTATATCACTGTTGGTCGTTTGTACGCACCTAACTTATATACCGCAAGTGGACGGTGTACAGTTGTAGCACTTTCCCTTAGAGTATTCCAAGGTTTAATATCGAATCCACAGAGAACAAGCGGGACTTAAACTATTATTTAAACTACTAAATTAATATAGCAGAGGTGTGTGTGAAAAGGATGAATAACAACTAGAGGTGAAAGAGCCTGCGGTTGTAACAAGGTTATGAAAAGGATTCTCTCCTATGGTTTGGGACGCTGGCATGCAACTCGGATTATTGTTCAATTGATAGGTTTAGTATTCTACAAGACATGGTGGTTTCGTTCGCCCCGATCCTATCACGACAAGGGTTAATAGCTTCCCACTGGTTTCTTGCATGTGATAATCGAAAGCATAGCTGAGGCATCAACTACACTAATGAATTCATGTATTGATCAGATACGGAACAAACGCATCACATAGACTGAACGCATCAAAAGAGTATCATAAGTGTGAGAGTTACATAACCAGGTTTCCCTCGCCACGGAGAGAATATGAGATCTACTCACGCATCATACTGCAACACATGAACATGGCTACAATAGGACACGGGATTTTGGCGTGGACGCACAGGTGCCGATCGGCACGGCGGGTGTGGTGTGCGGTCGGCACTATCTTCCTTTTCGGTGGTGATGTAGGTAATCGCCGGCTTCGCCGCCACAACCTTCAACCTAGGTCAAAACTTCTATCTGTTCGCTTCCCCCTCTTCTGTTTCGCGACCAAGATCTTATCTTTATAGGTCCTTTTGATTGTGGCTGGATTTCACCGACTCTGACTCTGGTATTCCTTCTGGACTTCATCTTCTCCGAGTGGGCTTCATGTTTGAGCTTAACCCTGGTGGTGCCGGTCGGCACGAGGACTGTGCCGACCGGCACGGCCTCCAAATTCTTCTTTCTTCGGGCCTCCGGTAGCTCTTTGTCCGTAGTCTCTTGTTTTCACCCGTTTTCTGCAAACCTTCCAAATACACAGAAACTACGCATATATATAATAATGAGGTTAATTGTTAGCATATATATAATAATGAGGTTAATTGTTAGCAATAATGACATAATAAGGTATTAAAAACACCATATTTGTCATATAAAATGGGTACATAGAAAGCGCCAACAGCTCCCCCACACTCAAATCATTGCTAGTCCTCGAGCAATACAAACCAAGAAAATCATCACCGTGCTTTCATCATGCTAAGAAGCAAAAACTCTCACAAATCTTCAACTTAGCTATTGTTAATCATCTCATCGAATTATTATTCCTCCACAAAACTTTCTCTCAATTTTGAAAACAATTTCACCTCAAAACTTGAGTCGACCAAATCAATCACAAGGCTTATCTCAAACAAATATTTTTGTCTCCCTTCATATCACGTAAGATGAATGCAAAAAGCTTCAGATGTCACTCAATCGCTCAAATGTGTTTCCTTCCCTCTCCTATTCTATAGTATAAGGCTTATTTGTGGGTCTCGGAAAGTAGTATAACCAAATTGAATCGAAAGAACAACTAAGTCAACAATTTGCTCAATCATGCCTTCTAAAAGGGAGTTTTCATCATGAGAATACAGAATATAAGCACAAGGATCAAAGGGAATAGAAAATAAACGAGAATGAACGAAATAAAATTAAGATGGGATCAAGCTTGAAGTGTGTGCAGACCTTTTAAAATTTTAACTCTTCTTGCAGTCTGCTTCCTCTGATATTCGTTTTTCTCTTTCTTTTTGGCGTATTTTCTTTATTTTTCTTCTGTGCCGATCGGCACAAACTCGTGCCGGTCGGCACCTTCTTCATTTTCTTCTTTTTTCTTCTTTTTCTTCTTTTTTTTATTGCAGACTGCTATCAGAGCACGTTTTGAACCGAAATCTGTCTGAACTTCACATTTTGCTTGTAGGTTGTATCAAGGAGGAGGGAGAAACGATGAAATATCGGGTTTCGGATAGAAAGAATTTGATGACAGATGGTTAGCAAACTGAGATGAACAAGTGAAACTTCTCCCTTCTAGCTTAGTCGTAATCAAGAGCAAAGAGCTGACAAAGATGTTTTCTTATCAAAAGGCTTATGTGTAGGCTTTTCTCATCTCATTTGGCTTAGTGTAATAGGCACAAAATTAAATCTTTAGCTAAATGCTTCAACTAGGATGATAGAAGGGGTTTTCGAAAAATTCGTATATAAAGCCAAGCGATTATTCGATAAACTCAAGTAGATTGGCAAAACGATCGTCAAAAATAAAATCAAGAATATGGGGTAACGCATCGATTTGACAACTAACACCAACTTTATTCAAGATATTGCAATCACTCTTGACCTCGAAGCTTAACTAAGCACACCATCTCAAATCTCTCTAAGAAAACTCTTGCTCTTTCACACACTAACTCGAACCATACTAGATTTAGTTTGGTATTTTCCGAAGACTTGTATCGTACGAAAGAGAACTTGTAGATAGACTCCGAATCTGTTACTACAGGATGGAAGTCTTGTAGAACAAGGCAAGGACTCCTAGAGGCGGTGACAAGGACTATAAATATACATGTAACCTCCGATGAGAGGAGATCACATCAGACGAGATCAAAGATCATACACACCACCTATTCAACACGACATACACTGGACGTAGGGTTATTATCCTTCAGGAGGCCCGAACCAGTATAAACTCTTTGTGTGTCCTAGATTGATTCCTCGATTTATCGTTGTTCCCCGAACAAAATATTTGCCGTTCTCCCGATTATTTGGGCGACGACAGAGGCGCGCCAGGTAGGGGGGCAGCGCTGAGGATCCGTCTAGAGCATCAGATGGCATCGGCGACCAAGATGAAGTTCCCGGCGGTCGTCGAATTCAAGTTCGGATCTTTCACGTTCGTCCCGGATGGTGAAGGAATCTCCAGGAAAAGACGTCGTCGGTGGCGCAGGAGGCGTCCCCGGCGGCCATGAAGGCTCTGTCCCCAGACGGATCTGCTGAGAAGTGTTCGTCGGCGGCGCCACGAGTGCCGCCGGTGGCCCTATGCACCATGTTCGGACTGCGGAATTTCGCGGCCGAGTTCCAGATCGCTTCGCGGGTATCGGCCTCTCCATATGGAACCCGCTTAGATGACGGATCCACCTCGGATCCGCCACTTGGCTCTGCCCTCGAAGCAAGGATGCAAAAGATTGCTCTCGACATCACAAAGGGGCGGTATTTTCCTGGGTTCGGGCTCGGTTATCCTAATTACGAGTCCGATTTCAGCGACGATGACTGCCCCGAGATCGGAGAAGAGCCAAAAGGTTACAACCGGCTAGAGAGATCTTCATGGCGGGGCATGACGATGAGGCAACCAGCGATCTGCGCACAATCGGATCGATCAGATCTCGTTCGGTCGCACCGTCCAATATTACGCCGAGGAATCTCAACACCGACTTCGACGCCGTCCGGTTCCAGACAGCGCTAGATTCCCTTGCGCATATGGCCCCGGACGGGACACCGCTAGCTCCGATGGTGCAATAGGTTGCAGAGCTTGCCGGCCGCGTGGTCCCTCAGCAAGATCAAGATGTTGCGGCACCAGCCAGACCTTCTGTACACAGACGCCTGGGTCCCACTAATGATCAGAGGGCCGATTCATCTTCGCATGGATCGTCTTCCGATCTCCCCAGGCGGCGTCAGCGTGACTTGGAGCCCTCAGATGCAAGGCATCAGCTAAACCAAAGGAGTAAATCAAATTGGCAATCCACCGAGAGGGGAACCAGATCGTCAGACTCCGGGCGCTCCAGTTCGTATAGGGGTACACTCAGAGACGGCTCTTAAGCCGCCCCCGTATAGGGCTCTGGGTAGTTATCTCCGAACTGTTGAGTGACCAGCTAAGTTCAAAGTGGGAGCCATCGACAAGTACGACGGCACCATCAACCCAGAGGAGTTCTTATCAATCTACTCCACGACGATAGACGCTGCAGGAGGAGATGAAAGGATCAAGTGCGCCTATCTACCTACTTCCTTGACCGGAGTGGCGCGATCTTGATTGCTGAACCTTCCAGCATATCACTTCGACTCCTGGGCAGAATTGTGCAAGGTCTTCAAGGGAAATTTCTTTGGATCATACAACCGCAACGCAACGCCAGAGCAGCTCCGAGGTGTTAAACAGAAGGCTGATGAAAGTCTCCGAGATTACATCAAGCGCTTCTGCCTAATGAAGAACACGATCCCAGACATCTCTGATCTGGAGGTGATCCTCGCCTTCCAAGAAGGGTGTTTGGATGTGAAGATGGTGGAGACCATAGCAGAAAACGAGCCCAAGACTACAGCAGAGCTGTTCCGATTGGCAGAAATCTGCGCTAAGGCTGCTGATGCCTGTGCTCGCCTCTCCGATGGCCGGGGCAAGGCTCCGAAGAAGAAGTCAGAGGACAGGGAGGTGAACGCAGTAGATCGACCGGGACCAGATCGTAATCACTTCCGCAAGAAGCGAGGTTGTCCCGAAGGCGTGGCTAAATGGTGTCCGATACACCGTTCCCCCAACCACGAACTTGAAGAGTGCTTCGATTACCTCAAGCTCGAAAAGAAGCGTCTGGAAGAAGGCAAGATCTTGCGGACAGCTAGAGAAGAGGACCGGGGCCGAGAGAACCAAGATCGAGAACACCGAGATCGGGAGCACCGAGATCGGGAGCACCAAGATCGAGGGCGTCGAGATCGGGAGTACCGAGATCGGGAGTCCAGGGAGCGCGATGACCGGGATGAACGTCCACGCCACAGAAGTCGCAGAGATCATGACGACGACGAAGAGGAAAGGTACCCGGAGATCAGCATGATCTTCGGAGGAAGCTCCGCTCTGACATCGAAGAGCCAATACAAGAAGCTGCAGAGAGAGGTGGCTTTGGCGGAACCATGTTCTAGAAGACTCGAGTGGTCTGATACGCCGATCACGTTCAACGCCAATGATCACCCGAAGACTCTGCTGAGCAATCCCGAGTTGCCCTTCGTCGCCAAGATCATCATCCACAAGAACAAGGTCGCAAAGACGTTGATCGACAACGGCAGTGGTCTCAACCTACTGATGAAGAAGACATACGACCAGATGGGTCTTCCGATCACCGCTCTCCGACCAGTTGAGGAATCATTCCATGGCATCTTCTCAGGGGTGTCTTCGCGTCCTCTTGGGAAGATAGAGCTAGAAGTGACGGTAGGCACGAAAGGGAATAGAAGAACTGAAGTCCTGTTGTTCGAGGTAGCTGACTTCGAATCTGCCTACAACTTCATCCTGGGGAGGCCGTTCCTGTTCAAGTTCATGGCGGCTGCGCACTTCGCCTACGCCATGCTCAAGATCCCAGGCCCTGCAGATGTCATCACGCTGTACGCTGATCAGGACCAGGCTGTGAGATGCGATATCAATGCGCTAATCATAGCAGGCCACTTCGATTCGAAGGATCCTGACTCGCAGCGCCAGTCGAAGACTCTTCGGGAGGACAAGAGGCAGATAGCAGCAGTTGCTGATACGAAGGCTTCAGACGTGGCATCCCCGTCGACAGCGGCCGCTAAAGCGCCAGCAAAGACTGTCAACGAGCCAAGCAAGAAGGAGGATGAGCCTGTTAAAACGGGCAGCAAGCAGATCAACCTCAGCTTCATCGACCCCGGCAAGACGACCAACGTCGGGGATGATCTCGACCCTAAATAGGAAGACGCGCTCGTAGCCTTCCTCCGGGAGAATATCGATGTGTTTGCATGGCAGCCATCTGATATGCCCGGGATCCCCAGGGAGGTGATCGAGCACAAATTGGGGATCGACCCGGCTTTTAAGCCGATCAAGCAAAAGCAGCGAAGGTACACGCCGGACAAACGCGACGCCATACATGAGGAAGTTACTAGGCTTCTCAAAGCCGGGTTCATTAGAACGGTAGACTATCCTGAATGGCTAGCTAATCCGGGAGAATATCGATGTGTTTGCACGGTAGACTATCCTGAATAGCCAGATAAGTCTTGGCGCATGTGCGTCGATTATACTAGTTTGAATAAAGCTTGTCCTAAAGACGAGTACCCTCTTTCGAGGATAGATCAGATTGTAGACTCTACATCCACTAGTGAGTTATTAAGTTTCTTGATGCTTATTCTGGATATCATCAAATTAGTCTCAACATCGATGATCAAGAAAGGACGGCCTTCATCACGCCGTATGGAATATTCTGCTACGTCACAATGCCCTTTGGGTTGAAGAATGCGGGATTTACTTATCAGAAATGCGTGAATATTGTCTTCGAGGATCAGATCGGGAAGAACGTCGAAGCTTATATTGATGACATTGTTGTCAAGACCAAGAAGTCCGATGATCTCCTGGCAGATCTGAAGCAAACCTTTGACAATCTGAGAAAGTACAAGATGAAGCTTAACCCTTGTTGACGGTCCTTAGAGCAAGATTTTTTACCGTCATTTATCTGCATAAAAGAATTAAAATGAACACCAAACATAGTGGTAGGGGTTTATTACTAACCAATTCCACAAGTGTTGGTGAATTTATGTATGCAGGTGATTTAAGACCCAAATGGAGAGGGAACTCAACCCAAAAGGGCAGATTGTACACCCCGACAAATCAAGGCCATTCCCGGGGACTTTTGGACCCCCAAACAGTGCCAACCAACTCAACAAATGGCAAACACCTAGGTACCCAATAGCAGGCCCATCTGGAAGCAAAATCAAGTGGAGAAGGTACCAGAAAAGGCCCAACATCAAAGGGGCCAAGGGGAGGTCGGCCGACCTGCTACAGTAGGTCGGCCGACCTGCTACCGTGGCCTTTCTGGCCCATTTTTCTGTGGCGGTTCCCCACCGACGTACCAAGGTCGGTTCTGCCTGCAATCAATGCCACCGACCTAAGGAACCGCCTCAATTCCACCGCCTTTGGAGGCTATAAATAAAGGGGTACCCCCCTCCCCTCAAGCACACAAGAAGGAGAGCCTCATTCCACTCCCAAGGGCCTAGGGTCCTTTGTATACTAGTAGAGTAGGGAGAGAGTAGGGTAGAGGAGAAGGGTAGTCCTCCCTTTGTGAGGACTTAGCCCCAATCTTGTATCTTTGAGGATACTTATTTATAATACATTGTTCGTCGTTCATTCATCGTTCGTTCGTCGTTCGTTCATCGTTCGTCGTTCGTTCATCGTTTGTTCGTCGTTCATCGTTCGTTCATCTTCATCAAAGTAAGTATTCTTGATCTCCTATTGGATATAGTCTAGCCTTGGTTAAGCGTTCCTTGTTTGGTTGTGATCCTTGGCTTGATTATGATTTGAGTACTTCTTATCTAGATTAAGTTCTTTCTTTACTTGCTTACGGGATCATCGCTCTATTCATCTAGAGTGCCTTGCCTCTCGCCCAGGTTAAGGTAGTAATCAATAGCTTGGACGTGGTGTCTAGGTTAGAGGTTACCTTTGTTTGCTGCGTGCTCCACGGTTTGTTGAGGTAGGCGGTAGGTGGTGACAGCCCTATCCGTCCTCCGTAATCCTCCACGTTCGGGTACGTAGTAGGCCTCTTGGCCGGAGTGACTTGGCAGACCAGGTCTAAGCCGGCGCCCAAGTAAGCAATTAGAGGAGGGATCTACCATAGGTCTGGCAGTGAGGACTTGATTGCCTTGTTGTCACGCGACCTCAGGACTGGCATAGGGACTTGATAGCCCTAGTGTCACGTGTCCTAGTGGTAGAGGGTTGCCGGTAGGTGGTGACAGCCCTGCTGTGTTTAAACCTCTCTTTTTCTAGAAAGAACCTCATCCATAGGAATCCTCTCTACCCTTTTCTACCATCCTTCTTCGTGTCCTTGGACGAGCTAGACTAGAAGATAATCCCACTCCGTTCCTTTGGGAAAATATAAATAACGATACCCTTGAATACTCACGGGTGAAGTGCTACAACGGTATTCTCCGTGCGCTTGCGGATTTATTCGTGACGTAAGAAATACCAACAAGCATTTCTGGCGCCGTTGCCGGGGAACGGTTGTTGTTTTGTCTTCGAACCTAGTTGGTCCTCGTATTGTATCCTTTCAAAAAAAAAAAAATCTTTCTTTTCTTGTTTTTCTTTCCATCATCAAGCTTCCACCATCTATCCTTCCTATCCTATCCCCATCATCACCTATCCAATTAAAAGAAAACACCAAAAACATTCATCATGGAGCCAGAACCTACACTCGAATCATTTTCTGCTCCAAGGCGAGAGTTCTTTGAGCCACCATCATCTTCAAAACCTATTTCCTCATCTGGCTATCAAATCCACCCCGCCTTTATAACCATGGTACGGAAACGACCCTTCTCTGGACTTGAGCATGAAAATCCGTATCACCATCTGCGAGAGTTCGAGCACTTGTGTTCATGCATCATGATCCAAGGCATGTCACAAGAAACAGTGAAATGGAAGTTGTTTCCTTTCTCCCTTCAAGATAAAGCGAAACAATGGTACATACTTGCAGTCGGAAGCACGTACGGTGATTGGGAAAAGCTTCGAGATAAATTTTGCTTAGCCTTCTTTCCCTTATCCCGCGTCGTTGCTCTCCGTACGGAAGTTCTCGGCTTTCGTCAGAACGAGAAGGAGTCTATAGGTGCGGCCTGGGCTAGGTTTTCCTTGCTAACTCTTTCCGGCCCAAACTTGTCTATTCCCGACCACATGTTATTGCAACACTTCTATATGGGTCTAGACAAGGAATCCGCCCTATACCTTGACATCACTGCTGGAGGGTCTTTTGCTACCAAAATCCCGACAGAAGGAAGAGCGCTCCTAGAACTTATCCAAGAAAACTCTTCCTATGTTGATGATCTGAAAATACCCCTCCAAGAGTCAAGCCATGAGGAGCCCTCAACATCCGAATCAAACCCTCCATCTTCCACATCCCAAGATTCACCTATTGAGCCCTCTCCCGTACCAAGAACAATGAAGGAGGAAGAAGAAATTCAACCTCTTGAGTTCCCTTTGTTCGAGGAAGATCTTTCTGATGATTATGGAAACACCTCGAACTATACTTGGGAAAAGATGCCTCCTACTCCTCCCGATCCTCTCAAGGAACCATTTCTCAAGGAGGATATGAAGGGAAATCTTGGGAAAACCTCTTTCGCCACCACTACCACTCAAAAACCTTTGGCGAAACCTCATATCGATCGTGAACCACTTGAGCAAGTGAAATTTGTATCCCTTTTCACATCACCCGAGCTTGCTCTACATGAGAATGAGAAGTTTTCCACCCAAGATGAGGATAAAGCAAAAGAATTGTTCCTAACCCAACGATCCTCATCACCATCACTCGATCTTGAGCCTTTTCCCTCTAGCCCTCCATACGTCGTTCTTGTTGGTGATCAGGAACCTCTTGATAAGAAAAACTTCCAGGCTATGGACATTCTTGAGGCGTCGACTCTAGTGTATGAACAACATGAAACTTTGCATGAGCATAAGAGCTTCTTTCTTGAAAACCCACAAGAATCATGCTCATATGATCCTCATCTAGAGTCAATAATCATCGGTGCCAAAACCATGCATGAGCTCTGCAACCTCTATAAGGCTTCCTTTTGCTATTTGTTCTTTAGGATGGTTGTAGATGCTTTCATTTATCATAAATATTGCAAATATTGTGGTTGTGTATTGGCACTAACCTTGCAGACATTCTCCGGAGCCACATCATCAAACTAAATATGACGGAGAAAAGTCTTGCTCGTCAGACTTAAAATGACGATGCCCTTGCCGACAGGATAACCGGAAGTTATCTCTTTTGTTGCACTTCTTAACATGATAAAATTTAAATAAAATAAAAAAATTCAATACAAAAAAAAGAATTTATATGAATAAACTAGGCGCTTTTATCGCCTTTCAAACATATAACGCGCCTTGAGTTATTTTGTCATATTCATTAAACTAAGGCTCACCGGTCTTTAACCCCAGTAGAGTCCTTTTTATTTCCATATCCTTTCGTTTGTTTTGAATAAAAAAGTCTAGGTACAAGAACAAGTGTGGGGGAGACCTCTCGTTCTTCAGCAAGCACGCACTCGAGATCTCCCACCAACACAATGCACAAACATCGCACCGTTCAAACACGCTATGGAGTGGAGTCATCGGGCACAAGAAAAGAAAGTTCGATCGTAACTTTGGTTTGATCTCCTATGGCCACTCTTGGTCTCCACTTCATCCAACGCAATGGTTTGCGCATTCTACCCTACTACTCTCTCTCCCTAACTCATGAGTTAGAATAATCTTATGAGTCGATCACTAAAATTTAACTCAATGATAAAAGAAACCTTGTTATCCCCTCAACCAACATACTTCTGCATGGTTGGCCTGCATACTCTTTATTCCTCGCATCATACTCTGTTGCTTGTGAACACACCAATCTCATAGGACCCCATGTTTATCTAAGTTGTTGGCGAATGTGATATGGTTGGATGAGAGGAATCTTGCTTTTTCTGTATAAGAGTGCTTGGGAATTTATCTTGAAAAATTTAAAATCTATAGCTTTGCACTCCTCAATGATCTCATTTTCCCACCAGAGCCAAATAATGATCACATTGAAAACCTCTACAAATGCTGCTTGTTATTACTTTGAGCTTTGTCAAATTGTTGTGACCCTTGTGAGATGCTTGTCATACTTTCTTGATCAAGATCACGTACACATACACCACCACCACAAAGCATGCTAAACTTCTACACTGGAAGTTAGCAACGCCATTCCCATCCACCCATCCACCAAAAATAAATACTCCATCACTTGTTGTTGATGTCTCTCTGACAGGTGGGCCCCACATAAATTATCCTTGCAAAAGAGACATGGCTATCGAGAATAAAAAGAAAGGTTGGAAAGAAAAAAAAAAGAGAGAGAAGAAAAAAAAGAGTGCTTACATGCATAAGAAGCATGAATAAAACAAATACGTGCTCTATCATGTTGAGTGTGATTAAAAAAAAAAGAGAGAAGAAAAGAAAAAAAAATGAAAAAAAAAAGATGATAGCCATGCTCTTAATCAAGAGAAAGAGACATCATTGCACATCAAGGAGTAGCCATCTCATTCCATTCACCATCATACACATATCCACACACATGCACATTCTTGATCAGATTGTATGACTTGTTTTCTCTTTGGATCCGCTCTTTGACTTAGCAATATAAGTGATGCAAGTATGCTCCTTTCCATCCCTACCAAGCTCCACAAAAAGCCATTTGTAGATGTAGGATGAAAAGAGGCAACTCAAATGCCTTGGTGAGGAATCATACACACTGAGCGATCTGAGAGTATCATTCGAGGAGTACAAGCTATGTTTTATTTTGAAAATCTATCAAAAACCCAAGTTACTCAACAGGGGAGTAATGATGACTTGAATCAAGACCGTTCCATTCCTCAACCGCCCAAGATGACATGGTAGACACATCAAAGTTCACAGGTGCAGGTATGGCTTGGAATAACTTGCATGCTAGCATCATACCAAAGGAAGTTTTGTTCCACCTTAGTCCTTCAACTTTACTCGAGGACGAGCAAAGGCTAAGTGTGGGGGGGTTGTTGACGGTCCTTAGAGCAAGATTTTTACCGTCATTTATCTGCATAAAAGAATTAAAATGAACACCAAACATAGTGGTAGGGGTTTATTACTAACCAATTCCACAAGTGTTGGTGAATTTATGCATGCAGGTGATTTAAGACCCAAATGGAGAGGGAACTCAACCCAAAAGGGCAGATTGTACACCCCGACAAATCAAGGCCATTCCCGGGGACTTTTGGACCCCCAAACAGTGCCAAACCAACTCAACAAATGGCAAACACCTAGGTACCCAATAGCAGGCCCATCTGGAAGCAAAATCAAGTGGAGAAGGTACCAGAAAAGGCCCAACACCAAAGGGGCCAAGGGGAGGTCGGCCGACCTGCTACAGTAGGTCGGCCGACCTGCTACAGTAGGTCGGCCGACCTGCTACAGTAGGTCGGCCGACCTGCTACAGTGGCCTTTCTGGCCCATTTTTCTGTGGCGGTTCCCCACCGACGTACCAAGGTCGGTTCTGCCTGCAATCAATGCCACCGACCTAAGGAACCGCCTCAATTCCACCGCCTTTGGAGGCTATAAATAAAGGGGTACCCCCCTCCCCTCAAGGCACACAAGAAGGAGAGCCTCATTCCACTCCCAAGGGCCTAGGGTCCTTTGTATACTAGTAGAGTAGGGAGAGAGTAGGGTAGAGGAGAAGGGTAGTCCTCCCTTTGTGAGGACTTAGCCCCAATCTTGTATCTTTGAGGATACTTATTTATAATACATTGTTCGTCGTTCGTTCATCGTTCGTTCGTCGTTCGTTCGTCGTTCGTCGTTCGTTCATCGTTCGTTCGTCGTTCATCGTTCGTTCATCTTCATCAAAGTAAGTATTCTTGATCTCCTATTGGATATAGTCTAGCCTTGGTTAAGCATTCCTTGTTTGGTTGTGGATCCTTGGCTTGATTATGATTTGAGTACTTCTTATCTAGATTAAGTTCTTTCTTTACTTGCTTACGGGATCATTGCTCTATTCATCTAGAGTGCCTTGCCTCTCGCCCAGGTTAAGGTAGTAATCAATAGCTTGGACGTGGTGTCTAGGTTAGAGGTTACCTTTGTTTGCTGCGTGCTCCACGGTTTGTTGAGGTAGGCGGTAGGTGGTGACAGCCCTATCCGTCCTCCGTAATCCTCCACGTTCGGATACGTAGTAGGCCTCTTCGCCGGAGTGACTTGGCAGACCAGGTCTAAGCCGGCGCCCAAAGTAAGCAATTAGAGGAGGGATCTACCATAGGTCTGGCAGTGAGGACTTGATTGCCTTGTTGTCACGCGACCTCAGGACTGGCATAGGGACTTGATAGCCCTAGTGTCACGTGTCCTAGTGGTAGAGGGTTGCGGTAGGTGGTGACAGCCCTGCTGTGTTTAAACCTCTCTTTTTCTAGAAAGAACCTCATCCATAGGAATCCTCTCTACCCTTTTCTACCATCCTTCTTCGTGTCCTTGGACGAGGTAGACTAGAAGATAATCCCACTCCGTTCCTTTGAGAAAATATAAATAACGATACCCTTGAATACTCACGGGTGAAGTGCTACAACGGTATTCTCCGTGCGCTTGCGGATTTATTCGTGACGTAAGAAATACCAACAACCCTGCCAAGTGCGTTTCGGGGTGACATCTGGAAAGCTACTGGGGTATATGATCTCCGAGCGCAGGATTGATGCCAACCCAGTAAAAGTTGCGGCTCTTGAAAAGCTGAAGCCCCCGAAGACCAAGCGAGAGGTCCAGAAGCTAGCAGGAATGATGGCGGCTCTTAACCGGTTCATCTCGAGATCGGGAGAACGAGGTATGCCATTCTACAAGTTATTACGAAATCAAGATGACTCTCAATGGGATGATCAGGCAGAAGAGGCATTCAAAGAGCTTAAAGCTTATCTCAAAAACATGCCCACCCTGAAACCCCCACAGCCAAATGAAGAACTACGACGATATGTTGCTGCTACGGATTCGGTTGTCAGCGCTGCGCTGACAGTGGAGCGAGAAACAGAATCTGGGCCCAAACAGTTAGCCGTTTATTTCGTCAGCGAGATATTGAAAGATGCCCAGACGCGTAACCCGATGGTGCAGAAGCTATTATATGCAGTGTTGATGACATCCAGAAAGCTAAAGCGTTACTTCTTAGCTCATCCTATCAAAGTGGTCTCGGATAGACCGCTCCAGACTGTTTTGCAGTTCAAGGATGCCATCGGCAGAATTGCTCAATGGTCTGTAGAGCTTGGTCAATACCAGATTGAATATGTGCCTCGAACAGCCATCAAAGGACAAGCTCTGGCGGATTTCATAGCAGAATGGACCGGTGATGGCGATGACGACAAGAAAGATCCAGATCACTGGGTCATGTATTTCGATGGCTCCTTCACATTGAAAGGTGCCGGCTCTGGAGTTGTTCTAATATCTCCAGTTGGGAAAGTATTGAAGTATGCCATCCAGTTGCTCTTCCAAGCTACGAACAATGTTGCAGAAAATGAGGGCCTCAGGTCTCTGCATTGCCAAATCTCTCGGTATCAGCCGACTGCTTGTGAAAGGGGATTCACAGTTAGTCGCCCGGCAGGTACAGAAAGAGTATCAATGCTCTGATCCGAAGATGGCCGATTATCTTGAAGAAGTTCGGAAGCTGGAGAAAGGGTTTGATGGTCTTGAAGTACGGTACGTACCACGGCTGGACAATCGCGACGCTGATCATCTAGCCTGCATTGCGTCATCGCGATCTCCAGTCCCAGACGATGTGTTCTTAGAGAAGCTTCACAAGCCATCTGCGGCAAGTACGCATGATGAAGTGGAGATGATGGTTATTGATGCTGGGGAAGGCTCTGTCGAAGACTGGCGTGTACCAATCCGCCTGTTTCTCGAAAACAGTCCTATTCCAGATGATGATGCGGCCACGGAGCGGCTGGCACGCAAATCCAAGCAATATGTGTTGATCGACGACGTGCTCTATAGAAGAGGTCTCAATGGGATTCTGCTGAGGTGTGTCTCGACGGAAGATGGTATTCGATTACTGCATGATATACACGGTGGGATCTGCGGTGCACATGCAGCTTATCGAAGTTTAATCGGCAAAGCATTCAGGCACGGATTCTACTGGCCCACAGCAAAGCAGGATGCCATCCACCTCGTGCAGACATGTAAGTCCTGTCAATTCTTCAGTAGGCAAAGTACAAGGCATGCTCAAGAGTTGCATACAATTCCTATCACTTGGCCTTTTGCTGTCTGGGGGATTGATATTTTGGGACCGTTTCCCAAAGCCAAAGGAGGTTACAAGTTTTTATATGTCGCCATCGACACTTTCACCAAGTGGATTGAGGCAGAGGCAGTTGTGAATATTACTCAGGTCGCTTCTGTCAAGTTTATGAGGAGTATAGTCACAAGATTTGGCGTCCCTAGAAAGCTGATATCAGACAATGGTCGACAGTTCGTTGGTAGCCAGTTTGAGAAATCTGCGCCAATCATGGCATCATACATCCGACATCTTCGGTGGCTCATGCTCAAATCAATGGTGCTGTTGAGCGGGCCAACGGGATGAAGGGGATGCGTGCACGAGTGTACGAGAAGCTAGCAGCTAAAGGAAGGAATTGGATCGAAGAGTTACTGACAGTTCTGTGGTCCGCACGGACATCTACCAGTCGAGCTACAAAGGAAACTCCTTTTCCTAGTCTATGGCGCTGATGCAGTGTTGCCGCCCGAGATTCACTTGGGGGCTCACCGGATCACCAATTTTTATGAAGACGACTAGCCAATCTCTAGAGAGGTTGATCTACTGCTCCTCGAGGAAGAACGTAACACAGCACTGTCCAATGTGGAACATTATCAGGAGGTTCTGAAGAAGCAGTACAGTCGCAAAGTGGTCGGTCGACATTTAGATGTGGGAGATATGGTGATCAAGAAGGATATTAACACCAAGGATAAGCACAAGTTGTCTTCTCCGTGGGAAGGACCATACATAGTAGTTGAAGATGCTGGCATGGGGGCTTATATCTTAGCCCATATTGATGGTGATACATTGCCTGGGACATGGAACACTGATCAGCTTAGAAAGTTTTATGTGTAATCCATTATTGATGAATAAGATATGTTCAGTTTCTTCGTCTGCTGTGCACGGCTTCAAAGGCTGACCAAAGGTCGGTCTACTAGTTTGGCTAATGTCTTAGCCACATAAGGGTTATAAGGCATCGGTACGAACAGCCTCTTCAGGCAAAATTTTGTCATAAGGCTTAGCCACACTGTGGTTCATAAGTTAATTGACCCCATGACGTTCTAGCGAGGGACCCTTAGCCCATGAGGTTAATAAGTGGCTCTCCCTAGACCCGGTTGCACGATCAACCACCCAACAGACTGCAAGTCTTATGTCATACGGTGCTACATGATAGCTACCGATGGTTTCATAAGTTTCGTAAGTCTCCCCAAATGTCCATAGTAAGAGCCTTAGCCATCTGGTTATAAGTGCCAACTTCAGGCCATGTTGCATGATCAACACCTTATCTTATCTAGCTTGAAACATAACTTGCCATGTGCAAAGTCAAATGTTATACAGCTACTGCGAGTTCCCATCACGGAGCCAAACTATTGACTTTAGTTCAAACGCCGCTTGTCAGAGGCAAAGCTAAGCGTCAATGAATTAATGCTCCTACTTTATGTTATTTAGATATTGCAAATTAGTAACAATGCTTTCCTGCATTCAGTTAAAACTGTATCCAAAAAAGCAGGGGGCTGGGCTACTATGCATATCTAAATTAAAATAACAGGAGCTGGAGCTCCAATATTACATCAAACATTGTTTGATTGCAGAGCTTTACATGCAATTTAGTTCCTTTCCTCATCTGAAGGAGGTGGCTCCAAGTTCAAAACCGTGATGAACTTGTCTGCTGACTACTGTTGGTATTTCTTACACCAAACAGAAAACACCACCTTAGGCTGGTTAGGCCTAGAGTGAATATTCCCGGTTCGGCGCCAGAAATACCTGGGGTTAAGTTACTTGCTTAGGATACATAATAATCCACAACTAGCAACGAGTGCCAGATATGTATTATTAGTATTTAATCATAAAAGATAATCCGCAAGCGCACGGATAACCCGTTGTAGCATTTCACCCGAGAGTATTCCAGGGTATCGTTATTTATATTTTCCCAAAGGAAGACGTGGTTGACAAGTGTGTACTTATACTCATGGTGTTACAAATGATAGATCATAACCAATATCCAAATGCAGGGGTAAGGCAATGTATGGATAGAGGATAGTGCGACACACACAGCAGGCATTTCCATTCTCTGATAAAAGGCGAGAGGCGGTTCTAAGCTAGACTAAGGTTAAGTAAGAAGAACTGCTACTCCTAATGTACATCGTCAAGTAGCGTGCGTAGCATCTACCTATAGCCTAAGCTGCACACAAGCCAAGACTAAGCTGTTCTACTGCCAAGCCATCATTGGGAGATCCAGCGATCAGAGTCTGCCCCAATCTCCGGACATTTCATATATACTCCTACGCCATACCCGAACGTGGAGGATTACAAGGGACGGACAGGGCTGTCACCACCTGCCGCCTACCTCTACAAACCGTGGGGCACGAACACGCATCCAAGGGTGGAAAGGAAGCCCTAGCACCACGCTAGCGTAACTAACCACAACTCTAGATCCCTCGAGGCACCTCGCAAGGCGATAAACCTAGAGCACTCTTGCAAGACAATGGACCCGATGACTAAGCAAAAGGAACAACTAGGTCTAGCAGGCGATTACTTAGACAAAGGATCAAAGCTAGCACTACGTTAAGCATAGGCGTTCGTCGCTCAAGAACGAGCGATGAACGATGAACGATGAAGAACGATCATCGTTAACCGATGATCGAGTATGAACGAACGACGAACGAACGATGAACGATCATGAACGAACATCGATGAACGATGAACGAACGATGAACGAACATGAACGAACGAAGAACGTTCATCCAAGACCAAGGATGAACGATGAACTAGCATAAGCACATAACTACTACAAGAACGATGATATTCCATTGATAAAGAAATAAGTCTTACAAAGAGAGTAAAAGGATACAAGGGAATATACCCCAAACTCTCCAAGGGACTTGGGAGCCAAAAGGGCAGCCCAACTACTCAGCCTAAGCCTAACTAGAGAGCCCCTAGCTCTGGATGTGTGGAGGAGGGAATGAGCCTCTTGTGTTGTGTGTCCTCCAAGGGGAGGGGGTACCCCTTTATTTATAGCCCTCAAAGGCGGTGGAATTGAGGCGGTTCCGTAGGTCGGTGGCATTGATTGCAGGTGGAACCGACCTCCTGAAGTCGGTTGCAAACCGCCTTAGAAAGATGGACCCAGGGGGGCCACCTGGCGGGTCGGCCGACCTAGGTATAGGGGTCGGCCGACCTGGCCTGGCCCCCCCTGGGCTGGGCTTTTGCAGGTTGCCTCCCCTCGGCCTTTTAGCCTCTTTTCCAGGTGCGTGGCCTCAGTTGATATTCTGGGTGGTTCTGGGCCTTTAATCCTTGAATTATATTCCCGCGGCGAGCGTCGTTTGATGGACGTGTTGAAATCGTCGCCTTGGGCCTTGTTTACACCTGGAAATCCCTGTTTTCCACCTGCACATCCAAATCTAGAGGTACACGTGGAAATAGGTTATTTGATAACAAAATGCAAGTAACAAGTGTTAGTTCTTCCTTATTTATAGAGCTAATTGACGGTCAAAAACTGGGTCTAAGGACCGTCAACAACTCCCCCAAGCTGTCCTCCTTGCTCGTCCCGAGCAAGAAGTAGGACTTAGGATGTTGATCAGGAGTTGCTACAATGTTTCATATCTCATAGGTACCATGCACACAACAAAATACTCTCCTTTGAGTTGAAAAAGTTGGCATGGTAGCTCACCCTTTACCTTACTCCTTATGGGGCGTATGGCTTTTTCCTTGTCTTGGGCGGTTGAGAGATAGAACGGTTTATAACAGAGCACCATTCACTTGTCCATTGTTTGACTTTTATTTTCCGAAGGTTTTCAAAAGTTTTGAAATAAAAGCAAAGTTCCTCAAATGATGCTCTCGAATCGCTCAATAAGTGTATATTCCTCACCAAGGCATTCTTGTGTTGCCTCTTTGTCATCCTACTTCTAAGGCTTGTATGTGGAGCTCAAGGTAGGGATGATATGAGGCATACTTGCATCACACATATTGCTGAACCAAAAGAGTGGATCCATGGAGAATGCAAGTCCTACAACCTTGATCAAGATGTGCATGTGTGTATATGGTGGTGGTGAGGTGGAAGAACTATACTCCTTTTATTTGTTTCCTCTCTCTCTTTTTGAATTTTTGAGGAGAACATGGCTATCTTTCTTTCTTTCTTTTTCTCAACATTTTTCTTTACTCCCCTATTTTTTTTCATCATGCTCTACTTTTGTATGAGCAGGGGACTATTCTTTTTCTTTCTTTTGCATAGCCATGTCTCCGATGATAAATTTTGAGAGAGAGGTAACAATGAATTTTTGGAGTATTTATTTTGGTGGAAAGTGTGGTGGTATTGCTTAACTTCCAGTGTAGAAGTTTAGCATGCGAGGTGGAGTGTACGTGATCTTGATCAATGAGAGTATGACAAGCTTCTCACTAGGGTCACACAATTTTGATAAAGCTCAATGCAATGACAAGTAGCATATGTGTAAGGGTTTGCAATGTAAGAACAACATATGGCTTTGGTAGGAATTTTGATCATTGAGGAACTTTATCATTTTTTTTTGTATTTTGTAAAATAAAACTCCGGAAGTCAAGTCTTACTTTGAACAAGATCATAGCAGCCCTATTTGTACCATATCATATCTCACAAACAGCTTAGACTTAGATCAAGCACTATGCAGCCCACAAGTTTCAAGTTCTAGGTAAGCATAAGCCAAAAGTCTCAAAACTTGGGAGAGCACTAAGTTGTGACTAGGTACAAACAAGAGATAAAACAGAGCAACTATTCATCATCTCAACATAAGGAAGGCTAAACACTCATACTCGCATATAAAGAAAAACTACGAAAAGCTAGAAACCACACTAAAGACTATTTTTGTTCTTTTTAGTTTTGTCATTTTTATTTTATTTTCAGTTTTATCATTTTTTTGGTATTTTTCATGAGAGATGCAAGAACAAGCAAACAAAAGAAACAAAAGGATACAAGTTGCGATACATGATACCTTAGCGGGGGGTATGGCATCCCCCCCAAGCTTGTTCTTGCTCATGGGTGATGTCGAGGATCGAACCCGGTGTGGCGAAAGTAAGCCAACATATCGGCTTGGCCCTGCTGCGTCATGTTGGTGAGGTTGGTGAGCTGGGCATTTGTGTTTTCTTGCCACTGATGGGTCTGCAGGACGTGTTGGTTGAGAGTGTGCTCAACGTCCTCTCCTCGAGTATCAATGCGTCCCATTTGCTCGGTGAGCGCATTCATTTGCTGCTCGAGATATGGATCACGAGCTGCAGACGAACGTCGCCCACCGGCCCGCGGTGAGTAGGACGTCGAATCGGAGGAGATTTCCTCCCATTGCGCGCGGGGATGGTGCGTCCATTGGGCTTGGCCCGCACCCTGCTGCGACGAGCCGCCGACCTCAAATGGTGGTGGAGTGGTGTAGCCACCGGGACCATACCCGGCGTGACCGTAGCTTGGCCCATATGCATAGGCCATGGGCTGCGGTGCGGGTATCCCGGTGTCGGCGGTCGGCTCCGGCCTGCGCGTCCTCCTGCGAGAAGAAGTACTCCTGCGTGCAGCCTCCTCTTTTTCGAGAGGTGTGGTTAGGTTTTTACAGCCATACAAACGAAGTTCCCGGTTAGGTAACGGGAATTCATTTGTATAACCGACATAATAGAATATGAGAGAATTATTTGGACCATGCTTAAGTGTATGACCTTGAATAAGATAATCCTCGGTGATAAGAGAGCGGGGTGTATCAATATAAGCAACATTAGCATCATGCAGAGCACCAATACCCGCAGCAATACGTGTAATCAACGAGGTGCACTCAATCGGTCCAGTCATTCAATCTTTTGCAGCAGTTCCGTATCAAATGCTCGCGTAGGAGCAAATGTACGGAGTCGGAGAGCTTCGTAGGCGCTCATCTCGTCGTCGCCCACCAAGTCGAGGTCGGTGTCGACGAGAAGACGATGCTCGGTGTTGGCTTGATCATCCGCTGCGGCTTCATGTTGAGGGCTTGACACTTGCTCGGTGGTGGTGTGGGCGGCGCGAGTGCGAGGTCGAGATGAACCCGAGCCTGTGCTCCCGGACCGGAGCAGCGAGGCGAAGGCTTTGCCGGCGCGCTTCATGCTGCAACGAGGTCGAGCAAGAACGCAAGAACGAAAACTCCGAACGGGTTATGAGACTGAAAACCAATCGATGAAACCGTCGGTGTTCTTGCAAGCGAGAAAACGCAACTCGGAAAACCAAACCAAATCAAAACTGCAAAGCAAACCAAAGGAGAAATATTTTTGCAGAATTTTGAGGCAAGAACTCAATGAGCACAATGGAAAACTTGAGAGCAATGGAGTGAAGTGAGTTGAGGAGTGGAAATGAGGTGTGAGAGGGAGAGAGCAATGGCCGGCCAACCCCATCTTATACACGGCCATAGTAGCCGTTTTTGAACGTTAGGAGGTACATGTGACCGTTGGGGCAAAGGGGACAGGGAGCAACGGCTCTCCTGGGTCGGCCGACCTGACTGGTGGGGTCGGCCGACCCCCTCTGGGGCCCACCTGCTTCCCTCTTTGGCCCACAGCCCCCAACAGCCATATTGGTGATGACCATGGTTGCTATGTCCAGAAACTCCTCAAAATTATTTGCTCAAAAAGATTTCCAAAAAAGGTTGCCTCGAATTCAAAATTTTTCGAAAAAATCAAAAATCGACATGTTGATGAAAAATTTCAACATGCAAAAATATTTTTGGCTTTTCTATGATGATACAAGGGTGGTCCAAAAATTTCATCCAAAGATGAGTCTTTTTGAACGCAAAAGTGTTTTTGAAAATTTTGATTTTTAAATGCATGGCGAGGGAAAAATTCAAATATGCTGGCGGAAAAAAATCCAAATAAATTTTGGTGGAGGAAATAAATATGCAAAGTGGTTTGGAAAGAAATCCAAATGCAAATGTGGTGAAAAAAATTCAAAAAGAAAAGAGAATCAAACCGAATGATAATGCCGGTTTTCCTGGCGGCCAGGGCCGTGTCGTTTAAAGTCCGACGGGCTAAGACTTCTCCAACGGGTTTAGCTTGGTGGCGCGGACCCGGTCCTTGGAGATGAGGACGTAGAGGGCTGCGCCTTGACTTGCCACACTTGTTTCATCTTTGGTGGTGTAGGTGGCTTCTCGGACTTTGGGATGGGTTTCTTGGCCCATAATCCCGGCCTCGTGGTCGCAGGTTTCTTTGGTTGAAACTGCGATGGATTTTCAATCTTTGCCAAGCTCTTCCATAGAGCAATGAGGCTGTCCGTTTTCCTGGCTGTCACTTCAACTTCTTGAATGTTGGAGGTGTTTGGCCCATACTTGACCTTGATCATCGAGCATTGTTCTTTCCGAGGTTGAAACTCGAACTTCTCCTCCTTCCCATTGATGTAGAGGCGGATTTCTCCAACTCCAACATCAATTGGGCCTTTGTGGTGCTAAGGAAGGGACGTCCCAAGATGAGGGGCGTTTCCTTGTCAATATCCATGTCAAACACCACAAAGTTCACCGGGACGATGTGGCCTCTTATGAATACCGGCACATCCTCCGCAATCCCCATTGGAAAGCAAAAGGATGAGTCGGCCAATTGTAACCGCTTCGCTGTTGGTGTGAGGAATCTGTACTTTAATTGCTCGAAGATTGCCTTAGGCATAATGCTCACGCTAGCCCCAAGGTCACACAGTGCATAGTCGAAGTGGAATCTCTTGATTGCACAAGAGATTACTGGAAAGCCTGGATCAGATTTTATTGTAGAAGGTTCTCCTCTTATTTGCCTGTTCTCCCCTGCATGGTTAGTCCTACGAGAGAACATTTCCCCTCTCGTAGTGATAACATTAACTTTTTCAATGGGAGATTCTGGTTGCCCAGGAATCTGCCCTGATTTAGCAGAAGGAACAAGAGCAGCAAGCTGAGCTAATTGAGTTTCTATCATTTTATTAAAGCTCAACTGATTTTTGAAAGCGGAAGAAAGACCTTCTATTTTTGAATTTAAACTCTCTAAACTTTGATCATTGGCAGCAAGCTTTTTGTTGATTGATTCGTTGATTTTAGCTTGGCCATAAACCAAATCTTTCAAAGAAGGCTGATTATTATTAAAACCAGAGAAATTATTACCTCCTTGATAAGATTGGCGGTTTTGGTTAAAACCTTGACCTCCACTTGGACGATACCCATTGTTGTTGTTCATGTAGAATGCTTCTTCATGGGTATGGTTGGGGCAGTCCTTCCCCATATGGCCAGTGTTGCCACATTCCTCACACGTGATGCGTGAGTCAAGTGAACGAACACTACCATGCGTGTTGAAGTCGTCCAAGCGCTTCATGACGAGGTCGAGCTTGGCGGACAATAAGTCCACCTCCTTGATAGGGTGTATGCCTTTAGAGCGTGGTTGGAGACGTTCATCGCTCCACCCTTGATTGGAGACCATCTTCTCAATAAGTTCCTTAGCTTGAGCAACGATCATTGAGAAGAAGGCTCCTCCAGCAGCGGCATCCATATGTCCACGGGTTGTTGGTGTCAACCCGTTGTAGAAATGTTGAAGAATGAGCCATTCTTCCATCCCGTGGTGTGGGCAGGCGGATATGTAATCTTGGAGTCTATCCCACGCCTCGACGATGGTTTGATTGTTGGCTTGCTGGAAGCTTGATATTCTTCCACGGAGGGCATTGGTTTTGCCCAACGGGAAAAACTTTGCGAGGAACGCGGTAGAACAGCGGTCCCAAGTGTCAATGCTGGCACGATTGGCATAGAACCATTGTTTCGCCTTCCCAAGAAGGGAGAGGGGAAACAAACGAAGTCTGATAGCATCTTGGTTGACTCCGGCGGTTGCCGATGTGTTGCATATCTCAAGGAATTGCTGGAGATGAGTGTTGGCGTCCTCCGTGGCCTTTCCACAAAAGGGAATGGCCTGCACCATAGTGATTAGGCTTGATTTGACTGCAAACCCTGCGTCACCGGCGTTGACATTGGGCCCAATGGGAACATTGGCAACGGAGGGAGCAGAGTAGTCACGGAGGGTCCTTTGATCAGCCATGTCAATAAGTGATGATGGTGCGGATGATGTGGGTTCGTCTGTCGGGAGTGTTGCTTGTGAGGGAGAGTCGACGCGGGGTCGGACTTTCCTTACAAGCGACTCTGGATTATCAACGAAGTTTTCCGGCAAGTTGAATCCACGCATACACTATCCTGTTTTCACATCAAAGAGAGAAAACAGATCAAGGTTAGCCTGCAATGGAAATGGTTAAATCACATCAAGTGTAATCATGAGTAATCATTGTATACACTTGTCAACAATTGTCTTCCCCGGCAACGGCGCCAGAAATGCTTGTTGGTATTTCTTACACCAAACAGAAAACACCACCTTAGGCTGGTTAGGCCTAGAGTGAATATTCCCGGTTCGGCGCCAGAAATACCTGGGGTTAAGTTACTTGCTTAGGATACATAATAATCCACAACTAGCAACGAGTGCCAGATATGTATTATTAGTATTTAATCATAAAAGATAATCCACAAGCGCACGGATAACCCGTTGTAGCATTTCACCCGAGAGTATTCCAGGGTATCGTTATTTATATTTTCCCAAAGGAAGACGTGGTTGACAAGTGTGTACTTATACTCATGGTGTTACAAATGATAGATCATAACCAATATCCAAATGCAGGGGTAAGGCAATGTATGGATAGAGGATAGTGCGACACACACAGCAGGCATTTCCACTCTCTGATAAAAGGCGAGAGGCGGCTCTAAGCTAGACTAAGGTTAAGTAAGAAGAACTGCTACTCCTAATGTACATCATCAAGTAGCGTGCGTAGCATCTACCTACAGCCTAAGCTGCACACAAGCCAAGACTAAGCTGTTCTACTGCCAAGCCATCATCGGGAGATCCAGCGATCAGAGTCTGCCCCAATCTCCGGACATTTCATATATACTCCTACGCCATACCCGAACGTGGAGGATTACAAGGGACGGACAGGGCTGTCACCACCTGCCGCCTACCTCTACAAACCGTGGGGCACGAACACGCATCCAAGGGTGGAAAGGAAGCCCTAGCACCACGCTAGCGTAACTAACCACAACTCTAGATCCCTCGAGGCACCTCGCAAGGCGATAAACCTAGAGCACTCTTGCAAGACAATGGACCCGATGACTAAGCAAAAGGAACAACTAGGTCTAGCAGGCGATTACTTAGACAAAGGATCAAAGCTAGCACTACGTTAAGCATAGGCGTTCATCGCTCAAGAACGAGCGATGAACGATGAACGATGAAGAACGATCATCGATAACCGATGATCGAGTATGAACGAACGACGAACGAACGATGAACGATCATGAACGAACATCGATGAACGATGAACGAACGATGAACGAACATGAACGAACGAAGAACGTTCATCCAAGATCAAGGATGAACGATGAACTAGCATAAGCACATAACTACTACAAGAACGATGATATTCCATTGATAAAGAAATAAGTCTTACAAAGAGAGTAAAAGGATACAAGGGAATATACCCCAAACTCTCCAAGGGACTTGGGAGCCAAAAGGGCAGCCCAACTACTCAGCCTAAGCCTAACTAGAGAGCCCCTAGCTCTGGATGTGTGGAGGAGGGAATGAGCCTCTTGTGTTGTGTGTCCTCCAAGGGGAGGGGGTACCCCTTATTTATAGCCCTCAAAGGCGGTGGAATTGAGGCGGTTCCGTAGGTCGGTGGCATTGATTGCAGGTGGAACCGACCTCCTTAAGTCGGTTGCAAACCGCCTTAGAAAGATGGACCCAGGGGGGCCACCTGGCGGGTCGGCCGACCTAGGTACAGGGGTCGGCCGACCTGGCCCTGGCCCCCCCTGGGCTGGGCTTTTGCAGGTTGCCTCCCCTCGGCCTTTTAGCCTCTTTTCCAGGTGCGTGGCCTCAGTTGATATTCTGGGTGGTTCTGGGCCTTTAATCCTTGAATTATATTCCCGCGGCGAGCGTTGTTTGATGGACGTGTTGAAATCGTCGCCTTGGGCCTTGTTTACACCTGGAAATCCCTGTTTTCCACCTGCACATCCAAATCTAGAGGTACACGTGGAAATAGGTTATTTGATAACAAAATGCAAGTAACAAGTGTTAGTTCTTCCTTATTTATAGAGCTAATTGACGGTCAAAAACTGGGTCTAAGGACCGTCAACAACTACATCAGTTCATCAACAAGGACATCACGGTCAAGTGCATTACAAGTAAAGCCCTTTTCTATAATCTTCACATCCGAGTCAGGATGATGGTTCTTCAAAGCAGCCAAGGCAAAGGCACAGCCATTGACCAAACTATCTGATACCTCATCAGCAAGCTTGGCCTTCTCTGCAGTCAGGATCTTGTTTGCATCATTCAGCTTCTTCACCTCTTCCTGCAGAGATTGGATCACTTGACTCTTGGCTGTGGTCTCAGTGCTCAGGGCTTCATTTTGAGAGCTCAAGTCTACAACAGAGAATATCAGATTATAAAAGGGATATATAAAAGGAGAAGTAGGCAACATATGACAGGAAGAATTACCTTGCACGGTTTTTGATAAAGCCTCTTTATCGATAAGGAGGTCTTTGAGATAATCTTTATGCTCAGCTTTCAAATCTTTTATCTCCCTGGCATGAGATGCCTTGCTTCATCATGGGTCTTAGTCAGAGCAGCAAGAGCCTTCTCGATCTCTTGGATCTTGTTATCTTTCCCGGATGAATCATTGGCCTTCTCAACATTAGATAGTTTCTTTTGAAGAGCAGCAAGTTCTCCATCCTTCTGGTAATCTTGTCAGTGAGGCGCTTGCAAATCTGCAAGTGCCACTTCTTAGCAGCTACAACCTCCTGGCTCAGCTTGTCAAACACCAAATTCTCCGCAGCTGTCTCAACTGCAGAAGCAGAAGCAGAAGCAGCTGGAGCTTGTTCAGTCGCTGGTTGGGCATTTGAAGCTGGAGGGTTGGTGGCAGGAGCAGGTTCAGCAGAAGCAGATGGCACACTACAGCACAATCACATGTCAGAGGATTATATAGTGATATATCCAACAACAAAACTCAGTGAGAATACTTACGAAGTGTCTCTCTTGACACGGAAGCATCTTCTCTTGGAAGATGGGCTAGAAGCAGATGTCGCCTGGGAAGATAAGACTTGAGAGATTTTGGAAAATCCTTTAAATAAACTGCCGAAAACTATTTCGATGGGTACCTGATCACCGGTACGAGGTATAGCAACACGAGTTGGAGGCAGCTCAGGGACATCGGAAGTGAAGGCCGCTGGCGTTGCCGAGGCAGCTGATCGGTAGCGCTTGCGGGTCGTTGTCTTTGTTTTCGCCCTAGCTGGGGGCTTCGAAGACTCGGCAGCAGGTGGAGGAAGACTGGTGGCTTCGATACCCACCGGGATATCACCGGACGTGGGATCTGCTGCTGGTTCAGCCCTCTCAGCATCTCGTGGCGCCTCAGATTGTTCGACCATAGCAACAGTAGCCACCTTTCGATCGAATGAACTGGTAGCATCATCTGCAACGGCCATATCCTTGTCCCGATCGCCATATCTTCTTCGTCACTGTCCCCGATGATTACATCTACATCGTGTTGGACATCGTCGGGGCCAGGCTCATAAAGGTCTGCAGAACACAAGATTGTTATTGCGGGAAATATATTTTCAAAAAAGTGAAGAGATTTGCGATCAATATACCTCAGGAGGAGGATTGGCTGCACTATAAGGAGGAGATACTGTCGAAGGCTTAGGCTTTGGTGCAGTACCCAAGATATCATATACTCTCTGAAAGACATCGTCTTCGGAGAGCTCAGCAACTATAATGGAGAGAAAAGATGACAAGCTTATCAAATAGAAATCAGATATCGAGTATATACTGATATATTGATGAGTGATGGACATCTACCTCCTACTGGTAACCAATTAGGTTCGCCAGGACCTGTATAATACATAGCCAATGGATCACGCCTCTGAAGAGGGAAGATGCGTCTCGGACAAACATTTCCACAACATGCTCTCCTCTCAGGCCCAACTTGATCAACTCATTGATCCTGGCTATCATATTATTCAACCGAGGAACTTAAGTGGGAAGGCTCTTATCCCAATCACCATGGTTTGGCATTAAGCCATCGAGCTTGATCGAGGTGTTCTTCTCCCCTATGTCCAAGATCAGATACTTGGTGTCATATGTGCTCCAGGAAGACTTGTACTTGTACGGGATGAATTCTTTTCTGTCCCTAAGTATGAAGCCTACCGAAAAGACCATCATCTGATCCTTGTAGTACCTTGGCGTGTGATAATGGCGCCACAGATTCAAGCAGGGGGCTACGCCCAACCAACATTCACACAAAGCGACAAACATGCTAAGCATCAACACAGCATTGGGTTTGAGTTGAACAAGTTCTATATGGTAAATCTACAGATCTGCTCAAGAAATTTGGAAGGCGGAAGATTGAAACCACACATGAGATGAGCTTCAAATACCGGGAGTTCATTGGTGTTGCAATGATGACAGTCGTAGTCGCAGTTGTTCCGCCAGGTCCGGAAAGCCGAGATCAATCCCTTCCTCTCCAGTTCGTCCAAGTATTCCAAGGTGAGAGTGGATTTCTTCCAGTACTCATACAGATTGGGATCTCGCCCTTCTTCATCTTCAGTTGCGCTTGGTGAGAGAAATGTTGGAGTCTTGGGAGTCAGATGATTGGTTTTCGTTGGGATTGCCGGAGACGGTGGCGGACGAGGATGCGGTGGCCATGAGAAATGTCTAGGGTTGAAAGAAATGGAAAGGAGTGTGGACTGAAGGATGGAGAAAAGAGAATACAGCGTGAGGGGTTTAAGTAAAATCTAGCGTGACGGTTCGCATCCCAATAAATGCGGGACTTCCCTTCCTAGAGTTACGCGCGGAAGATATCGAGGTGATACCCTTTTCTGTTATTAAAAGAATATGCTTGGATCTGCACCCAGTTTTGGAAGGATAACTACCTGGATTTAAGGTGGGAAGTTAAAATATTTCTCTGAAGCAGATGCCAAGATAATTAAAAAGTTTTGATTAATGACCCGGATCGGAAAGAAACTTCGATGCGTTAAAAACGTGTTGAGTAATACTCCCGAAGAGTTCTCGGCTGGTGATATGTTAGTTGTTACGAAGACTCATTTTGTCAAGGTATATCGAAGAGGCTAGTTCAGTTATCTCGAAGACAAGAAGTCAACATCACTAGTACAATGTCATTCAAAGATCATAACTTTAGATTGAAGGCAGCCAAAAGTTCATTACAAGCAAGCCATGCAGAAAAGTATCTATGTTCTACTCTCCACACTGCTTGACAGAAGAATAAACAGGAGAAGAAGAAAAAATAAGAAAACCTAATCTACTGCAAAGGGAATGGCATAACAGCCACCCCCCTTATCCCTAGTTCCGCTGATCATCAGCGTCCTCAGGGGCTGCAACAGCAGCATCAGCATCAACATCCTCCTCCTCATAGGTGATGAGGGGGGAGGATGCTTCGGCAGCAGCAGTAGCGAAGACTGCACCTACGCTGTCCTCATCGTGATTGATGAGCGGGAGGGGCACCTCGGTGGTGGAGAGGGTAGAACCCTCGTTCAATGCCATGGCCGGGTTGATGACCCCGGTAGGAAGAGGAAGATTCTCTACGGCGACGGGAACAGAGCCACCTGCCTGACTGGATCCGGCTTGGGTACTCACCCAGGAGGCCCAGACAGGGTCGTACAAGACCATGGCCTTCTTTTGGCCGGCTCGTCGTCGTCGTCACTGTCGTTGTCGTTGTCGTCGTCGTCGGAGTCGTCGAGGAGGATGGATTTGGCGTCCGCTGGAATCCCTCGTGGCCCCTTGTTCAGGGCGACATGGAGGCGGCGCGCGAACTCTTCATCTCCCGCCGTGTCCACCTCCAGATCTACGACCTGAGATGGATTTGGAGGGGAACTTGGAGGAGGAAGCCCGTAGTCCTCCGCGGAAAGCGGAGGAGGAGCAGCAGCTACTGGCGGTGGTGCGTCGGCGGGATGCGCGGAGGAAGATCCCGACTCGCCGGCGAGCGCATGGTCGAACCACTTTATGAACTGAGGAGTGGTTGTTCTTTTCTTGCCCATGGTGGATGGTGGATGCAAAAGTGATACTTGGGGGCTCCGCCGTCCTCATCATTTATAGCCAAAAGGTGGCCTTTTGGAAACTGAAAGGTCAAGTGCAAAAGTGGATATTTTATGTTTCTTTCTGGGAAACCGTGCAGAGATGCGATGTGAGTTCAGGGGAAACCTTGGTGGGCCTGGTTTGGATAATAAAGACAAAGAACCGAAGAGTCGCGTCAAAGTCTTTTCAAGCTCTGAAGCGGACTCAATGCCACGGCTGGACCAGAAAAGGGGATGAGGATGAGAATTAGTTAATGGTTTCTCTAGATTCCCTGGATTGACGGTTCTCTTAAAGACCTGGTGTTGGTGAAGTTATCTGAAGGATGGTTATTCCGATCACTCAATGCGGTTGCTATTGTTTCGATGACTCGTTTCATTCAGTTGTTCCGATGACCTGGTTCATTCAGTTGTTCCGATGACTCAAGGTTTGAAGATCAGAATATCTGAAGTATGTGTGCTCAGTACAGAACATATCCCTTGTCAGAAGTTCGCATGAAGATGAAGACCTCTTCGTATCAAAGACGAATAGCCAAGTGACATGTTCGGGGGCTTATGTCGTAACCCATATTTTCAGATATTCCCGAAGATATGGTTTGGTATTTTCCGAAGACTTGTTTCATACGAAAGGGAACTTGTAGATAGACTCCGAATCTGTTACTACAGGATGGAAGTCTTGTAGAACAAGGCAAGGACTCCTAGAGGCGGTAACAAGGACAATAAATATACATGTAACCCTACGATGAGAGGATATCACATCAGACGAGATCAAAGATCATACACACCACCATATTCAACACGACATACTCTGGACGTAGGGTTATTATCCTTCGGGAGGCCCGAACCAGTATAAACTCTCTGTGTGCCCTAGATTGATTCCTCGATTTATCGTTGTTCCCCGAACCAAATATTTGCCGTTCTCCCGATTATTCGGGCGACGACACAAACCATTCTAAATCGAAGCAAACAACCCTAAGAAGTGTAAGGGCGAATCCCCCACACTCAAACCTTGCAATGTCCCCATTGTAAAAGAAAGACAACTAGACCAACCTAATCGTAAATGCCATGCCTCCTCAACTTGCTACAGATGCTTTCCGCAAGAGAAAGGAGTAATCCGCCTCGTTCATGTTCATCATGTCTTCAACTCTTATATCAATGTCCCGTTGATACCTATG
Source organism: Eragrostis nindensis (assembly GCA_012490785.1). NCBI lineage: Eukaryota > Viridiplantae > Streptophyta > Magnoliopsida > Poales > Poaceae > Eragrostis > Eragrostis nindensis. Next base: position 107,700 of record JAAXCT010001564.1, read on the forward strand.
GCGTCTCTCCATGCCATACTGAAGACGTTCGATGTTTCTTCTGCAGATCGGGCAACAGGTGGCAGGACGATCATGACGCTCATCTTGCAGGGGCGAATTTCTGTTAAATCCACGCTGTGCCGGTCGGCACGGGCTTGGTGCCGGTCGGCACGAGACACCATTTGCTTGATAACGCGGCCCTGCACTTCCTTGAGCTCCTGCAAGGCTTCCTGTAGCTCCTCCCGCACTAGTTGGTTCAGCATCAACAGGTTCTGGCTCATCTCCTTCATCTTCTTCTGGATCTTCCATTGGTTCCTCCTCAGAATCTTCTTTCGGATCTTCCTCAACTTCATCCTTTGCAACAAGATTAGCTAATGGGTGTTCATGCTCAGGAGATGTCTCTAAATAGCACACCGATTCCGAGGTATATCTCATTCTTGGCTTTGAAGAAAGACGAGCGGAACGCCGAACTCCCTCTATTTCCTTTGATCTCTTCGGTTCTGGCTCATCATCAGAGGACTCATCATTTATTTCAATGAAATCCACAACTTTGAGGTCGTGCCGATCGGCACCAGCGTCGTGCCGGTCGGCACGGCTCCCTCTTGTTGCCAAATACGCTTCTAAATCTGCAAGATTATGTGCTCTTCTCCGTGCAGCATTGTCCCTGTCAATACGCCTCTGAATTTCATCATTGATCTCTTTAGGGGTCTTGCACCCTTTAGCAACGGGGAATCCATCATCAAAGACGAAAGTCGCAGGGATGCATTCAGGATCAGCTAGATAATTCTCAATCTGCCTCTGATGATCTTTTTGACAGCAAAAACACTTACATCCATAACCTATGGTCTTGTGTATCATTTTCTCTTGGAAATCTTCCTAGACAGTGAGGACGCGTGGGAGCACACCGTGCCAATCGGCACCAGTTTTGTGCCGGTCGGCACCGCCTTCCGGTTCAACAGCTACTGCATCAGAAGGCCTTCCATCGAAAGCCGAGACCTATGGATGGTCAGAAAGCAATCTCTGTCTAACTCTTCCCTCTCGCTATCAGTAAGTATTGATTCAAAGGCGATAAGATCATCATATGTCAAAGGACGTTCCATAGCGAGAAGTTGATCCATTGTGTACCTATCAGAGACTGGTTTGCCTTCATCAATAACCTTGGATTTACCTTTGCGTACTAGCACCTCTCTGACCTTCTTCCGGAGGGCTTCATCCATCTCCTTCTTCTCTCTATTGAACGCATCCGCTTCACTCTTGTACATCCATCGTTGCTTCAGATGCGACCAGACAATTGGATCTTCCTCGGTGGGAGTAAGGTTCCTGTCGCGCTCCCATGGCAGAGTCGGGCTCATTGGCGAAAGTCCGCCGTCGCGCCGATCGGCACTCTTGCCGCGCCGGTCGGCACTGCCGTGCCGGTCGGCACCACCTCCGTCGCTGCCGAATCCGCCGCCTTGCATTGCTCTCTGTTCTAGGGTTTGGTTGGAACTCTGGCGGCGCTAGGTTTTTGATGCTGAGATTCGAGACGTCTACTTCATATATATATATATATATATATATCCTTAATTCTCTTAATCCAATCGGACTCTATCTCTTAAATTTGGAAGTCATCGAAGCATGTCTTGGAGGAAGGGCAAAAACTTGACTCGAAAACGACACGGACTCTTCCGTGCCGATCGGCACGGGATTTTGTGCCACGCACAACTCAATAAAATCAAGGAAACAGAAAACACACAGAAAAACAGCAAAAACAACAGCGCTTTTGTTTTACGTCGTTAAGCTCGACCACCCAATCACTTAATCCACATAATATATTGTTGACGGCTCTTAGACCCAAAATAAACCGTCAACTAGCTGCACCTTTTTCCCTCAAACCAAACACCAAAGGTAGACTTAGGACTTGAAACTAACGGATTCCACGAGTCTTGGTGAATTTGTGAGTGCAGCTGCATTTCATAGGAAAACGGGGAAAAGGAAGCATAAAAGGCCCACTCTGGAAACACCGATTTTCCCCGGAATAAAGATATCTCCCCAAAAGCCCAATATCAAGGAGACATGAAGAAATATCCTCTCCTGGAGATCCTCAATAATGGCAAAGATATATGGACCCACCAAATCAACCCAAATCATATCAAGAATATTCCGGAGGATCCATATCAGAATCATATCCAAGGATCATATCAGAATCATATAAAGAATATCTCAGAGGATAGCATCTAGAATCAAATCAAGGATATGTCAGAGGATATGCCAGAGAAGAAGGAAAGCAAGAGGCGGCAAAGGCAGGTCGGCCGACCCAGTAGCTTAGCCTCTAAGGCTCATCTTTTTATGGAAGTTTCCCACCGTCATACCAAGGTCGGTTCAGCCAGCAATCAATGCCCAAAGGCGGTGGAGGACCCCCAAACCGACCTACCAAGGCTATAAATAAAGGGGTACCCCCCCTCCTTTCAACACACAACACAAGACACAAGTCATTCCACTCCCATCCAGGCCAAGGGCCTCTTGTATAGTAGTAGAGTAGGAGAGAGGGCAGGGGAGAAGAGAGGGGTAGTCCTCCCTTTGTGAGGACTTAGCCCAAATCTTGTACCTTGGCGGATATTATCTTATTTATAGTTCATCGTTCGTTCTTCGTTCGTCGTTCGTTCTTCGTTCGTTCGTCGTTCGTTCTTCGTTCGTCGTTCGTTCTTCGTTCGTTCGTCGTTCGTTCATAGTTCGTTCGTTGTTCTTATTCATAAGTTAGTATTCGTGGTGATATTGATCTAGCGAGCATTGTTTACTAGTCGTTATTCTTGTTATACTTGTTTGCGGGATCATCGCTCCGCAAGGAGTGCTCTAGCCTTCTGAATCAGTACCAGGACCGGGGTTAGAGTAGTAATCGACGGCATAGACGTGGTGTCTAGGCTAGAGGTTACCTTTGTTTGCAGCGTGCCCCACGGTTTGTAGAGGTAGGCGGCAGGTGGTGACAGCCCTGTCCGTCCCTTGTAATCCTCCACGTTCGGGTTCGTCGTAGAGCTACAGGCTGGCGTGACTTGGCAGACCAGGTCTATACCAGTGCCCGAAGTAGACAAGTAGAACTTGAGTGCGTCTATCCTAAGGGATAACTAGATCTTTATTCATCCTCTCAATCCTATACTACTATCGTTCTTGTGTGTCCTTGGGTAAAACTAACCTTGCTGCAGGATACCTCCGTTCCTTGGGGAAAACAAATACGATACCTTGGAATACTCTCGGGTGAAGTGCTACAACGGTATTCCGTGCGCTTGCGGATTTATTCGTGGTGTAAGAAATACCAACATATATATCAAATGACTTTACTCTAAAGTGTCGGGTTCAAGATATACCTTTAGTCGTTGGCCATTCACCGTGTATGTATTTTGCTTTCCATCCATGATGTCAACAGCTCCGAAGGAAGAACTTTATGAACAAGATACGGTCCATCCCATTTGCTTTTCCACTTGCCTTTACCGAACAACCAAAATAATAGTAGCACTCTATCTCTTTCGTGAAGTTCCTTTTTCAATAGCTTCTTATCGTACCACTTCTTTGTTTTCTCTTTATAGATAGCTGCATTCTCATAAGCTTTTAAGCACATTTCCTCGAGTTCACTAATTTGAATCTTTCTTTTCACTGCGGCGGCATCTAAATCTAAATTCATCTCTTTGATCGCCCAATATGCCTTATGTTCTAACTCCACAGGCAAATGACAAGTCTTTCCATAGACGAATTGATACGGTGTCATACCTATTGGTGTCTTGAATGCTGTGCGATAAGCCCAAAGTGCGCCATTCAACTTGTTGACTAATCCTTTCCTTCTCTTGTAGCAATTTTCTAGAGAATTCCTTTCAACTGCTTATTAGAAGTTTATGCTTGACCGTTAGTCTGTGGATGATAGGCTGTTCCAATTCGATGCTCAATACCCATCTTTTTCAAGGTTTTAGCAAACTCATGTCCAGTAAAATGAGTTCCGCCATCTATTACGATAACTCTAGGAACACCATGTCTTGGAAATATGCACTCAGTCAACATCAGCTTGGATTCATTAGTTGTACTAGCTCGATATGGCACTGCTTCTACCCACTTTGACACATAGTCCACAACAACCAAAATATATTCATAACCATGAGAATTAACAAACGGTCCCATGAAATCCATGCCCCAAACATCAAATATATCAACTTGCAGATTATACTTCAAAGGCATAGCATTACGAGTATTAACATTTCCAATTCTTTGGCATTGGGGGCATCTAGCAACATACCTTTTCGCATCTTCATGCATCGAAGGCCAATAAAATCCACTAGCCCATACCTTTGCTTGTGTTCGAAAGTGCCCATAATGTCCACCATACTCAGATGAATGGCACTTTACAATATGCTTTCGCGTTCCTCGCGAGGTATAAATAAGGATCATCCCATATGAATTTCCTCATTTCACTGACAATCCTCTTTCTTGAATTCTTGCTACAATCATTCAGCTTCCCTATGAATCCATTTATGATATCTTGCATCCATGATTCTCGATAGTCCTTAACTCGAAATAGCTGCTCTTGCGCCATGGCATCACCAATGCATCATTCCTTGTCCTCAATCATCAAACGAGATAGATGGTCTGCTACTGAATTCTCAATCCCTTTCTTGTCTCTAATCTCCAAATCAAATTCTTGCAACATCAAAACCCAACGAAGCAATCTAGGTTTCGACTCCTTTTTAGAGACAAGATATCTAATAGCAGCATGATCCGTATAAACAATGACCTTAGAGTTGAGGATGTAGGATCTAAATTTCTCAAATGCAAATACGACAGCTAGCATCTCTTTCTCTGTTGTTGTATAGTTAATCTGGGCTTCATTAAGAGTTTTACTAGCATAGTAGATAGCATGCACTTTACCTTCTTTTCGCTGTCCAAGAACCGCTCCTACTGCATAATCACTTGCATCGCACATAATCTCAAAAAGTAAATTCCAATCCGGAGGTTTCATAATAGGCGCGGAGCATAAGGCTTCTTTCAACTTTCGGAAAGCGGTAAGTCTTTCATCTCAAATTCAACATCTTTTGCAACAATTCCGTCAATGGCTTAGCAATCTTTGAATAATCCTTGACAAATCTGCGATAAAAATTTGCATGTCCAAGAAAACTTCGCAGAGTCTTAAGATCAGTAGGTGGTGGCAACCTTTCAACTGTGGATATTTTAGCTTTGTCTACTTCAATGCCTCGGTTAGAAATAACATGCCCCAAGACAATCCCTTCGGTTACCATGAAGTGACATTTCTCTCAATTAAGAACTAAATCAACTTCTACGCACCTTTTTAGTACTTTCTCTAAATTTACCAAGCAATGATCAAAATCAGTACCATGAACAGAGAAATCATCCATAAATACCTCCATAATGTCTTCAATGAATTCTGGAAATATAGTATTCATGTATCTCTGAAATGTAGCTGGTGTGTTGCATAGGCCGAATGGCATTCGTCGATAAGCATAAGTACCATAAGGACAAGTGAAAGTGGTCTTATGCCGATCTTCAGGTCGAACAGGAATTTGAAAGAAACCACTATAACCGTCGAGGTAGCAAAAATAAGAGTTCTGTGCTAACCTTTCAAGCATCTCATCAATGAATGGTAATGGATAATGATCTTTCTTTGTAGTTGTATTCAGTTTCCTATAATCAATGCACATTCGCCATCCTGTAACTGTTCGTGGAAGGTTAAAAAAGGCGGTGCTCAGACTCCCATTATTATTCTATATATCCAGCATCACGGAAGTAACTTCTTTTTTTAATGCATGGAAGGAACTGCTTGGTTCTCAAAACTGAGACTAATTCCAAAGCATTCTTGCTCAATAAAACATTTATTAAATTCTTTTATCTTCAGGCCCAGTCTGGCCCCGCCCCATTTAGCCCGATCTATCTCAACCGCAATTTTCGGATCAAAACGGCCTATTCATTATCCTCATGCCGTTCCTGGCAAGACCGTATAGAAAAGTAAAAGAACGCCGCTGGCAAAGCATTGACCGTAAATGGAAACATGGTAGTACTCCCTTCGCTGTCCAAATTTTTTTTCGTTTTGGACATCGACACTGCTTTCAAAACATAACTCTGACTAATACTTTTTTTCTCTAAAATATTTATAAAATATAGTTGAAGTATACTTTAATAACATTATATTTCAATACGAATCTACTCATATTTCTAAACTTAATACATAAAAAAATTGTAGTAAAAGTTTAAAATTGTTAACTTAAGACAACCTTCAAACAACTAGAATTAAGGCCATGTCGAAATAACTCTGAAACACGACCACTTCTTCAGTGGAACAAAACTACGACGCTAAATATTTCAATAGTGGAAGATTGAGGCCTGCTACGAAGTTCTATGTTTTGGATGCTTGTTGTTCTGGTGCATGAATCTTTTCACATATGCACAAATGAATGACGCGGTCGTGCAGGATTCAGAGATGCCATGTCGCTGCAGCGCACCACGTTAGCACCCCAGCCTTGTAATGAGATGAGGTCCCCGGTAGAAAGCGCGGCTGCACAGGGACGATCTGCGCACAGTAGCAGAACAATGATGTCGTGCCCAAATGAAGGCCACGTGTGCGGGAGTCCAATGACTCCGTCTTCCAATTGTTGACGTTTCGGATATGACGCTCAAGCCAAAATTGACCTACGCGGTGCAGTCGGAACGACTTCTCTACTACTTAATAAGGCTGAGGAAGATCTTTCGTCAGCCTAATCGTGAGTTCACCCACGCTCACGTTTTATTCGGTCTGCAGCGCGCGTACTTTGGAAACCGTCTCCGATGCGCGCGTCCCGTACTTCAGAAACCGTCGCCGGCTGATTCCGATTCCAACTCCGTTGTACGCACAAGATAGAGAGAGAGAGGAGAGCTGGGCAAGCGCGGCCGCAAGGACTCGATGGAGGCGGAGGAGTCAGCCGCGGAGGCCGATGAGCCGGTGCCGGGCCGGGGATGAGGGCGATGAGGCCGCGCCGTGCCATCGAGGATGAGCTCCGGCCGTCTGCCGATGGGCAGTGGCGACCTCTACGGCGACGTCGACGAGCACCATGACCCACCAGCGGCAACTGGTGTTCTACGTGAAGTGTCAGAATATTGGCCTCCCTAACCCAAGCGTGGGGCCGGGCGCTCAAAGGCAGTGCCGGCTGCTACGGACTAGGGTCGACGAAAGATCGGCATCTGCATGTTCGTTCTGCATGCACGAAGTGGCCGAGCTGTTACTTTTTCCTTGCCTGCATTTATCGGCATTATTAGAGTTCTAATTTTCAGTTCGTAGTTCTGATCTTAATTGCAGGAGCTGACCTTTTCGACGTCCTGCTACCACACTGCTGGCTTGTTGTCGTAGCCTTTTTTTTGAAGCTGTTCTGCACATTACTGCTCAGGCAATGTTCTAGCGTTGCTTTGAAGCTTCGTATACGCATTTCTTGTTTTCAGCAACGTTGGCTTGTTTTACCTTATGAATATTAATTGTTGTCACTGAAACCCATCTGAATATTTGCATGCTCAACAATTCGATTAGTTTGTTATTATACACATGTGTTTTTGCTCTGCTAGAGATTCTCTTAATGTTTGTAAATATATTTTACTTGGACGGCATTCAATATTCACCTAACAGTATTTTTATTCTCATCTGACTCTTGTCACAGAAATTTTTTCATATTTTTAATTCAAACTATTTTCATATGTGTTTATTTTCCTGCTGCAAATAAGAGGAAGAGCAAGGCCAGCAAGCCTCCAAGCCGGCCATGACAAGAAGAACCCATGTCAAGCTTTCGTCTTCTTCCTTTTGCTAGATGAATAAGTGATAAAAAACTACAAGGATCAGTAAACCAATTCAGGCGCTATGTTTGTTTATAGGTGTGGCTGTCACTTTAGACCTAAATTTTAATTTGTTCCAAAGCTTGATGAGTGAGTGTACTATTATTTATTATTTATCAATTTCTTTCTCTTCGTAGCTTACTGAAGATTTGTTTATTTTGTCAGCTTTGGACGACAAGAGGACACCACCTAACTGACCTTAGTCTATGACGACGGTGAATTCTTGAGGTACGTTTCAAAACCTTGTGATGCTTGTGTCTGTGACTTCTTAAAGTAAACCAATTTTCCTTTTTGCATAAATAATGAGTGAAGTTCAAAAGTTCCTTATGCTATAATGTGTCTACCCTTAATGGAGCTGCATAAACTTCATCAGGGATGCATACTTGATCCGTCAGCTATCAAGCGAAGTGGATGATGGATATGATAAAGCTGTAGTTCCTGCATTTGCAAGCAAATATATATGTCTCAACAGATAATAAAACAGATGATAGCACACATGTTGTAGCCTCTGATTCAACGGAAGAATCACCTTATTCTTATGGTTTGGGTTATCTACTTGAGCACACGTTGAAGAAATCTGAAAAACCTGGAGAGAAGGTAGACCAATAATTTATTTTTGTTTTCAGATTTATTGAAAATTTATTTGTATATGCTATAAAAGTTAATTATCTTTGTATGTATGGACAAATTACAAGTATATGTTGCTTACTTTAAATTTACTCAAACCATTATAATATCTCATACAATAGATTGAATTTTTATATTATCCATATTTTTCACTCAGATAATGCAATTACCCCGTAGCAACGCACGGGCAAATTACTAGTCAAAAAAAAAAAAGACGGAGGGAGTACAATATAACGCAAAGGTGGCGCACCCAGCGGGGATCAGAAGCGGGCACCGGTGCCATTCAGCTTCTTTCCTTTTTCTGATTCGGGAGGACCAGATCTGGAAGTGGAACGACGTCGGGAAAAAAAAAAGAGAACAGACGACAAAGAAAAGGAAACACTTGTTTAGATCGAAATTCACTTCTAGGTTGGACGACAAAGAAACGGAAACACTTGTTCAGATCGAAATTCACCACCAGGTTGTATCGGGCACCAATGGAGTAGATATTAGTAATACAGAATTAGAAAATCATTTTAAGTCAACGCCTGCTTCGGGAATTGTGCCAGTATATGAAGACAATTCCCATTGGAACGGCTCCGCTCCCGTGGGTTTGTATTTCAAGATATAAACTACTGTCCCCCAAAATCCTCATTGAGGCCCTTTTTTTAAGATAAGTTGGTGCGTTGAATATCGTGAAAAATCAACGTCAGCCTAACTATAGTGGTTTTTTTTTTTGCGAGGAAGCCTAACTATAGTGGTTGGGGATGTACATTCTTTATCAGGCACCATACTTTCATAATTTACATTACAACCCTGCTATTCTTTATTTCAATAAGGAGAGACAATGCAAGATCTTCAAATAAAGGATGAATAGATCCAGAAATAAATCATGTACATGATGAATAGATTGCAGATTAAACTAGACAAGTCTACACAAGATCTAGACAAGTCTACAATAACAGTCAACAGAGCAAGATCTACCATACTTCGCAGTACTACCATACAAGTATGGATCAAAAACACTAGTAGGAGAGACATGGTTTCAGAGAACACGTACTGTTGATCCAGAGGATCCGTGGCTGTTGGTGATGCAGCGAACCTGGGACTACACGGAAGACGTCGACGAAGTTGATGACGAGCAGCAACTCCCGAACGCGACCGTAGAGGAAGATGAGCCGTTGTGGAAGCGATCGAGCAGTCGCGCAGAGCGCTTTCCAAAAACCTTATTCGCCCTCTCCCGGTGCAGGAGCTCAGAGGACGATGGTTCCGGAGACCTGCTCTTCTGTTCGCCTGTGCACGCTGACGATCGGAAAAGGGCAGACTAGCGGTGGCGCAGCAGGAGGAGAAGGCAAAACCCTAACTCGTGTTGTGTTGTTCGATGGGGGCGGCGCACCGTACGTAATTATAGAGGGAGAACCGCTAGACGCCAAAACCGAATCGGTTTCCATATAAAAACATATAGAAAACGCAACAAAAAGAAACTGCAAAAGGAAGACGCAAGGCCTCGGGCCGGATTTCGGCGGTCCATTCACGCAGGTGATGCACGGCCGCGCCCATCGCCCAAGCAAGCCCCGCCCCGCCCCGGCGAGGTGAGCGAGCGCGCGCGTGTGTTTCTTCTTCCTTATTCCTTTTATCTACATACTTGCAAGAGAAGGTGAAGCAACCTTCTATTTAAGTAGGTCCTCCTTCACCTCAACTAGCAATATGGGACTAAAGAGTTGCACTCCCACCATGCATGAATGGGCCTTTGAGATTTTCAGGAATTATTGAGGTTTTAAATGGCCAAGCCCACATAATTCCAACAATTAATCGCCCACCAGATCTCAAAGTCCCATTTAAGACTTCGCCAGATCCTACTACTGTTTGATATACCAGTGTTTCAATGGAGACTGTTATGTTGAACATCCATCTAAAACAATAAGCTACACTCATTCACAACTTGGACAATGGACTACGCCTTGAATTGTAAGTTTTGTGCAAACAAGTTTCACTTAGAGTCAAAACTGATACTTGACCTCCAGTGGAGACTACCCCGCGGGTGGAGCATATAGGTCATACTCCCTGGTCTCTTCATGAGCTTAATAGAGATCACCCAAATCTCACAGACTGCGACCTTTTACCAGTCAGGCTCACATAGGTGTATTCTTTCAAGAATGTTCCGCATGAAAACATCTTCGCTAATTAAAGCCAACAGAATACATTAAGGCATTTGCCAACCTGCCATGCAGAAATTGAGAGTAATGCATCTTTACTCGAGTGGGTTAGGTAAGGTACTCTCCAGTCATCCACTAGCTTGTTATTCCCAGATCCTAATTCACGGAATCTCCAATCACATATGTCGGGTTACCGCTATGGAATAACTCATATGGGTCTCATACCCATCTCCTTAGATGCAGCGCCTGTCACATTACATGACAGCCCCTTAGTAAATTGATCTGCCAAGTTATTTGCAGTTTGGATATAATCCAATGATATTACTCTGGAGTTTATTATTTTCCTGACAGACTTCAGTCGTCTCTTGATATATCCTGAGAACTTAAAGCTATCCTTAGAACTATTCACTTTGACAATTACCGTTTGATTGTCACAGTTCATAAGGATTGCCGGCACAGGTTTCTCAACAATAGGCAAGTCCATCAAGAGCTCTCGTAGCCAATCGGCCTCAACGGTAGCTGTATCTAATGCAGTAAGCTCTGCTTCCATGGTAGACCTCGTTAAGATGGTCTGTTTGCATGACCTCCATGAAACAGCAGCACCACCCAAAGTGAAAACGTATCCACTTGTGGCATAAATTTCATCTGCATCAGATATCCAGTTCGAATCACTATATCCCTCTAGTACCGTAGGATACCCAGAATAGTGAAGCGCATAGTTTATAGTGCCAACCAAATAGCGCATGACTCGCTCAAGCGCACGCCAATGATCATCTCCCGGATTAGATGTAAACCGGCTCAGCTTGCTCACAGCATATGAGATATCAGGCCTTGTAGCACTAGCTAAGTACATGAGTGATCCAATGATCTGAGAATATCTCAATTGGTCTCTACCAATCCCCTTATTCTTTCGAAGGATCACACTAGGATCATAAGGTGTTGGAGAAGACTTGATTTCCCTGTTGCCGAAACGGCTCAAGACCTTCTCAACATGTTGGGATTGCGTCAGAGTAATCCCATTTTCTCCTTTGATTAGCTTGATGTTCAGAATAACATCAGCCTCTCCCAGATCTTTCATGTCAAAGCTTTGACACAAGAATGACTTGACCTTAAGAATCACATCAAGTTTTGTTCCAAAGATCAGTATGTCGTCAACATACAAGCACAATATAACACCTTGAACCCCACCATAGCGGTAGTACACACATTTATCAGCTTCATTGACACTAAAGTCTGCTGATATGAGAGTTAAATCAAACTTCTCATGCCATTTCTTATTAGGAGCTTGTTCAGACCATACAAAGATATCAGCAACTCTTACACACATTGCCTTCTTGACCCTTAATTACAAACCCATCTGACTGATCCATGTAAATTTTCTCGTCCAACTCTTCATTAAGGAAAGTTGTCTTAACGTCCATCTAATGAACGAGAAGACCATGTGAGGCAGCCAGAGAGAGTAAAACTTGGATAGTGGTCAATCTAGCAACAGGTGAATAAGTATCAAAAAAATCTTCGCCTTCTTTCTGTGTATAACCCTTAGCAACAAGTCGAGCCTTATATTTATCGATAGTACCATCAGGCTTGAGCTTCTTCTTGAATACCCACTTGCAACCCACAGGTTTACAACCATATGGTTTTTCAAACCACCTCCCAAGTACCATTAGGAAGAATGGAGTCCATCTCAGTACGGACAGCTTCTTTCCAATCATCTGCATCAGGAGATGCATATGCCTCTGAAATGGTTTTAGGAGTATCATCCACGAGATACACAATGAAGTCATCACCAAAAGACTTTGCAGTCCTCTGTCTCTTGCTCCTCCTAGGAGCTTCACTGTCATTCTCCTCCGAAATTGACTCAAGTGTATGTTCAGCATGTTCAGTTTGTGTGTCAGGTTCAGGTGTTATCTCAGGAATCTCATCAGAAGGTAATTTATCAATGCTATGTAAATCCTTCATAGGAAATATGTCCTCAAAGAAAGTCGCATCACGAGACTCCATCAATGTATCGACATAAACATCAGATACCTCAGATTTAACTACTAAAAATCTATAGGCAATGCTATGATGAGCATATCCCAAAAAGACACAATCCACAGTTTTAGGTCCCAACTTACGCTTCTTGTTTATTGGCACATTAACTTTGGTCAAACAACCCACTTGCGTAAGTAAGACACGATAATTTTCTTCCAATCCATTCTTCATATGGAGTCTTCTCCTTATTCTTCATAGGTACTCTATTTAGGACATGACATGACGTCAATAAAGCCTCCCCCCGCCATGCCCTAGACAATCCAGCAGTGTCTAACATGGAGTTAACCAAGTCAGTCAAAGTGTGATTCTTTCTTTCGGCAACCCCGTTTGATTGGGGCGAATAAGGAGGCATCCTCTCAGTTATAATACCATGTTCCGCACAGAATAACTCAAACTCATTAGAAAAATACTCACCACCACGATCAGACCTAATTCGTTTGATCTTTTTCTCTAGTTGTGTTTCAACTTCTTCCTTGTAGATTTTAAAGTAGTTTAGAGCCTCATCTTTTGTTTTCAACAAGTACACATAGCAATATCTAGTCGCATCATCAATCAACGTCATGAAGTATCTTTTTCTACCCTATGTCAACACACCATTCATTTCGCACAGATCTGAATGTATGAGTTCTAGTGGTGCCAAATGTCTCTCTTCGGCTACCTTGTGAGGTTTCCGAGGTTGCTTTGATTGCACACAACTATGGCATTTAGAACCTTTGACAACGGAAAATTTCAGAATTAAATTCAAGCTGAAAAGTCAAGTCATTGAACCAAAATTCAAATGATATAAACATGAATGCCAAACGCTAGCATCACTATCATCAATACCAACTGAAATATGGTTCACCGACTTATTACAGAAATCTGAAAGGGAAAAACGGAACAAGCCTCCGCAATCATAGCCTTTACCAATAAATTGTCCACTCTTAGACACGACAACTTTATTAGACTCAAGCACTACCTTAAAACCATCCCTACACAAAAGAGAGCCGCTAACTAGATTCTTGCTGATAGAAGGGACATGCTGCACATTCCTCAGCTGCACGATCTTTCCCGAAGTGAACTTCAGATCGACCGTACCAACACCATGAACAGAAGCATGTGACCCATTTCCCATCAGCACGGAAGAATCCCGTTGGACCTGGTAAGAAGAAAACAGAGAGGCATCAGCACAAAAATGAACATTAGCACCCGTATCAAGCCACCAACTTGTAGATTGAAAAACTGAAAAAACAGAAGGTAAATCGTACCCACTATTTCCACTTCCAGTAGTGTTGCCAATGGTCACCATGTTCGCAGACTTCTGCTCCTGTGGAGGTTTTCTTCCTTTGCGGTGTGGGCACTTCTTTGCCCAATGATCATCAGCACCGCACACGAAGCAACCATCATTCTCCTTGTTGGTCTTCTTCTTCTTGAAGGTAGTGGTCTGTTTAGACTTGTTGTTCTTACCCTTGCCCTTGTTGGACCTCTGATGCTGCTGCTGCTGCACCATATTGGCACTGGTCTGACCCTCAGTTCCTTTAGATCGTCCATCCTTAGCCCGAGCTTTCTGCTCAACATCAAGAGAAGTAATTAAATCTGAAACAGAAATCTCTTGCCTCTTGTGTTTGAGCTGAGTGGCGAAATCCCTCCAGATGGAGGTAATTTGGCAATAATACCTCCAGCCACAAATCTGTCGGGGATGACAATGTTCAGGAGTTCGAGTTCCTTCACCATGCACTGTATCTCATGAGCCTGCGGGACTATTGGACGGTCATCAACCATCTTATAGTCATGATACTGCTTCATGATATACAGTTCAGTGCCTGTATCTGCTCCACCATAGTCATTACAGAGAGCATCCCACAACTCCTTTGCTGTTTTGTGAATCATGTACACATCACCGAGGTTATCGGCAAGTACATTCAACACAGCACCCACAAAGAGCGTGTTAGCATCCTCGTAAGACTTCTCTTGTTCAGCAGTGAGGTCGCCTTCTGGTTTGCCGTTAGACACCCAGAACACATTCATGGCTGTGAGCCACAGGGTGACTTTCACTTGCCATCTCTTGAAGTGTGTTGGCGGTTCTTATGCGATAAAATTAAATTCATTAATTCCGCAAGCGCATGGATCACCATTGTAGCATTTCACCTTGGAGTATTCCAGGGTTATCGTATTTATATTTCCGCAGGGAAGTAGAGCAAAAGGGAGCTGAATAGTTGCAATGCATTGAATAATTTGGAGAAGAAATAATGTATCAACTATACTTGAGACGGGGGTAAGATAGGCATGATATATATGGGTGGCACACACATCCTCAAATCCGAAGTGATAAAAGAAATAAAACTGTAGTATACATTTGGGAGAGCAACGAGATAGAGTTAAGACTTCCTATATGTTTATCTATTATTTACTCTTCCTAGCAGTCAAGTCTACAAGATTATCTACTCTAGTTAAGCTCACACACATACAAGTCATGTCGTTTCGGGGCACACACGTGCTAGGCCAACCGATGCTGCTAGTTCAAGCCTAGGGAACCGTATGCTATAATTAAGACCCTGCTGAGTCCAACCCGGACGTGGTGGATTACAGAGACCGGTGCAGCTGTCACATACACTCGCGGCTACCATCCTCCGTGGGGTTGGGTGCCAAACGTGCATAGGCCAAGTTCTAAGCTCTGTGCTTACAACCCGTCTAGAGGAACTACTCTTGATCAACGGAGCAGTCCTATCTAAGAATAGACAAGCACAGATTTCACACAACGTCGTCTTGACGACGACACTCTCTCGTACTTGGCTACTCCAACAATCACGAATCCCACAACAAGACTTCTACGAGCACTTACTTAATAGAATAAATACACTAAATAGAAAAGAACTACTAAAAGAAATAAATAAAGATAAAACTAATTATATATTAATAAAAGAATATCTCTAAGAGTAAGGATACAAAGAGCTATACCAAGACTCCGAGAAGACTCCGGAAGCCCGAGAGAGCTCTCACTCTACTCTACTCTACTCTAACTCCCAAAGTAACTACTAAACAAGAAAATGAAACACTTGGATGAAGTGTGATGGTGCGGGTTGCTTCTGTGGCCGAGGGGTCCTATTTATAGCCTCTCCATGGCGGTGGAAGCGTTGCAGCCGAAGCTGGAGAGGCGGTGGCACCAAAGTCGGCCGGCCGGCCTAGGGGGGTGGCCGGCCGGCCGTCCCCTGTGTCGGTTCGCCACCGACTTGCTCCTGGACGCTCCAGATCACTCCCTGAAGGCGGTCTGAAGGTCGGCTTCTTCGTGGGGTCGGCAGAATTGCAGTGGGGGCCAAGTTAAGGTCCAAATGGCCCACCTTCTAGAATGGCGGTAGAATCTGCTGTTGATCCGTAGCTGTTGGTGATGCAGCGAACCTGGGACTACGCGAAAGACGTTGACGAAGTTGATGACGAGCAGCAACTCCCGAACGCGATCGTAGAGGAAGACAAGCCGTTGTGGAAGCGATCGAGCAGTCGCGCAGAGCGCTTCCAAAAATCTTATTCGCCCTCTCCCGGTGCAGGAGCTCAGAGGACGACGGTTCCGGAGACCTGCTCTACCGTTCGCCGTGCACGCCGACGATCGGAATAGGGTAGACTAGCGGTGGCGCAGCAGGAGGAGAAGGCAAAACCCTACGTCGTGTTGTGTTATTGGATGGGGGCGGCGCACCGTACGTATTTATAGAGGGAGAACCGCTAGGGTTTAGGCGTCCCAAAACCGAATCGGTTTCCATATAAAAACGTATAGAAAACGCAACAAAAAGAAACTGCAGAAGGAAGCCGCGCCCCCGCAAGGCCTCGGGTCGAATTTCGGCGGACCATTCACGCAGGTGATGCGCGGCCACGCCCATCACCCAAGCAAGCCCCGCCCCGGCCCGGCCCGGCGAGCGAGCGAGCGAGCGAGTGTGTTTCTTCCTTATTCCTCTCATCCACATACTTGCAAGAGAAGGTGAAGCAACTTTCTATTTAAGTAGGTCCTCCTCCAGCTCAACTAGCAATATGGGACTAAAGAGTTGCACTCCCACCATGCATGAATGGGCCTTTGAGATTTTCAGGAATTATTGAGGTTTTAAATGGGCCAAGCCCACATAATTCCAACAGATTTAACATGTTAAATTAAAATTTGGATTTCTTTGGCCCGGAAAAATATTCTCTTAAAAAAACGAAAACTCTTAGTGTTTGGTCTACCCAACGCTGCAATCTCCCGGTCCAACCTCAGGGTTGCAAAGCCAACCATGCTTTCTGACCTGGTCGGAATTTGATATTCCCAGCCAGGGTGTCAACCTGCTAAGATCCAGAAACTGCGCTGGCTTCACGTCCATAAGATTGGGCACCGGACGTTGACTTTGCCAATTGGTGTACTCTGCCAATGCGTGAAATCTATACTACTCAAATTGCTATCTGTTGGAGCTTACCCTGTACATGTACCGATGAGAAGCAACGTACAGTGCTTCCCACCTCGAAAGAGAAAAAGAAACGAAACGATGTGAGAGTAATATTCACGACCTTTGCATGCCAATCAGGAAGTTACGCTCTTTGACGTTATGCATCTGGCGACTTTTAGTAGTGAGAGACTAAATACAGAGTAATCTGAACCTGACAAAAAAAGCACTGCGCCTGAATAGATGATTTTCAGCATTAATAATGCTCACTTGGCCTGTCCTCTGTCTCGCAACAAGGTTAAGAAAAACAATATAGCCGTACCTAACCAACGGGTTGTTCTCCATATGGAGCACATTAAATTCTACAATTCAATATTCTAATGCTGACCTTAAAAAATTCTGTACACATTGAATTTGTATATACATCAAAATCTAGTTTATCTTCGTTGTTTTCACGTATCTATTTAACGAAAAAATGAGAAGTGCTCCGGGGGAGCATTTCTAAATGGAAGCACGGATCTTAAAGTTTTTTAAAACAATAATATGCAATAGAATTAACGATTTTAATCAGGCACCCGCCTGGGCTGGGTCCTGCCCAGTCCAGCACAGACCCTTCTATCGCTGGTCGCCTCAGTTAGTCCTTGTTCCAGACGCATGGCTGAGCAGCTGACGAGGGCATCGCACGGCTAGCCTAGGCTTAACTGCACTGCCGACGCCCCCTGCCTCTGGCTTCAGATTTTGGGAAACAACGGCAGTGTGCTTGCATCAGAGGCCGGCGACTTACTAATTCCATCAACATTTTTGTGCTGGATTGAGCACGGCAAGGAGTGCAGAGGACCTCGTGCGCCGGGAGAGCGCCTGTGCTCCTGTTCCACCCGTTTGGCGAACCCCGCAAATTCCTGAGTCATGCAAGGGTCGTTCGTGGGAAAGACGAGGAGGCAGCGGTCCTGCAGGAGTGCAATAGGCTGCTGGGCTGGGATCGACAGGAAGCGGGCCCTTCAAGCACCACTAAATAAAATCTAACTCTAAAAATTAATAAAAAGCTGCGTTAGGATTTGTATAATTTTTTTTACAAAAAACAGTTTAAGGGTATGGAGAGTAGGTACCAGGCCTATGATGTCGATCTTTTATGCGTACCTCTTACTCTTATTCCCGAGAATTTCCTGTATTTTTTCATAAGTGCCTTAGGATCCTTTTCTCCAGCATTTGCATACTTTTTGTTTGCTAACTTCCATAGTATGCTGCTCAATTTCTTCGATTTTATATCTGGCTTGTGGGAGGCCGTTACAAAAGAATGACACTGGAATTTGCATTACACGGAATTGGCCAACTCCAAGTCTCCAACAACTGAGACAACCATCAGCAGATGCTCTCTTTGCACACCCTTCCTTGGGCTTGCAGGTTGAGGGATTGCTGTGTCTTCGCAAAGAGCAAGCAAGCGAGGGTCGACACGTACTGCATCAGGCTGCCCTGTAACATATTCGAACTTGCACCTTGCTAGCCTATCGTCTGCCACCTGAACTAGCACATCCAGAGCAAGCACCTTGCATACATTGTCTTGGATGTCAATGGCGATCCGGTGGCGAACCTGCTTTCCCTCCATTTCGGAATTCAGTAACACAGTCTTCCCCTCACAAAGTTTGTATTCATTGGTGAGGATGTTGTGCAGCATGGGGAGAACGGTACTCAGAGCAGCCGACGCGACCAGTCAGACCACACTACAAGGTTTTAGGGCTAATGCCACTAATTTTTTTACAACAATGTGATATTGGTTGCAATACATAGAGCCTATTGCAACAGTTGTCAATTTTAGTTGCAATAGAAGGACATGTTGCCACTGATTGTGTAGTGTTGCGATTTAAATTTTGATAGTTGCAATAGCTACTATATATCGCAACGAATAAATTTGTGTTGCATTTACGACATAGTTATTGCCATGTTTTTTCTAATGGTTGCAATAGTTGAGAATGTCGCAACGAATATAGAACGTTGCTATTAGTGCTATTGTGTGTTGCCAAAAGTTTACGTTATGGCAACATAAATCTGAATTGTTGCAAAAAGAGTCTTAGATATAGCATCGCAAACCTGGATCGTTGCAATAACTCTTAGATATAGCAACGAAAACCAAAATCGTTGCCACTGATTGTGTAGTGTTGCAATTTAGTTTGAAAGAGTTCAAATTTGAAATTCAAAACTTTCAAACGACCTCGGATGGACAAACGACCAAAATGAAAGTTGTAGATCTCGAAAAGTTATGAAACTTTGTATTTGACAACTTTTCTATTTGAATTCATTTAGGGCCTCAAACAAGCACTTGACACTTGGTTTAATCTAATATATTTGGATTCAAAACAGAACATGGGCACATGTGATGTTGTGGTGTAGTGGTAGAGGGGCTCCATGTGCAAGCTGGAGGTTGTGGGTTCGAATCCTGCCGGCCGCGTAGTGTGTGAAAAATGCCACACTTGCGACTTGATGATGGTAACGGATGGGCTGGCTGATGGGCCCTCCCCCATTAAAAAATATTTTTGCTATTTTTAAAACGTGTTTTTCAATTCAAAATTTCTACCATACGTTGTTGCAATAACCACTATAGCAACAACGATTGTGGCGTTGCGTGTGCAAGCTATTGCCACAAACCACACGTCGTTGCAACACACCAAAGTTATGGCAATGTCTCAAAAAGGTGTTGCGATACCTTATTGCATCGGCCGCACTTGCAACACCTCCCAACACCTATATTTAGTTGCAATTGCTTAGTATTGCATCAAAAATACCTATATTACAACACTTTTGAGTCGTGGTGCCAGGGTAATTTTCTTGTAGTGCCACTTATAGGCCCATGTCGGACAGCACAACTCCTTGGGAAAAGAACAAAAGTGCAGAGCAGATGGAAGTCCAAGAAAAAGTCATAGGAGACTCCAACATCGGCAACTCAAAATGAAGGCAGCTCCAAGTCTCCAACCTAAGTCTCCAACCAGGTCGAACTCCTTCCTGTGGCTGTAGGTTGTTCAATCTTCACACGTCGTTTCAAAATGCTGGCCATAAACACTGAAATCTTCTGATGTTGTTTCAAGATGCAGGTCATGGGCACTTGAAATCTGGTTCAGGAACTGCGACTGAAAGAAAGTACATTGAGAAGCTGGTCAGGCAAAGCTCCTTGCTATCTTTTTATATCAAACTTGGACCTCCACCCCGGCATGCTGCTAGCTGTAAATTCTGCAGGATCTTCTGGTACAATTCTCCTTCATAAATTAGTTGCGGCTACAAAGAACAGCTCGGTTCCTCTAACTGTGATACAGGAGCACCATAATCAACGAAACATGATGAAAAGGCACCACATATGGACGTGCTAGTCGTTGCGGGCTACAGCGCGAGATACTGCCGTGCATGTCATCTGACCTAGTGACCGGCCATCAAAATCTTGACCTACACTATCTCGCCTGCAAATTTCCATTTTTTTTTCATAGGATGTGTGCAGGACGTTGCAGGGCCTGGAATTGTAAGACGCGCTCTCAATGTGCTTGCAAGCATGAATTTATGCCGTTGCTCTCGCTCGCCTTGGTGCTTACCCTCTTTTCCCAGCTTCCTTTCTGTCGTGCTCTGTTTTTCTCTGCCCCTTTTTAAGGTCTTTTTGAGGGCTGTGGCTATGCTGGCTCCGGCTGTGGCTCTGACTTCTCTAGAAAAACGACTGTGCTGGCTGTGTCTATATCTGTGCTTAAAAACATTTGGCAAAATGGCTATTCCTGCAACTTCTCCTTATTTTTAGAGATAATTATGTAATGGGAAGGGTGCAGTGGGCAAAAAAGCCAGTGAAGCTACTATTTTGTGGCTCCTTGCTTCGCCTCTTTTCTAGGTGCTGCTTCCCCTTGTTTTCAAGAAAAAGCACACGAGTGAGCATCCCTTTACTTAGGAATCACATGAAGCCGTTAGAGAAGCCATTAGAAAAGCCCTACCCAAGGGGCTCTTATAAGAACTTTGGGAATTCAATGTACGCTTGTGTATATTTCAGCTGTTATCGTGTTCCCAGATGGTAGGTGGATTGCTGATCTGCTGCTAGTTTAGGAGTTTTGCAGTAAGTGCAAATGCACAGGTTTGAGACGATGGCCTGCGATAGATTTTCGACCTTCATGATTACCACACATTGTTTGTTGATATGGTATAGGTTGTGCTGTCATTGGCATCTTATCTTATATTTAGCGGAGGCTTCTTTTGAAGCCTCCACGTTAATCGTAGGATAATTTCAAGAAATTCTCACAAGAATTCAGGTTAATCGTAAGAAAATGTTAAGAAATTCTCACAAAAAAGCAAAACATCTGGCCATTGAATTAAATGCTTGATAAATTATAGCCATAGGATGGAACATAATCCAAATTACCCACTTTCCCATTATAAAAAATTTAACTAAAATAGCCTTGATATTTATTTCTAAATTACGCACAAACCAATCCTAAAACACGACCACTGCTTCAATGCAACAAAACTACGATGTCATGCTAAATTTCTATTTCAATAGTGGAAGTTTGAAACCTGCTACGAACTTCTATGCTTTTCGGTGCTTGTTGTTCTGGCGCTTGAATATTTTCACGTATGCACACATGAATGACGCGGTCGTGCAGGATTATTTCAGAGGTGCCCGATAGAAAGCGGCTGCACAGAATGGTCTGCGCACGGTGGCAGCATGATGACGATGTTGAACTGAAGGCGGTGTGCAGGAGTCCAATGACTACAATATAACCGAAGGTGGCGCACCCGGCGGGCATTCTTCTTTTCCTTTTCTGACTCAGGGGAACCCGATCGGGAAGTGGAACGCCATCGACAAAAAAGAAAGGAAACAGACGACAAAGGAAATTAAAGGCAAAGGAAACAGTTTTTTTTTTTTGATTACACAGAACAACGCAGGTACTCACCTCTATGAACGCACATACGCAAATTCTTCCTCTATGAGCATATTCGAAGACTGAGTCGGCAAATCCTCGAGATTGACAAAGTCACCACTGGCGTTTCGTTGTCGACGGCCACGTCGCCTACCGCTTAAAGCACAACGCCGTTAAATCTTAAAACATTCGTTCCTATGAGGAGCAAACCCAGGACCTGATGTGCTACTGAGACTCTTATAACCACTAGGCTATAGGCCCTTTCGCAAAAGAAACAGTTGTTTGGATCGAATTTCACCACTGGGTTGTATTGGGCAGCGGGATGGATGGAATAGGATCGGGCATCAGAATTAGAAAATCATTGAGTCAAGGACGCGGTTACAGCGCGTACAGACGCGCATTAGGTGAGCGCGCGACCTATTTCATTGGCTGCCACGTGTCTGCGACAGGTTGGTCAGAAAAATAACTTTATTACTTTATCCTCTCTCTCTCACTCACGTGTCTAATGGTCATTCAGGTTGCATGTGAAGCCCGGCGTCAGTCCAGTTACAACTGCAGGCAATGACATCAGCGCATTAAATGCACGATCAAGAAACTTTAAAATGTCATAGGTCTCTCGTATGACGCCCGTTTTTGATTCCGTTTACACCAATGTGTTCGTGGCGACGAGACGAACAAAACTAGATCTCACTTGCATATATTTTAATCTTTTTATATGTGCTAAAATATCATAGAAGTTGCTACTAACTTTATAACATAAGGATTCGATTCTGCAAGCGGTTCGGTACGAACGAAGAAATTTTGAACAAAAGGATCGGAACTCGCTGATAGGAAAGGAGAGAAAAACAAAGCAATGCCAAGAGTTTCGTCAATCTGCTGTTCATCGATAGACGAAGCTCTCTTTTTTTCATCTCGTGCCAGATGTAACAAAAGATTAGTCCTTTTTCCTTCTTGCAAATTTGAAAAGCTATAGCAAATTGCAATCACAAAATATGAGTTGTTAGAGGATGTTAAGGTAAAGATTCTATAACAAAACTAAACTTTGTTCCATGATGCACACATAAAATAGGTTTGCACAAACTATAAAAAAATCTATGTTGCATGATGTACAAATGGAGTTGCTACCATAAAATATACTAAAGTTACTATATAGTGTTCAAATGAATTGTTATCACAAACTACACTAAATTTTTATGTGATCATGATGTACAAATAAAAGTTCTAATCTTAAGATTATTAAAGTTGTTACATGTTTTAACATGAAAGTAAACAGATAAATTATTATTAACTATCAGGTAAAATTTACTGCTAATCTAAGAAATAGTGAACTTCGGTATTTTTTAACTTTTATATTATAGTGAATTTTGTGTAGCAACTTATGTTATATGTATAGTAGTAACATAAATTGAAGTTTGTGTAACAAGTTTTGATATACTAGTAATAACAACTTATTAACTTAAGTTGAACTATAGTAATAGAATCAAGAAATTATTATAATTTAAAAAGTTAAATTATGTATGGCTTGAATGTGAAATTTACTTTAGTTAATATGTGAGCACCAACTTGTATAGAGAGCATTGTACTAGTTTTAACTTTTAGAATAAATTTTAGGTAGCAAATTACGTTATATGCTTAGTAGTAACTTATGTCATTAAAAAAATATTTAAAAATATATGCAAGTGGGATCTAGTTTTGTTCGTTTCATAGCCACGAACACAATGGTGCAAACGGAATCAAAACAGGCGTCACAGGAGAGACCTATGACATTTTAAAGTTTCTAGATCATGTATTTAATACTCTGACATCAGCATGGACTTTTTTCCTGAACATCTATCGGTGTTACATGTAAAGACCACCCACATATGCAGCATGGCTCATGTGCTTTTCAGGCCCTACATAGACTCTGATAAGGAGCAGGCCTCACGACGCAGCGCGTACGGCTGCGCTTTACAGTTATCGTTAAGTCAACTAGGCTGCTTCGGTATTTGGGCCAGTATATGAAGACAATTCCCATTGGAACGGCTCCGCTTCCGTGGGTTTTTCTTTCAAGATATGGACTACTCCCTAAATTTTTTCGGCCCTCTTTTCAGATAAGCTGGCCGCATTGAATATCGTGAAAAATCCACGTCAGCATAACCATGGTGGTTGACGATGTATTTACATCAGGCACCATACTTACATTACAACCCTGTTATTCTTTATTTCAACCCTGTTATGCAAGATCTTCGAATAAAGGATTTAGAGCAGTTTTACGGTCCTTAATAATGGCCATTAGTTTCTTCAAACTAATGGTCATTAGTTTGATCCGACGGTCAAGATCTAATATCGAAAATCCACTACTAATGGCCATTAGTAAGGGTAATATCGGAAAAAATAAAATGTGATAGACTTGTAATAGTAATTTATGATTAAAAAATCAAATTTGTAATTTGAGCGATTCTTGTTGTTCATCAATCTAGCTCATTATTATTAGTTCCTACCAGGGTTAGCCGGTTAGGGTTTGAATTAATCAAGCTTACTATTATTAATAAAACATAAATTAATTAATGGTACAATGACAAAGATGCCTTCAAACTAATGGCCATTATTTTGGATCGTAAAACTCCTCAGGATTTAACATGTTAAATTAAAATTTGGATTTCTAGGACCCGGATAGTGTTCTCTTAGAAAAAACGAAACTCTTAGTGTTTGGTGTACCCAACGCTGCAATCTCCCGGTCCAACCTCAGGCTTGCAAAGCCAACCATGCTTTCTGATCTGGTCGAAATTTAATATTTCCAGTCAGGGTGTGAACATGCTAAGATCCAAAACTGAGCTGGCGATGCTTCACGTTCATATGATTGGGCACCGGACGTTGACTTTGCCAATTTGTGTAATCTGACCTGGTCAAACTTTGATATTCCTAGCCAGGCTGTGAACCTTGAACCTTCTCGGATCCAGAAACTGAGCTTGCGATACTTCACGTCCACAGGATTGGGCACTGGACCTTTGACTTTGCCAATTGGTTTTATCTGATGCTGCGTGAAATCTATACTACTCAAAGGTGCCATAGCTATTAGTTAGAGCTTATCCTGTACATGTACCGATGAGAAGCAACATATATACAGTACTTCCCACCTCAAAAGAGAAAAGGAAACGAAATGACGAGGAATAATATTCACAACCTTTTGCATGCCAATCAGGAAGTTACGCTTTTTGATGTTATGCATATGGCGACTTTCAGTAGTAAGAAACTAAATACAGAGTAATCTGTACCTGACAAAAAGGGTGCTGCGCCTGAATAGATGATTTTCAGCATAAATAATGCTCACTTGGCCTGTCCTGTGTCTCGCAATAAGGTTAAGAAAAACATTATACCCACGCCTAAGAGCAACTTCCTGCAGTTCCCCGATAATCCATCCTCAATATGGAGCTATTGGGGAAGGCTCAATAACATTTTCAGGATATTAAGGATGGCAGCTCCAGTAGTTCCCAGTAACCCATCCCCATTCTGTGGACCCCATGCCACCATGTCAATCCCCACCCCCCCCCCCCCCCCCCCTCTCTCTCTCTCTCTGCCCCACTGCAGTCCGGCGGCCCTCCCCTCGCTGCGTCCCGCTCCAGCTCGGCGACCATCCCCGCCCGCTGCACCTCAGCCACCCACCATGGCTTCGGGATGCCAGAACCGTCGATGGTGATGACGCAGCCTCCGTTGCCATGCCCCAATGGGCTCCCGTCGTTGCGCGTGCGCACAAGGAGCATGAGGGCGGTACTCAGGTGCCGGAGCGAAGGCGCCAACAGAATTTGTTAGCAAAACATGAAAATAAGATGTGTTAGCGACTTGATGAGTTGGTTACTATAAATATTGCGGTGTGGAGGAAAATTGCACAGAATGGCCACACGTCTCTACCAGGGCACGTTTCATTTTTGATTCACATTTGTAACTTTACTCCATACGGTAACATAAGCATGTTTCCAAAGAAAAATAAAACTAAAAAAAAAAACAATCCGGTAATTTTGCACGGTTTCACTGAAAAAGAACGTGTCAAGTAATGTATCGAAATTTTCCTTTTGATCGAACCATGCAGTGCTACGTAGAAAACGTGACAACAAATAAAGTGCATGGTACACAAAATTGGTTTTTAACAAAACCACATGAAGGCATTTTTTATGATCTTGTTTACGTGAGATCAAAATTTTATTTTTTGATCAAACTGGGCTGTTTAAGTACAAACAAAAGCCGTGACAAGAAAAAATGTGCTGGTACGAATAAAAATAGCAGCCATGCTAGGAAAAACAAACTTGAATACTCACGTGAAGGAAACCGGGTACTCTTCGTTCCATAAAAACAGCATTGTTGACGGTCCTTAGACCCAGTTTTTGACCGTCAATTAGCTCTATAAATAAGGAAGAACTAACACTTGTTGCTTGCATATTGTTATCAAATAACCTATTTCCACGTGTACCTCTAGATTTGGATGTGCAGGTGGAAAACAGGGATTTCCAGGTATAAACAAGGCCCAAGGCGACGATTCCAACACTCCCACCAAACGACGCTCGCCGCGGGAATATAATTCAAGGATTAAAGGCCCAGAACCACCCAGAATATCAACTGAGGCCACGCACCTGGAAAAGAGGCTAAAAGGCCGAGGGGAGCCAACCTGCCAAAGCCCAGCCCAGGGGGGGCCAGGGCCAGGTCGGCCGACCCCAAACCCTAGGTCGGCCGACCTGACAGGGAGGCCCCCTGGGTCCATCTTTCTAAGGCGGTTTGCAACCGACTTCAGGAGGTCGGTTCCACCTGCAATCAACGCCACCGACCTACGGAACCGCCTCAATTCCACCGCCTTTGGAGGGCTATAAATAAAGGGGTACCCCCTCCCCTTAGAAGACACACAACACAAGAGGCTCATTCCCTCCTCCACACATCCAGAGCTAGGGGCTCTCTAGTTAGGCTTAGGCTGAGTAGTTGGGCTGCCCTTTTGGCTCCCAAGTCCCTTGGAGAGTTTTGAGGTAAATTCCCTTGTATCCTTTTACTCTCTTTGTAAGACTTATTTACTTATCAATGGAATATCATCATTCTTGTAGTAGTTATGTGCTTATGCTAGTTCATCGTTCATCCTTGATCTTGGATGAACGTTCTTCGTTCGTTCATGTTCGTTCATCGTTCGTTCATCGTTCATCGATGTTCGTTCATGATCGTTCATCGTTCGTTCGTCGTTCGTTCATACTCGATCATCGGTTAACGATGATCGTTCTTCATTGTTCATCGTTCGTCGCTCGTTCTTGAGCGACGAACGCCTATGCTTAACGTAGTGTTAGCTTTGATCCTTTATCTAAGTAATCGCTTGCTAGACCTAGTTGTTCCTTTTGCCTAGTCATCGGGTCCATTGTCTTGCAAGAGTGCTCTAGGTTTATCGCCTTGCGAGGTGCCTCGAGGGATCTAGAGTTGTGGTTAGTTACGCTAGCATGGTGCTAGGGCTTCCTTTCCACCCTTGGATGCGTGTTCGTGCCCCACGGTTTGTAGAGGTAGGCGGCAGGTGGTGACAGCCCTGTCCGTCCCTTGTAATCCTCCACGTTCGGGTATGGCGTAGGAGTATATATGAAATGTCCGGAGATTGGGGCAGACTCTGATCGCTGGATCTCCCGATGATGACTTGGCAGTAGAACAGCTTAGTCTTGGCTTATGTGCAGCTTAGGCTATAGGTAGATGCTACGCACGCTACTTGACGATGTACATTAGGAGTAGCAGTTCCTCTTACTTAACCTTAGTCTAGCTTAGAGCCGCCTCTCGCCTTTTATCAGAGAGTGGAAATGCCTGCTGTGTGTGTCGCACTATCCTCTATCCATTTATCGCCTTACCCCTGCATTTGGATATTGGTTATGATCTATCATTTGTAACACCATGAGTATAAGTACACACTTGTCAACCACGTCTTCCTTTGGGAAAATATAAATAACGATACCCTGGAATACTCTCGGGTGAAATGCTACAACGGGTTATCCGTGCGCTTGCGGATTATCTTTTATGATTAAATACTAATAATACATTTCTAGCACTCGTTGCTAGTTGTGGATTATTATGTATCCTAAGCAAGTAACTTAACCCCAGGTATTTCTGGCGCCGAACCGGGAATATTCACTCTAGGCCTAACCAGCCTAAGGTGGTGTTTTCTGTTTGGTGTAAGAAATACCAACAAGCATAACAACAAAACTTATTTTTCTGAAAGGTGATTAGAAGGAAGGGGATCGAGCCGGTTTTTCGGGAGAGATCTAGAGGAAGGGGAAAATCATTTATTTATTATTTTCTATTTGCTTGTAATTTCAAAAAATCAAGGAATCATATCGATTTTTTCTCTTGCTCCCTATAGAGCAAAGTAGGACGACTGTAAAAGGACCTTACTATAAAGGTCTATGTAACACTTAGCTCTATATATGTGTTACTGAGGGTCTCTTTGGTAGGGCATCTTTAGTGGCTTCTCCAGTGGCTTCACGTGATTTCCAACCAAACAGGGTGCCTTTTCAGGTGCTTCTCCTTAAAAAAGGAGGAAGCCGTTTCCAAAAAAGAGATGAACCAAGAAGCCACAAAATGGTGGCTTCACCGGCTTCTTTTCTCCATCGTTCTCTCCTCTTTACATATTTGTTCTAAAAAATTAGGAGCTATTGGAGAAGCGGATTTGCCAAACGTTTTAGGCACATCCACGGGCACAACCAGCACAACCGTTTTTTCAAAGAAGCCACAGCCGAAGCCGAAGCACCTGTAACATGTGCCTCGAGATAAAAGTAAGATAAAAGTAAGATGATGAAAAAAACCCATTTAATTTTTCTGTAGATAAAAGTAAGATGAGACCAACCGCACCTGTAACATGTGCCTCGAGACTTCCTTTGCTTAGATATTCAAAACATAGTAGTCTTTCCCGTTCCTCGGCCAGAATAATTTTTCCTTTGTTAGTTTTTAAAAACTCGACCTGCCGAGGGAAGACCGCCCCCGACGGCATTTACTAAGGAGAAGAGCCTCTCACGCAGGCCGAGAAAATCTCCGAACCCCCTCCCCGATCCTACACAGGGACTCAGCTGGCTGTTGTGAGCTCCGGCGCGAGTCTTAACCATGTGCTTTGACCAGGGAGGGCGAGGGGATTTTTTTTTTTGCACTGCAGGTATTTCACTACAGTGCACACGCAGTACTGTAGCGAGCTTTGGCCCTTTGTTAGTTTTTCATCCGTAGAAGAACAATAACCAAGACAACGTACTATATTTTGATGCTTAACCATCGCCATGCTTTTAACTTCCTGATGAAACATGTTGTCATCAATTGTTCGAATTGGGAAAAGCTTCTTCACAGCAACAATACTTTTGTTTCGCAGGATTCCCTGTTAAATTAACTTATCTTGTGAGCACGGCCAGGACACTTGATCAGGTTCCTCTTTGTTGCTATGAGTAAGTTTTGAGGATCAGTGCAAAATGAAATTTCATGTACCTTGTAAACATCTCCACATCCACCACCACCAATTCTTCGCTCAGTTGAAAAATTATCTGTGATGAGCTTTTGCACTGGTAACGGTATATTAGTTGGCTCCTCATTTCCGCAGGCTATTTCCTCCAGTATTTTAAGATCAATAAATATGTCATTGTATCTACGTAAAATACAAATTTTCAGAGTTAGATGAAGGAAATGCATAGCTTTTATTCCTAAGACGAAAACTGTTGCATCATGACAGGTAAAACCTGGAGAACTACAGTTGCTATCACTAAAGCAGAACCATTACGTCACAAACAAATAAAAAATGGAGACAATCCTCGTACATGATAATCAAGGAATAATCGTAAAATTTTAATGGATATAATTGTCATTGCTACGTGAAAAATTTGGATGCTGAGAAATGGAAAAGTCTTTGGTAGACCAGGACCAATATTCCAGCTATGGATTGAGATTCAAAGAACATGTCCTCCATCATGTTCATAAATGGGTACTTCAGGGACACAAGCCGGGTTCCAAAAATTGCTAGCAGTTTTCTAAACCGCCCAAAAAAAACCGTTAGAAAAACCGATAAACTGGTCAAAAACCAAAATTGCTACTGCACATGTTCGTTTTTTGTGAGAAACGGAGCGGTTTACCTAACCGAGCCGGACCGGTTTTGCGGACCGCAGTTTTATATGGTTTTTGAAACCGTGGACACAACATGAACATTCCACAATAGATATAGCTAACCCATTAAACCAGGCTTTGATAAATCTAGTTTGTTTTAACTTATACATTTTATCACGTACATATCCAATCCTTTTTATAGTTGATAATCACGCTGAGGAACTCCAGCACAGGTTTGTATCACGCAAAAGAAAAAAGATCTACACGGTAAACTAACATAACTTAACCATTTTTGGATTAGCCATTGTTTCAAGAAATAAAATGGACCTTTCCCTCTACTTTTCTTTATTACTTTGTTAAGCATGTACACCGAGTCATGTTGTTGTTGGTGTTTTACATTTTTTTTATTGAGAAACACGGGCCTTGCTTAGCACTCCCGCTATTTTGCAATATTTCCTTCTAGATGTAATGTTTCTCAGAATACTTATTATTATCATATTACAATGAACTTATAAAAGTGAATTATCCCTCCCTATCCCCCATCAATATAACCACAACGTTCATCAAATCATATCCTTCCCTCTCCCATACATCTTTATATATATTTATAATGATAATAATGTACACAACTTTTTTTTAGAGCAACATTTCCTTGTATCCCTCTCCTTTTAGAGATCCCTCTCTTGTTTTGCATTATTTTTTTTAGAAATGGGAATATATTGATATTCCAGCCTCTACATCGAAAAGATGCATAAGCTTCAAAAATACAAGGTAAAAAAAAGCTCCATTCCAAATAGCACGCAGGCCTGCACCCTCTCTCTCTCTCTCTCTCTCTCTCTCTCTCTCTCTCTCCCCCTCCCTCCCTCCCTCTCCCTCTCTCTCCTCCCTCCCTCCCTCTCTCGCCCCGTGGGGAAGGTCCATGGAGCGATTTATTCATCCTATTTCGCTATTGCACTAACAAATAACCCTATTTCTAGATATATGTGTTCCTCTGTGTAGTGTGTGATTGCAAGAAATAGATGAATCCAGAGGAACTAAGGCATAAAGGAGTTATAGGGCTCGGAAGAGGTTAAATAAGGCCCGTGCCGACCGGCACCCTAGCCGTGTTGGTCGGCACCATACGAAGATGGCCCACAAGAAGCTAGCCAACTCGGGTGGAGAAAGCCTAGCACATGAATCAAAGTCAGAGTTGGTATGATCTGAGTCCAGGAAGAGAAGATCTAAAAGGAAGATAACCATAATGAAGATGGGGACGAACAACAGAGAGAGAAAACACATCTTGACTCGGGCAAGGTCGCGGCGTCGATGGCGGACAAGTCCAGAGACCTCGCCATCTAGCAGCAAGGGGAGTGCCGACTGGCCTATCATTGGTGCTGATCGACATTATTGTCTTGACATTGTAATCATCTCGTTCATCCAACGAAGCTCATGGCCCACACGGTAGGATGCGTGAGTAGACCTCTCATTCTCTCCTCTGGTGAAAGGAATCTAGCTATGTAACTTTCAAACGCGGAATTCTATTTGCTTGATATCTTTAGTCTATGTGATGCATTTCATTTACTTACAAAGACACCTGCAGTAAGGATTGTATGCCATTAGTGAGATAGATGAATTCTGGATTGTATGCCATTAACATTTTTTATGCAAAATCTTTCACTAGTACAAAACGATCCTAATAGTGACGGAGAGTATAAAATAGCAGTGGCAGACAAAGAGCCATCCGTCACTACAGTCGCAGCACAAAGTACTATAGCAGACAGCAATGGCGGGCAAGGTGACGTCATTGACGCTACAGTACCTTGAGCACGAAGCAGTGGCTGTCAAAATGACATCAGCGTCGTCCGCCATCGAAGACGCAACATCAGTGGCGGACATGCTGACGTTATCGAAGTGCCACTGCTATTTTTCACAGCAGAGTATCTGTTGGCCCATAAACCTATTTCGTAGGCCCATTTCAAACCGAACCTGACTCTCGGCATAAAAACAACTGTGGCTAGGTTATCTTTACTTCTCTTCTCCACACCGCCGCAGCGCCGCCTCCTTCTCCTCACATGCGCCGTGCCCATCTCCTTCCCTTTTGCGCGCGGCTCCCCTCTCCCTCCCCTTCCCCGGTCGGCGCCCCGGTCCTCTCCCTCCCCTTCCCGTGCGGCGGAGGCACCCCGCTGCACCCTTCCCCTCCCTCACTCGCCGTCGGGGCCATCCAGATCCGGGCGGGATCCGGCGGGCGCGACGGCTCCGGGCGGCATCCGGCGAGCGCAGCTGCTCAAGGCGGGCAAGCACGCAGCACCGTGGCTCACCCTCTCCCGCAACCATCCCCTCCAAGGCTCCACCAACTTCATCGTCCCTCAGATCCGGCGCTTCCCTACTCCATCTTCCTCAGATCCAGCGCCTCCTATGCGATGAGGAGCAGGAGTGGCCGCGCCCAAGGGAGCTTCCATGCCGGTCTGGCGTCGAGGACCTGCTGGAGCTCTCAGGCTGCACGACACCGTCCTCTCCGTTGAGGTACGCCCTTGCTTTCTTCCTGCACCTCCACTCTTGCTCTGAAATATTCTGTTTCTACACCACAAGCAAACCGCAATCGATGCATTTATCTGCAAACTTAGCAAGGTTTGCCTGAATCCATGGCTAGCGAATGAATCCACAATCGATGCAGCTAAGTGAAACACCTGGTTCAATCCGACCCGCAAGGTTGTTTGATGTTTTGCCCAGTTAAGAACTGTTCCTTCCCTGGTTCAATCTTACCTGCTAGTCTGACCTGTATCTATTCTTTTGATTTTTCAGGTTGCTATCCTAATGTGGACTGGTAACAATGTCATAAGGCCATTGAGAGTTGGTGCAGCTAATTGATTTTTGCTCAGTTGTGTATCATTGTGTACATCATGCGGAGGCTAATTGATACATATCATGTGTATATCATTCTGAGGCTAATTGGTTTTGCTCAACTTTTGTCATTGTACAATTAAATCCTAGATCTCGCATAGTAACTAGCTGATGTTGGTCGTTCTGCTCTGAATCAGTTTTCCTTCTCATTGCTGCTGCTAAGTTTGTTGCTTCTACTCTGCTATGATCTTCCCTTAAATTTTGCTTCAGAGCAACATTGAATAGGGGCTCATAGCAGATTAGAGGTTTTTTTTTTTTTTTTGAAAAAGCCCTTGTAGTGGCGGGCACACATACGTCACATGCCTATCACTGTTCATCTCACCTACAATGGCGCACAAGGCTGACATCAGCCTGCCGCCACTACACTGGTTAAAACCAGTGACGGGCAAGAGCCCGCCACTGCTCTCTGCGGCCAGCTGTGGCGGAAGCGCAGTAATAGACGGTTGTCCGCCACTGCAGGCCTAAAAGGCCCGCCACTATAAACTCGACCTGCCGGGGGAAGACCGCCCCCAACGGCATTTTGCTAAGGAGAACAACCTCTCACGCAGGCCGAGAAAACCCCCGAACTCACTCCCCGATCCTACACAGGGACTCAGCTGGCTGTTGTGAGCTCCGGCGCGAGTCTTTACCATGTGCTTTGATCCGGGGAAGGCGAGGGGATTTTTTTCTGCACTGTGCGCGCTACAGTACCGCGCAGCAGCTACAGTTCCGCGTGGGGCACCGGGATCGAACCCGGGTGGCGAGCTCAACAACCGAACGCTCAAGCCACACGAGCTAACGCTCGTCCCCAAAAGGCCCGCCACTAAAAGCCTCAATTGTACTAGTGTTTATTTTCTAAGTTAAATCCAAAACCCTTGTCCCAGCCCAATAAAACCCAACGCCGCGCCGTTCCTCTGGTAAGTCGCCGCTTCATGCATACATCCTCGCGCCGAGCCGCCATTGCGTAGCTGATCCAAACCTTGACACCGCAGGGCAGTCCTTCTGCCGCTACGGAAATCCTGTTTGTAGCGATCGCCGCCGTCTCGTTGTCTCGGAAACCTTGTTCCCGACGATCTCCGCCTGCTTCCGACCGACGAACGCCGATGATCATCAGCCGTCGCCATCGCAAGTCACCACCGACACGTCTGCTGCCCTTGCAAAGCCCCTTGGTGAGACCCCCATGTCCTTCCCTTCCGATCGTGTTGCGTTGCATCGAGGTGGATAGACGGTAGTGTAGTCGCGTTCGTCTCTAGCAAGTCGCTGTTGCGGCCATGGCATCGCGTCGCTGCCGTAGATATATATTGCGGCTGCATCTTATGTTTGCTAGTCGCGCTCCTTTCTTTTTTTTTTTGGCGAATTAGTCGAGTTCCTGTCTGATGCATAGCTAGCTTTAGATTGATAGCAGTATATCGATTCGGGATTCAGATAGGCCTGCATGCAGTCAGTACGTGAGCAACTCTAGCGTATAGTTAGATTAGTTTAAGAGCTAAGCATATCAGCATGACGCTTTGCCTACGCAACCTACTGTATTTTCAGTTAAACTAATCTTCTAGTCACGTATGTAATGGCACTTTTTCAGAAAAACCCGTGCAACTTGTGATCCTTTACTTTTCATACAAACTTAGATTTACTTGATTCTTGCGCTCACGTGACCGTCATGACGTAGGCTTTCTGATGATATACTTTGTTACTGTGATTGTGCTGTTTGGACTGCTTTCTTAGTATTGCTTGTTGTTTGCTTGTCGGTACTATTGCGCGGATAGAATTGGTTCAAGAGCCTCCGTTCAACATCCAGGACCAAGAATTCCAAGAGTTTAAGCAGCAACACCAGGAAGGCAAGTGCCCTTGATGCATACTGATCCCTCTTAGGGTTGTGTCGTTTATAAATGGCATGCTTGTGTCTTAATATAAATCCTATGTTACTCCCTTCGTCTCCAGAAGACTGCCGCTTTTGACTTTAGACATCACGTTTGACTGTTCGTCTTATTAAATTTTTTTACACAAATAGTATTTTTTATATCTTGTTTTATGATTGAAGATACTTTAATCATGACATATTTGTTTTCCTATTTGCGTAAAAAATTTGAATAAGACAAGCGGTCAAACATGGTGTCTAAAAAAAATCAAAAGCGACAGTCTTTTAGGGACGGAGGGAGTATTGGTTTACTAGCGTTTTCATATTATTCCTCGAAGCCTTTGTTTAGGTAGTATGTCTATGGTTTGGGTAGATTCATGCTTGTGCTGTCAAGGGTTGAGAATCGGTTGTTCAACTTGACTTATTCTCTACTCAATTCATTGGGATGGTAATTGTTTTTAGCAACACATGAAGCTTAGGGAATCTGGACAGGTTGGATGGTTTGCTACGGTGCCGTCGTGCACAAGATTTTAGTTTGTGTTGGTGCCTGTGCTAGATTCTAAGGATCGGTTCGTGGATATGTAACCCGACTGAACAACGCAACCACGAGGCTTAAATGGGTGCGGCTTAGCTAATTAAATAGTTGTCTCTTATTTACTGTAGTACCATCCGGTTGTTGTTGTGGCGCAAAAAGGGGTTACGGCCGAGGAGGTAAAATGGACTCACCCGTTGTAGCGAATCCTAGCGGGTGCTTACAGGGTATGAGGCGCTATTGAAAAGCTTTTCAGTGTTTACCTGGCTGCACATCTCGATAGTGTGAAGTAAAACGGGATAGCATTGACTCATGGTGAATGTGTGCAAACCTTGGAAGGATAAAAACTGTCATGATAGCCGTGCTCATGGTCAAGAGCGAGCTCGGATTTCTTCACGATTAGTGAGATGGATGGTCAGTTGGTTTGTATGTTGGTAGCTAGGTGGTGGGAACCTGGTGAGTTAGTAGTCGGATTAGGAGTCCGATGAGCTTATCCTTAATGTTGGTTTTGTTGGAGCTTGGAGATTACATCTAGTAAATAGGTAGCTTTTATAAATATGTCTTGCATAGTACAGTAACCATGTGTTCAGGCTTTCTTGATATTTGCCATCATGTCATATTTTCCCACACTTACGGAGTACGACATGAACTCATACTTGCTATTCTCCCTCTTCTGTTTGGATATAAATGCTGCTCAGACAATGGAGCTGATGTGGACTACAACGATGACTTCGATCCAGATGCATCGTATTAGGATGGTGTTGCCCCCGGACAACGCCTATGGAAGATGGGATACTCGCTCCGTTAGATTATTTTGCTACTCTGCTATTTATATTTTAGACCTATGGTCCTTATGTAATAAATGTTTAACGTTAACCTGGAACTATAATAATAGAATTTCACTATTTATCGTTGCATGTATGACTGATCCTGGCATACATGTGGTATGCATTCGGTTGTCTTCTTGAAACCGGGTGTGACAAAAATTTAATTTGCTTCATGAACTCTTGATTCTAAATTGGAAATACTAGGGAGCAACTAGAAGCACCACAAGGGGTGTGGTAGCACGAGATACTTTCTCTGCTTTATGAGAGTATTATTGCAGATTGTTCCTTTCAAACGTAACATGCTAAGTTGCTAACTATATCGAAACAACCACTCACAAAAGGAAGAATACACCCACTACTGCAGTGGCGGATCTAGGATTTCAATCATGGGGATACAAATTCAAACATAACTTCGCCAAAAATCAAGTTTTGCTCTCCCCTAAGTATTTAAGCTCAAAAGATTGAGATTTAACAAGGTTTTTTAGGTATTATAACATGGTATAAGATATATCTACATGAGAGTGTTACAAAATTTTGGGGGGGCAGCTGTACCCCATGCACCGCCCTAAATCCGCCCCTGCACTACTGTCAGTGCTTGTTTTATTTAATTAGTTTATTTGCCCAAACTGTTTGATAGGATTGTGCAACTGACACAATCTTTGTATGAGGTTATGCCGAAGGAACATGTGATCTGATTTGGTATATTGTGCATGCTATAGTGACTTATCCCAAAGTACTAGCGTCTCCAAGAGAACCCCATAAAATTAGCCACATAAACTTTTTTTAAGGGCAACTAAAAAATAATGAGGGGCAATTTGTCCTCTCTCCTCCAACAGTCCCTCTCTAAAGTGGATCAAAACAAATATGATTGGGCCACGTCAGCATTTGGGACCACAAAACATTAATTGTAGTGAAAAAAGAAGAGATGGGGGCCCCAATTCTTCCCCTGTTTGTAGCTACAAATGAGGGGATTTTAGGGGCTATGGGAAAGTTGGGGGTTGTTTTGGGGCCTGTTGGAGATAGTTTTTGCCTAAAATCCTAATAGCTAAATTTAAGGGAGGTTTATGGGGCTCTCTTGGAGATGCTCTAAGTGGATATAGTGTTATTGCCCATAAGGTAGTTACTAGTATGTTCTTCATTAGGAAACTCACCTGTTTTTTTATGACACAGAATAGAGCCGTCTGCTGCACGTCTCGGCCCTTGTTCATGGTTTCCAAAAAGAAACCGTTATAGGGTGTGTTTGTTTGTTGCATGGGGTATAAATTTTAGAGAGTTTTTAAACGAATATTCTAATTACAAATAAAGTTTAATTACAAAACTAATTTCAGGACTCCGCTCGAATTCGCGAGACGAATCTAATGAGGGTAATTAAGGTGTGATTAGAAGATAGTTACTGTAGTATCACTGTAGCAAAATATAGATTAATTAGGCTCATTACATTCGTCTCGCGAATTAGAGGGGGGTCGTGACATAGGTTTTGTCATTAAATTAATAAAAATAGTCTTAAATAGTAAGATTCTCTTTGATGTGGCAGGTCTAAAATTTCGAGAGGGTGCAACGAACGCGCCCATAATCCTGGGCTGAGTCCGATGCTTCGGCATCTGGCAGCTGGTACTGGTTACCAGCTACACTACTCTGGAGTACAAGGGTGAAACGCTTGTCGTGTTCTTTCGGCCGGTGCATTTTGATGCGAAAAATGTATCTGGACTTGCGAAGCACGAGCCCGTAAAGAGGCCCAAGGAAGTACTTCTCCCAATTATTTGTAAGGATCCTAAAGGCCACGGCGTCGTCTGTGTTGTTGGTGAGTTTGAGCCTTTGAGGCAGTTGGAGCTCATCAAATCTTTCCCCGTAAAGTGGAAACATAGCTCGTATGGCTGGGCGCAGAGCAACGCTTTTTCCTGGCAAGAACATATCTGCAGTTAAGAAAGCCAAGGTAAACAACTGAGAGTACAGAGAATTTCCGTCAAAATCAACAGCTCAAAATTTTGGCAAGGTCTACCCTAATTAATCTTTACTTCTCTTAAAAAAGAGAGTTGGTGTGGTGGCCGTGGCCTGTCCTCACCCTGCCCATGAAACATTGAATCATCCGCATAAATAATAGGGCGCTGGATCCATTAGCGTGTGAATTTGGGTTGGGCGACAGCCACCATATATGTTCCAGTCTTCTCTATTCTTTTTCTTTTTTAGGAATATTCCCATTCTTCCCAAAGTTCAAGTATTCTTCTCGAAAATCAAGTCATATGAATCCCATACTTTATTCATTTCTCCATATATATATTTACAATCTTTTATTTTGTCATTACAATCCTATTGTCTTCGTTTTGCTAATTATTTTTATTTTTTTTTCATGCGTTCTTGAAAGACCCTCAAAAATAGATCCACTATTCATAAATTTGCAAATGATCCATCCTTTTTAAAAAACTTGCCCCCTGGGCAAAGACAACACCTGAGTATTGCATTAAGAGAAAAAGCTTTTCACTGCAAGACCGAGAAAACACCCAGAAGGCCCTGCCCAACTGGGCATCTGCCCAGGCGTAGATAGGGCACGCCCGTAGGCCGTGTATATCTCTATAGTTGCAGCAATGGAGCAAATGGGTGCGGTGTGTTCTTTTTTTTTTTTTTGCCAGGCCAGTTTAAATTTTCTCCAATATGGGCAGTCGAACCCAAGACCCAGGTGTGACTAGAGAGGGCGAATCCTATATGTAGAGTGGGCTATGTTTAATGTTTGGTAGATCGGGGTTTAAGATTTGTGCAATGGGTGAGAATGAAGCGGATGGAGAAGGGGAAGGCTTAGGTTCTGCTGTGTGTCAGTTTCTGGTTGGGGCATGTGGAAGGAGAGGAAAACGAATCGGTTTTCAAATTTCAAACGCATTTTTCTCCCAAACCGTAAGTCTATTTTTAAATCCATTTGAATCATAATGTTGTTTAGAATTAATGCTACAAAATGAGATCCAATGTGAATATTTTTAAAAAATTAAAATTTGAATTTTTTTGTCAACATTTTGGATGTACTGTGTCAACATTTTTTTTACCATGTCAACATTTTTTTTGTCATGATCAATATTTTTTTAAGAATGTTGATTTGTTTTTAAAATGTTAAAATAGATTTACAGAAATGTTGACTCTTTTGGTTCAAAATATTGACGATCTGAGTTGGGCTGGGTACGTAGATTTGGTGAGCTATTGATCCGCTACAAATTGATAACTGTAGGACGCCCTGTGTATAGGCAGCCCCACTAGAGAGTCATCACCATTAGGCTAAATTATCAATCCTTAGCTAAAACACTACTTTGTAAAATGTTTTATGAAAAGGATGAATATGAATTATACAGTTTGAATGTGTACTTACTAATGGTTGATTGAATACTTGAGTGATAATGCCATGATCATATTTATACTTATTGGGATTTCAAATCAACTCTGAATTATTATTGGTTTCCAATCAATCCTTCCTCAAATGGTTATAGCGAAAATATTTTGCATGTTATTAGGTTCATGATATGTACAATGACTGAACAATATTATGTCACTAAGTTGTTAAAGAATGTTTCAGATAGATGAAACATCTAGATATGTAAACAATCAGCAAAACTAGATGGTAGATGGAAATTTGTTTGAACTGTGGCAGCGCATGTGCGTTAAACTAGTAAAGTCCTATCTTGCTCAAGGTTTAGAAGTAACTTAAAAGGGATTCGCAAATGCAAACATGTAAGCAACGATTCAGGCACAAAATGTAATTTTATTGATGTGGTATATTATTCGTCTTACCTCTCCAGTCAGGAGCGGATAAATCATGTTGCATAAATGTGGCCTTTTCCTGAGTCGGGGTCCACGCATTCTAGTGCAAGGGTGATGCATTG
Source organism: Eragrostis nindensis (assembly GCA_012490785.1). Lineage (NCBI taxonomy): Eukaryota > Viridiplantae > Streptophyta > Magnoliopsida > Poales > Poaceae > Eragrostis > Eragrostis nindensis. Next base: position 147,549 of record JAAXCT010001564.1, read on the forward strand.
TGTACTTGTTTGATATATATCTCCGGTGGAGTATACTTCTGTTCATTTTCAAACACGTCCGTCCATCTCCGAAGGACCTAAGCATTTGCATAAGTGAGATAAAAATGATTCCACATGATAGCTAGATTAATTGTTTCTTATATTTGCTAAAAACTACTTGAAGGGTATTTCAATACACTGCTGGAGAGAAACGGCACGGTATTTCAATACACGGAAGATTAGATGGTCCTTATATTCTCTGTGTACTGCTCGAGAGATAATTCAGTACTCGTGCGGCGATTATTTGAAATGAATTCCTGGAAATATGATACAGTACTCAGGGGATAATCCTTCTGACCTGTGATTATCTCTATGATTATGACACCAAAACTGAATATATCTGCCTGGGGGGAGACTACGCCTCGCAAAAAATACTCTGGTGCCATGTATCCACTGCATAATAATAACTTCAAAATTTAGACACAGCCACACACAATCAACTGCTGCCAAGAAAGTCAACGTGAAGTGTAAAGCTTACAGTGAGCCCGCGATACTTACATGGATGATAGTTTGGGATTTCTGTGCACCCAAGAGCTTAGACAAACCAAAATCTGCAATTTTGGCCTCATTGTATCATCCATCAATATATTTTCAGGTTTAAGGTCCAGGTGCACAATATGGCATTCCTGATGAAGGAAATGCAAACCTCTGCAAATCCCCTTTTTAGAGCAACTCCAAGAGCCTCTCTATATTAGGCTGGCCAAAGTCTTGATTTAGAGATTATGTAAAACTGAAACTGTAAAACAAAAGTCATCAAACCCAACAGCCTTTCTATATTTCTATCCTCTCTATATTCAAATGTTTGTGGGCTGCGAAGTTTACAAGTTTTGAGAGAAGCATGTCGCCTTATACGGGCTTGGCCCAAAGTCGTCGTGAAGGCCACAGCTTCATATCGCCGCTGAGATCGCATCGACGTGATCGGACGACGCCACCGACTTGCCGAGGGCAGAGCTCAGGACGACGCCGTGGTCTCCAGATGCGACGACGCAGATCACAAAATAGAGCCCCAATCCAAAGCAAATCTCCCTAGAATCACCTCACGAACATGCTATCACCTGCAGCCTCCCCCATATCAACAATTCATTCGAACAGCTCAACAATTCATTTAAAAATAAATCAATCACAAGCATCATCTCACCAGTGCAGGCCTCATCCTCCTCCTCCACGTCGAATTGCTCGGAATTGAGTCGATCCTGTGTCATTCGGCCATTCAAGCCTGATGGAGGAACCACCCGACGGCGCATCAATCCCACACCAGCCTGATCCAAAACTCCCTCTGAGCCACAAGAATCCGGATCCCCTCTTCCCTGCACAAACTGAGAGAAGTGTGGAGCCGCGGCAGATCCATTCCACATGCCGGCCACCCCAGCCGCCGTAGCCGTCGTTGAACGGGGACACGGCGTCCTGTACATGACTCCGGCGAGAGGGCACGACGGCCAGACGGTGGGGGCAGCAGGACGCAGGCGCGACGGCCAGACAGCGACACGACGGCGGGACGGCGAGGGCGGCAGGACGCGGGCAAGACGGCGGGAACGAGGGCGGGCGGCACCAAGCGCGGGAACGAGAGGATGCGCGCGCAGGTAGAAATTGGCGCGGGCAAGCAGCACGCGCGCGGGAGAAGAATTGGCGGCGCACGCGCGGGAGGATGAAGTTGGCGAGGGAGATTGGCTAGGCAATTTTGGCTAGGCAGGGGAGGGAGATGCCGAGCGGGATGAAGAGGAGAGGAGGATGGCCAGTCTGTTGGAATCCATTTTTGTCTGCAATTTCATTTTTTTGCCGAACCAGATGTTGATAGAGAGGCTCTTGGAGTTGCTCTTATCTCGTATCTCTTGTTCCAATCGAGGCTAGAAGATTCATCTGTAGACATAATTCAATAATCAGAAAAAATTTTATCAGTGGAAATGTAATCACAATACTGTGGGCAAGGGTAGAAACGGACCATCCATGGTTGTGTGCTCTAACAACTGAGATGACTATAAGCCTTAAATCATTTAGAGAAAATATATAACAAACTATCCATTTTCTTAACGATAAGATAGTAGTGACCTCCACCGAAAGAGATGTTTTGCATGCTGCTACACAGGCCTTTCAATAAGAATTATATACTCCCTCCATTTTACAATACGCGTGATTCTTGTCTTCAAATTTTTTGTCATAATACTTGTGATTCTCACATTTCGATGCATCATTATTACTTCAAAATGCATTTCTATCACTAGAATCACAAGTACATATTGTGAAACGGAGGGAGTAGTGGTAAGAATATTCTAGGTATTTGAAATAGCAAATTCCTAGAAAAAAGAGAGTAAAATTACTACAAACCGATGCATAAACTGATAAACAAAAAGAAATGCCTAGTAATGCTCGGCTTCGTCACAAACCGAAAGTTTAGGAGAGAAAAATGAATAAAAAAAATGAACTACTCCCTCCGTTTCACAATAATTGTGATTCTAGCCTTCCGAATTTTGCCAAAGTACTAGTGATTCTCACATTTCATCTCTATCTCTATGTCCCTCCTCCTTTTCTGTGCGTTGCACCTTTTTCACTTCTCCTGTTACTTGTGCCGAAAGCTAGAAGCACAAGTACTGTGAATCAAAAGGAGTATATACTATCTTTGCAATACCAGCTTGTCAAGGCTCCATTTGCACAGATACCGGAAGTAGAGAACTTTCTCGGTAGTTGAGCATAAGAGTTGCTACAAACTAGAATGACAAAAGTTAACAGAAAACTATGGCTTGTTTGGCATTGCAAAAGTAAGTTGAAAGTTCATTTGTGAACTAATACTAGGAAATTCCTACTAAAATTGTATAGTTCTTCATAAGTACATGATTCTAGAAAACAGCACAAGAATCACAAACTGAAGGTCACCAACAAAGCAAATTCTAGGAAAACAAAAAACAAGCTGTATATTCTGTTGCCATACCTGAAAGATGCTTTTGAAGGTTCTCGTTGCCGAGATACTCGAAGAAGAGCAACCTTGCTGGTATTTGCGCCATAACATCCATCCCCAGGGGCGGAGCTAGGACTTTTACATAGACAGGGCCATCCAAACAATATGAACATATAGCAATATAGATTGTCAACAACGACATAAGTTGACTATATATAAACACATCTTTTCACTGCATATGTATGCATTAAAGTATTTGCAGATAATTTTTTTGTAATTTCATTACATAAAGGAAACGGAAGAGGGGATGTTTAAGAAATCTAACCTTTCATAGTAGTCATACTTTACGATTCTCATCTTCTTCCCGTTGTGCAGCAAGCCAGTCAAGATTTTCCTTCGAAATTGTATATTAACATAGCATCGGCAAAGGCTACAAAGATCTAATTTAATTGAATCAAGAAATTTAACAGTTCAGGACGAGTCTTACCTTTGCCTCATCTGTTAGCACGGAGTAGTAGCAGGAGGCAGCAGTGCAGAAACTAACTCAATGATCGCGGATCGCTGCGTTCCTTAGCCTGTCGCCGTGATGAATGCGTTGTCGTTATGCCAGGCGGCCGGTGTCGTGCGGCCATGTGCCGGTCTTGCCGGACTGCAGCCGTGCGTTTGCGGGGCGGCGCAGTGAAGGACGTGGCTAATTAGTTGATGCGGTTTTCCGTGAATACGTGATCAATCTCAATTAGTATAAGTTGTAGGCGATAGACAATAGTTTGCAGGCCTAAAGCAATATCAGGTAAGGCCCATGTAACAATTCAATACTATGCTTAAGCGGTTAAGTTAATCTCTAAGCAAAAATTGCTCCAGTGTGAGGGGGGCCACGGCCCCTGCTGGCCCCCCCGACGCTCCGCCACTGTGAATGACCATCCCGTTCGGTAGCAGTACTGCTTCCCACCTTGATTCTGCACAGTAACCTACAAGTTGAACTATATTTTCGTGCTTGATCCTCATAACATTGGTGACTCTTTCTGGAACTGGTCATCGTCCACCAGATGCATCTCATACAGTTTCTTCACAGGAATAACTTGTCCGCTTCGAAGGACTCCCTACACAGAATTGCGGTAATGTATTGGATTTGATTGATCATGGATAGAATTCCTTGCAAAAAAAGATTATCTGAAAAGGATAAGTGAAACTTTAATAGTTATACCTTGTAAACTACTCCATATCCTCCTCGCAAAAAAAAAAAACTACTCCATATCCACCCTTCCCAAGTTCGTGCTCACTGGAAAAATTGCATGTAATGTCTTTCAAAAAATCAAAAGGCAAATATGTCGGTAGTGCTGTTGGATCATTCATCTTCTGCTCCAATACATCACGGTTTGTAGCTGTGCCGTCCATTCCTGCTCCCACAAAAGTTTGTGTAGGGGAGAAACAAGCCTATACCTGTTTCATTATGATAGAGATCATGATTTACTATAATTGCTTTAGCTGCTCATCATATAGGTTTAGTTACACAGCAGAAAATTGTTAATATATATCTGGATCAAGTTATTCTTACCCTAAAGTTGGAATGAGATAAGAAGATACAAACAGAGAAGGAATTTACAAAATGCATCAAATGTATATATCTAATAGGACACCGAAGTTCTGGGCGTGCAACTGAGTGCACTTGCTAGCGGCATCATGTCCAGATAAAGTTTCTATAAGCTCAGCCATCGTAAATTGGTTTGGTATGGAAAGGAGGACGGGGAAAAGACGTGTCTGCAGAAGAAATGCGGCGTGGCTTCCATGGAAGGCACGTGAGGGGTGGGAGATAGAACAGGTGAACAGGAAGGGGCAATTGTTTTTACCCTCACTTTGGACTCTAATTGTAATTTTACCCTCATTTTTCTTAATTAACTTTGTGATTTTACCCCTGTTTTTTCAACCTAAAGCCAGAGTTTACCCTCAGTAGAATTATTGTGATTTTACCCCCAGTAGGGGCAATCTCTAGCTCCAGATTGAAAAATTAGGGGTTAAAATCACAAAGTTAAAAAATTGAGGGTAAAATCACAATTAGAGTTCAAAGTGAGGCTAAAAACACAATTGTCCCAACAAGAAGGGTGGGTGGTACTTTGTTCTTTTGGTCATTTTGATAAAAGCTACAAGGTTGCTTAAGTAGTCTTCGTGCTAGCAATGTTGATATGGATGTTCTCGGAGATTTTTCAGTTCTTGCCGCTAAATCGGAGGTCTCACAACTCTTGCCATCAAATACATAAGCCTTTCAAAACGTGCCAGTTTAAACAGTTTCTACTATCTATTTTCCTTTTTTTTATCTGAAGGACAAAAATGTCCTTGCCTTATCCAGTGGTACCGACCTTTTGGCCTTCGTTGGATCGATTGAGATCCACTGTTCGTTTGCAGAGACGCAACCTACGCTGGAATTAGTTGATGATGATGAACTCCATCAGCTCATCGAGGGCCAGATCCATCTGGAAAAATGGATCTTCGGGGGAGAGAAGAGGCTGGCGGAGGAGGAAGTTCAGCCAGCAGCGTACTTGGGCCATTGGGCCGGCACGCTAAATGGGGCAAACTGATGCATCGGAGGAGACGAAAGGGCAGGCCGGCGTGCTGAAGGGAGCAGGTCTCCTCCATGCGCGCGAGCTCCTCGTCTGCTGCTCCCAGCCATGCTAGCGCGTCGTTAGGCTACCCGGGTCATCTCGGTATCCTGCCTCTTCAGGTCTGTGCTACCGAGTTCGAGAAGTCTGTGCTACAGAAAAGATCGAGAAGCTCTAGTGCGAGGTTGGTGACGAGCAGTTCCTCCTCACCATGATGACCACCCCTTCCTTGGGCTTTTCCCTTCTTTACTAGCGGTGGTCAGCCACGTCCCGTCTGCCCGGTCAACGGCGACAAAGGAAGAAGACGGAAGAATATGCGAGGGCATTTTGGTCAGCTGGAGAGAGTGAACCATAGACGTGGCTTGTTCTGAAGATAAAATCGGATTGGGTGAAATGTTGTGAGACCTCCCGATTTAGTGGCAAGAACTGAAAAAATCTCATGTTCTCGGAGCTAGAAGAGGACCAAGAGGTCGACTTTAGTAGTAACAATAGCAACCCCATGTTAGGATCTTATGTGAGTGATGGAACCGAGAGTAGTAGAGTTATTGTTCATCTTTGTTTCTCGTCTCGTATTATCTCCTTATTTCAACAAATAAACAAATAGAAATCAAATATTTTTTTATGAGGAAAGCCGTAATTGTAATAGTTGGCTCTAGGAAAAAGTTAAGCGGGACTAGTCAAAATGGGCAACCGGTATGTTTGGGTGCTATTTTGCCAGAGTTCATAAAGCTTCGCTGCTATCTTTCCAAGCTAGATCCATTCATTGGCAAGGTCCGGACGAGTCAACAACTCGTAACTGTTTCCCTTGTTATAGAACACAATTTATTCAGCTAACAAAGGTACATTTTTTTTTGCGAGTAAACAAAGGTACATTATATATATGAGAATACCAATCTGTTTGGTTCAATCAGAAATTCGAAGCTGAAGTCACAGGCTTCGGCACTCTAATGGAAAATGCATTTCGACAATGACATACTTCAAGAATCTGACAAGAAACCAAACTTCTTGGAAAACAAGACAAGTCGTGTGAAACCACAATCCAGATCTGCAAAGGTCCAGCAGCAAAGAGATATCGTGTACCATGGACAGTAAGCGACCTGGAAATTCCGAGAACAGGGGGAGGAGGATGTGTGAGGTTATAGTCGAATCTAGACTTGCGAGGTGCTTCGGGGATACCATGATTAGTGGCTTCCCGGACCTCCAACCTAGGAGAATATAATATAAAAAAGATAATACACTTGTCATTGAATATGTCATAATGTCAACAGATCATTAATTAGGAGAGATGCGTGGAAGATTAAAAAAGGGGTACTTAGCCGCCCATTATTTTCCTACTATCCAGCGTCATAAAAGTACTTGGTTCCCAAAACAACTGTGACGAATTTCAAAGCATTATGGCTCTTAAAACAATTTCTTAATTCTTCAACCTTCAGGCCCAGTGTGGCCTTGCTGTAACTTTCGGATGAAAAACAGCCTCTCGTTCGTCGTCCTCCTCGTTCCGTTCCCACCGAGACCGAAGAGAAAAATAAAAGAACGCCGCTGGCAAATCATTGACTGTGAATTAAATTTAACATGGTCACTGTAACAAAAATGCAAAAACAATTCTAAAACACGACACTTCTTCAATGCAACAAAACTAGGAGGTTACGCTAAATATTTCAATAGTAGCAGCATGATCTTCGAAATTTTAAAACACGACCAATTCTAAAAAAAATTTTGAAGGTGGTCTGCGCACGGTAGCAGCATGATCTTCGAATAAAGGATTTAACATGTTAAATCAAAATTTGGATTTCTTTGACCAGGGCCGGGCATGAGAATTCGGTGGCCCGGTGCAAGATGAAAAATAGAGGCCCCCATTGACCGTAAATATAAATATAGCCCCGCGTACCTCGCCGGGTTGTTCTTCATGTGGATCTTGTTTATCTTCCTTGTTTTCACGTATATATTTAACGAAAAAAAATGAGAAGTGCTCTGGTGGAGCGTTTCTAAATGGCAGCACGGATCTTAAAGTTTTTTAAAACAATTATATGCAATAGAATTAACGATTTAATCAGGCACCCGCCTGGGCCGGGTCCTGCCCAGTCCAGCGGTCCAGCACAGACCCTTCTATCGCTGGTCGCCTCTGTTAATCCTTGTTCCAGACGCATGGCTGAGCAGCTGACGAGGGCATCGCACGGCTAGCCTAGGCTTAACTGCACTGCCGACGCCGCCTGCCTCTGGCTTGAGATTTTGGGAAACAACGGCAGTGAGCTTGCATCAGAGGCGGTGGCTTACTAATTCCATCAACGTTTTTGTGCTGGATTGAGCACGGCAAGGAGTGCACCCTTGAGGTGTTGAGCGCGGAGTGCAGAGGATCTCGTGCGCCGGGAGAGCGCTTGTGCTTGTTAGAACCTCTTCGGAGATACGACGCGCACGTCGTCGTATCTCCGGCGAGATTCTAACAAGTGGCATCTAGAGCAAGGTTGCGGCCTAGGCGATGGCTGGCGACGGAAAGGGCGATGGCAAGAGCGGCGCCAAGAGCGACACCTCCGGCGATGGCGTGGTGATCCAGCGGGTGATTCGTGAGGTGGGAGGCGGGATTAGCTACCCCGTCCTCACCAAGACCAACTACTCCGACTGGGCGCTCCTAATGAAGGTGAAGCTCAAGGCGCGGGCGCTCTGGAACGTCATCGAGAACGGCGGCGCCGATGCGCAAGAGGAGATGATGGCGCT